>OY365818.1:26496045-27096045 GCA_959347315.1 Bimastos eiseni | reverse complement strand
GCGAAAATTAATATTTATAAGAGGAATATAATAATAAATTGAAATTAAAATTTTTCGTAGGATAAAAAGCGATGCATCTTTCTAGAAAGATATCAAGTTCGATCGCGTTATATCTATACCTGTAGTAAAACTAAATTTGAAATGCATTAATATTAAGTTTTGGCTAAGCTAGTATGTGTATATATATATGTATATAAATATATATAAATACATGTGGTGGATATGTAATAAAATCGTATGCATGATTTTAATATTATTATAAGAACACACGAGTTATTTGTATATATATATATTTGAATGAATATATATATATATTTAAATGTATATAATTAAATCCTTTTGAAGGATGAACTTAATTATACGCGTAAATTTGCACCGAATGTTTGATGCGCATAAACGGTTGGATGGCCGAGTGCGTATGTCTGCTTGTCCGTGTGCGTACGCTCATTTGGTGACATCACGTTTTGGCGGGAAAATCGCGTGAAACAACGTTTTATAACTAATTCGGACCCTGCGGAAAACTGGTCCTCTTTGCTTGTGCACTTCTGATAAAAAAAATGTTGAAAGAAGGGCGTTATCAAATTTCAGAATATATAAATAAAATACTTTGTCAAGCGCTTGAAAAACTGTTCACAAAATAATTTGATGCCCGATATAAGGATTGAATCCACCTTCGATTTACAATCTTCTTACTTATCGACGTTCTGCTCTAAAGCATCGGACAACATGTAAGACAAAATGTATGCGATTTATCAGAAATAGTGTTTTATAAATTGTTAGAAATTAAGTAGGAGCTAAAATATTTTCCATTCTGAGCGTTGCATTTAATTATACAAATATTTAAATTATGTCATTAGTTTATGATTTATTGCATAAGAATTGATTATGTTTGACTGAACGTGTAAACATTAATTACTCCCGAGTATTCTCCTGCAACGATCAGTTGCTTCTGTTCTTCGTCGTAGCACAATCTAAAAGGATATTCGAATTCCATTGAACAAAGACTTCGATTCAATTTGAGATCGGAATCCAAGAGAATCACTCTATGATTATCTGTGTCAGCCACAAACACTCGATCGTCTGAATCGAGTGAGAGGTATTGAGGTTCATTCAGTTGTTGTGTTTCATTTGAAGGAATAAAACGACGGACAACCATCTGTCCATCGCTGCTCAACTCACTTACACACCTTTCATTGTCCCTCTTGCTCTCCTCCTCCATTGACAAGTGAAGGATGATGAAATTCCCGATGGATGTTTCCACGGCATGAATTGGGTATTTAATGTCTGTTGGCAACGAAATCAATCGAAGAAGTTTTGCATCTGATCCGTAGATCATCAGACATAGCGATGAAGTGTTCAACAGCAATAACTGACCATTACTTGACAGAACACCATTTGGCCTATGATCAGTAGTCAGCCATTTGATGATTTTGTGTTGGTCATCCGTTTCTCTTGTAATCTGCCAGACGCAGCCAAATGCGTCTGTGATGTAAAGACAATTTTCTTTCTCACTGGATGCGATGTCACTTGGATTAGTGATCTCTGTTATATTGAATTCTCTCTGAAGACGAAATGGATTTCGATCCTCAAACACACGAATTGTATCAGACTCAAAATCACACAAGACGTAGATTTCATTTCGCAGTTTAGTCACTCCATATATGTACAACGGATCATCTTTGTCTTTCACTACCTCAATTCTCTCAAGTAAGTTGACGGAAATCGAAGACAAGACTGAAATAGAAATCAATTGCTGTTTATTCATTGCAGTAATAGGCAGTTGAAATACATAATTTCAATTGACTACTAATTTTACTGACAATACGCATTGTTTAATATTTGCTTCTTTGTTGATTATTTTAATTAGGCAATTAGAATGTAGGCAAACGTTGGCAACTATTTGTTCAGTCAGAGGATAAATTCACTTAAACCAATTAAGACTGGATTATTATTATTATTATAAATATCAGTATCATTATCATTATCATTATCATTATCATTATTATTATTATGCTTTCCTTTACATTAGTTTCCATAATCAGAAGTTGTATTATGCGCATTTGGCAAATGTTACCATAAATATAGGTAAGGACTGTTAAACGTCATGACATTCCCTGTATTATTACAAAATAATGTCTTCATACTTGCTCTCCACGCGAGTAGTTGTGCGAGTAGTTAGCCATAAGCAGATGGCATCGAGATGGTGTGTACAGGCATAAACCTCCTCCTCCCATCCCTCCCTTAGCCCATAACTGACCCTTCAATCAACATGAAGGCGTGGCTTAATAGCTTTTCTCGTTCGGTGGTTCGCTAGGGCCAGAGGCAACTGCGTTCCGTCATTGCTCGACTCTGCCACTGCGGGACCTGGCTGGTACTTGCGATGGACCTTAGCGGCGGCTGATTTCTAATCATAATGTTGGTTGTCATTGTACAACGGATCATTGACAAATGACAAATCCTTGACATAACTGTGGCGTCATTGGTTTGGGCAAGAGGAAACGGCGTTCCACCATTGGTTGGTCGTACGCAGCGAAGCTGACTATTTTACTTATATAGAGCGGACCTCCGTTAAGCTCCGCCTCCTATATTCCTTCGGTACCTGTACTGATGCGTGTTTCAACCCTTGCGTAAGCGTGCATGGACGCTTTTTACCGTTGAAGAATAGAAACTGATTTACGGCCGAATTAGCACCGTCTAAGAATTTCCTATTTGATGCAAACTGGAAGTAAATAAGAGAATAAAAAGAAAGGACGAGGAAGGTCGATTTGACATTAATTATATTACAAAGGAATAAATGAAGGTGGTTTGGAAGATTTACCGCCGAATTAGCATGGTCAAAGAATTCCCTATTTGATGCATCCATTTTCTTACTTAAAAGATAGACCCGCTTCTTATAACTCAACATTCTGGCAATTTTATCCAGCACTAATCTGATGAATTCCTTCATCCAAGACATAAGTGTTGACCATATTTTATTTTGAGAACGCCGATGATAACCAACCAACTGATTTGTTGAACTCATTGCGACCAATGTTGATAATTGTCGATTGGATTATTTCAGAGGCAGATCGTCCAATATCTGTAAGACCATGTAAAACATCTGTCAGTTTATTCGATTCATACAGCCTCTGAATATATTCAAGTGCTGCCTGTGAATGACACCAGATCCAAACGACCACAGTCTTTCTGTCCAGTTGAGAATTCAGGATTTCTACACCTTCAGCTTTCAGTTGACTGATGAGTTTTTCAGTTGTCTGTGACCTTGACATCGTTCTGTTTCGAAGATTTTCAAATTTTTCGTGAAATTGTCGAGTTGTACACTTTGCATCACGATATTGCACTGCAACTTTTATTACGACTAAAAATCGAAATAAATATATTAAAATGTCAGTTTTGTCTCTGAATTTCATACAAATACGCCAAAATAAATGCAATAATCGAAGAAAAGAGAGCAAAGGTTTACCAAGAATACGATGAATATGCACAATATAATTGAGCAGATTACTTGGACAAACAATAGAACAACTGGACAATGAAGATAATTTGATTGTAGTCCTCGACGCAAAATGACAATTGTCAAGAACTGACGATGATGATGATATTCATAGAAAAAGTTTAATTAAATCGATAACAACTTAATAATTCAGAATTAAAGAACGGAAATTAATTTTTAGCCTCCTGGATTAAAGGCCATTGCACAATCTATCTCAATTCGCTTGTGCTAAAACTGGGAAATAAGAAATCATCTGTCGATTTTAAAATTAGGCAACGTATTCAAATAATAATATATTGATCAACATTATAAAATGTGCAAATTTTCTGCCGTCTAATTTGCAGACAAGGTTACTCAAAGTCAATGGTTTCGAATCGCATTATTCTGCCATGGTTATGAAGCTTTAGCAACTTTCGTTTTCTTATCTTATGGCACTGCAATTGTAATTGTAACGGAGCACTCGTATAGCGCCACTCAAGATAAGAGACGTGTCCTACTCAGTACACATCCAAACGGAGAACAGAAAGACCTTCAGATGCCTCCGGACGAGGAAGAGAGTATATATCTCCTATGGTAAGGGCAATCATTATATTTTATGAGGTTCAAATGAAGCCAAAATCTCTCAAAACTTAGAACATCGAATATTTTAGCCCTGTAGTGACCATTTAAAATAAAACTAATTACTCAAGAGCTATGAGATAAGTTAATAGTGTTGTTTATCATCAGTGGGGGTGCGACAGCCCCTTTCGATCTCCTCTAACCCTTAATTGCTATTCTCGCTCGCTGATTGGTCGCTGGGTGATCAAATTAATATTCATGAGCCGGGCGCCATCGGCTGTCAATCATTTCAATGCCTTTTCTGTCCGCTCATTGGATAGGGAAAAAGGCAACCGCGCCCTCCCATTGGCTGGACTCCATGCACACACATATCCAAGCATACGCACACATACACGCACACATACAAGGACTCAGACACAGACACGCACGCATACATACACACACACATTGACACGGACACATACGAAGACACACGCACACCGTCAATCGTAGGTTTGAGGTTCAGCCATTGTCGGCGGTGACTGACCCTTAACCCTCTCCATGGCGCCCTTTACCCTCTCCATTGGGCCCTTTACCCCTCCATGGGGCCCTTTACCCCTCCATGGGGCCCTTTACCCTTTCCATGGGGTCCTTTACCACTCCATGGGGCCCTTTACCCCTCCATGGGGCCCATTACCCCCTCCATGGGGCCCTTTACCTCTCCATGGGGCCCTTTACCCTTTCCATGGGGCCCTTTACCCCCTCCATGGGGCCCTTTACCCCTCCATGGGGCCCTTTACCCTTTCATGGGACCTGGGGTGGCGCTGATCAAAGGCTTTGCCAAACGTGTTTATGACTCTCGTGGGAATATTTCTCCGAACGTGGTGAAAGGCAATAAAGCCAACATCTGTTACAACTGGCAACCCAATTCTCATCCCACGCGTAAATATTATTGCGCTCGGGCAATTTCTAACTCCTATACATTGAAGGAATGACGGAAACGTTTCCATAAATTTATTTGGCGAACGTCTTACACACGTAATTATGAACCAAATAATCGTGAAGTCCAGTATCCGAAGTGAACCCATTAGTAATTGCGGTAAGATTTATATTTCTGCAAACAGTATAAAATGGAATAGTGTTCACAGAATCGACCAACAGAACTTTGTAAATGTATATCGTTAAAAACACAATGTTCGCAATGTCTGTTAAAAAAATTACTAAAGGTGAAACTCAGTCATTCACAGATGAGCGCATTCTGGCGGTCATGAAAACAGAAGGACTGAGTTTCACTTTTCTAACGTACAATTTGCAATCCAAGATTTGTACTTTAAACGTGGCGTCATTAATGGATGACATTAGACAGAATGGATCTTTATTTCTGACGAGTCACAGCTTTATATTAAAGTCGTTAGGAAGGAATCGATCTTGGAAAAAGAATTCGCTGTGAATGCATCCCAACATGTCCACGACTTTTCCTTCGTTGGTTAAAGTGCTACGTTTCTTGAAGCCAGAGTTTAGAGCGGCGTTGTCGTGCGGATTAGCATTTACCAGATGTCGAGTCATATCTTTGTAATAAAGCTACGAGGTGAGTTGAGAATTTTTTCCGGGGATCTGTAGCTCAGAATCGTCTTCAAATAACTTCTGTAAGATTTTGGCTCTAACGTACAGTTGAGTACTCGATAAATTCAAATAATCTTATCTGGCACCAGAAATGCTAAATGCATTCTATATGGTTGCGAAACATGGGTAGTGGCAAAATACATAGAAAGGAGAATTTTGACATTTGAGAGAAAATGATACAGGAAAATATATGAAATATGCTGGAAACAAAAGGTCAGCATCGCAGAACTGTACAGAAGAATACAACCCAAAGAAAATCTAATGCAAAAAGTAATTAACAGAAAGTTAGGTTTGTTTGGCGATATATGCAGAATGAGCGATGATAGAAAAACCGTTACAAAATATTTACGAAGATAGGTCATCACAGAAAAACCGCTTTCTTTTACGTACACGATGCAGCGTCACATGTCGTTACTTTTTATATAATGTCCTGAAGCGTTCAGTTTATGCTTCGAGTTCGTCGTAGATATTAAACGAGCGTCGATATTTTCCTAAGTTTTATAGATAAACAGGAGTCCAATATCAGAATTTAAGTAAGTAAGTCAGTCAGTCAGTTAATATTATTGTTGTCAAATTTTGCACGAGGCCTAAACATCGACTGTATTTTGGATGTCAGAATTGATGGGTGTTAAGCGTTGCATTTATGTAGAGTCATAGCTAAACGGAGAACAGGAGATGCTTCAGAAAGCCAGCAGAGGAGAGAGAGCAGCTTCACCCGAAGAGGAAGGGAGGCTATTCCAAATGGTAGGACCAGCGTATACGACTCTCCTGGATCGTTTTATAGATAAACAAGCGTCCAATATCAGTCAGTAAGCAAGTAAGTCAGTTAATGTTATTGTTGTCAAATTCTGCGCGAGGCCTAAACATCGACATTCTTTTGGATGTCATTTATGTGGCCAGATATATGAACAGAGTCATCGCTGCCATTGCAACTGCCTCCGCTCGACGTAATTAATCGGGCAATTGATACTTCTTCAACTACTGCCGTTTCGCTCATAGTTGGTGACTTCACGATATCTTCGAGAGCGACGTTTTACGGTTCGGAATCGTCACTACTCGCGGTCGATTTTACCGTTAATACTGCGTTTTTACGTACACGATGGAGCGTCACATGTCGTTACTTTTTATATAAAATCGTGAAGCGTTCAGTTTATGCTTCCAGTTCGTTGTAGATATTAAATGATATTTTCCAAAGTTTTATAGATAAACAAGCGTCCAATATCAGAATGTAAGTAAGTAAGTAAGTAAGTAAGTAAGTTAATATTATTGTTGTCAAATTTTGCAAGAGGTCTAAACATCGACTGTATTTTGGATGTTAGAATTTATGGGTGTTAAGCGTTGCATTTATGTAGAGTCTGTGTGCTTGAATGTGTGCATATATGTGAGCTTGTGTCTGTCCGTGTGCGTTTGGCTGCGTGTCCGTGGGCGTATGCCTCTTGTTCGTGTGCGTACGTCTGCCTGTACGAGTGCGTACGCTCATTAGGTGACGTCACGTTTTGGCGGGAAAATAGCGTAAACCCTTTATACTACTACTCACAACTCAACACATAGCTAAACGGAGAGGCTTCAGAAAGCCAGCAGAGGAGAGCTCCACCCGAAGAGGAAGGGAAGGCTATTCCAAATGGTGGGACCAGCGAATACGACTCTCCTGGATTGGGCCGTGGCAGAGCGCATGCGGGGAACCACCAGAAGTCCGCGGGCAGAGGAACGAATGGAAATGCGGTGCGGAATTCAGGAGACCCTAGTGGAGAGAGCCAGATGGTAGGCGGAGGCAGACTCAAGAAGACAGTTACGCATCAACGCAAGGGTTTTGAAACGAATGCGCCGAGGGCCTGAGGTGCTGGGAGCCAGTGAAGGGATTCTAAGATAACGGAAGATTTGTGATGAAATTTTGGAATTCCACCGATTAGTCGTCGTGCAGTCGCATTGAGAGTGGACTGGAGCCCAGAAATGTCAGATGAGAGTCCAATGAAGGAGATGTTGCCAAAGTCTACCCTGGAACAGAATGCGTACAAGTGTTGACACAGCATCCAATGAAGGCGGCTGTCTAAGAGAGCGGAACTGGAGCAGGCGATAGAAGCAGGAGTGGGAAAGAGCATTTATGTGGCCAGATATATGAACAGGGTCTAGGGTCTAGAAGAAGGCATAGAACTTGAACAGATAGGATCAATGAGATCTTGAAGAAAGCTTGACATAAGTAATTAGGAAATGTTAGCCATGGAAAAGATTTAGGGTCATATCATTATAGTTGTAAAACAAAGCATATCAGTCATAAGACATTGGATTAAAGCTTTACTCTAAACCTCCTCCATTTTCTACGATCCTTGTCACTGTCTTCTGGTTGGTTCTTCGCAGACATTTGACGAAATTTGAAGACTTGGTTTGGCTGAAGTCTCTCAAAAAGAATAAAAGTTTGGCGTTCTTATCTTGTTGTGAATGTAGTTTATGAATCGTTTGATTTTGTGCTTTCGTTATACAGTTAAGAAACAACAGCGACGCAATTAATTCGTCGCTCGGATGAATATTTTCTATTAGATAATTTCGGTTTTTCCTAATGATTGCAGATTTCCTTGTGACTTGCAAATCTAAAAGACCAATGACATGACTGCATTGGCTATTTAAAAATATTATTATGCCTTCAGCAGCAAAATAGTTCTTGTCAATGTGAATGAGAAGCCTCTGCATGTGTCGGTTGATTCTGATTTTATAAGAGCCTAACCAAATACAACACAAATAAATCAGTCGCCAATCCGTAATCGTCATGAGCTAGGTTATGAAAGGCACCCGTTCGGTGCTCAGTAATCTTACGCATATTTTTTCAGTTGAGTTCGCTTAAATTGAGGTCGTTTAAGAGTAGGCTTATATAGGCACATTTTCAGAAGCATTGCACACATTAAAATAGTGCCAGAAGAAAGTATATCGGTTATTGGTTTTCTCGCTCATAATGGCAATATATAATAAATGCTGTATTGAAAATCTTCGCTTTAGAAAATCATTGATTGAGAAAAAAATGCAGTTAATCTAAATTTTACTGCGTCAACGTAGTTATCACATATATTGCTCCGTATAACCAAATGATTGTGATATAAGTTAGCTATGCTTCACTCTAGAGAATTAAAAAGGAAAATAACCTACGTTGCATCCGTCGCCAAATTCTATTCTTAAACCTTCGTCTTGTTATTCGTTGAAACCAACAGAAGTCGACTGATGCCAAATCTTTGATAAAATCTTCGTTTCGCTGAATTGATGAAAAATTCAGTAACCAGTGTAGAAACGAGTTTGCTAAGATAATGTCCTGCAACTCCAATGGAATTTTATTAAGCTGAAAATCAAATTACTAAGTTCTTAACATCAAAAAAATATGAAAAAAATGGTTTCAATGCATTTGCAATGGTCATCAAAGCTTTAATGTTTATATCAAAAGGTTAGTCCACCAGTTAATATGCATAATGGCCACGTTGCATGGAAGCAAAATACGCAATTGCGTACCAAATGGACGATAAAAAATCACCAAAAAATATTCCAACAACAATTTTTAACAAAATAAAATAAGTTGAAACTTTTATCAAAATAATTTGTAAATAGAACAAAATTTTCAGCTTCGTCAGCACATACTTACTTAATCAATACCTTCGGCGTGTTGATGTTTGTTTTTGAGACTCAGAATTGCTAATATAATAATATTATCGGCTTTCCATAGCGGACGATAACTGAACATTTCTTGATTAAAAACGTTCTGTTTTCATTTTGCTTTTAAATTATAGTCTTAAATTGCATTAGATATTGAAATCCGCCGAAAACGCTCAGTAATCTCCGCATTCAACATCATCAATATTTTTTTAATGAACATCATGTACGGAATATGCGTATTTCCGCTATTGTGTACCAAATTTTCAAGGCCAGCGCGTCACTAAAGATGGAAAACATAACCCGTTAATATTAACCGACAGGAACTTGACAATCAAAAGGTTTACATATTGTGCCGCACAACTGTCGAAATTTATGGTTTAGTAGCCCTACATAGGCCAATCTTACCAAACTGAAGGAATATGCAGCTCTAGGGGCTTCTTGTTAAAAGTTGCGAAATTTGTTGCCCAATATAGTACGTACACTGTCAATCATTCCATGCCAGTTATAGACACTTTCCTTCCCTAATACCATATCCTGCCATTCCTGTAGCTTCCCTTTCCATTTCTCTCCCTAACCCATATTTTTCTCCGTATCTCACTTCCTCTTTATCCCGCTTCCCTACCACAACCCTTCCTCAACATTCTATTTCCCTATCCTCCATATCCTACTATGACATTCCCTCCTCCTCCTCTTCCTCCCCTATTTCGTCCACCTAAGACTCTCTGTTCTTAGTCTTCAACTGACACATTCCTCTCATTCGCCTCCATAACAACACTCTCCATATAATGCTTTCCATTTCATCACACCTCCATTATTCTCCCCATTTCATCACACCTCCATTATTCTCCCCATTTCATCACACCTCCATTATTCTTCCCATTTCATCACACCTCCAATAGAGATAATGAAATCATAAACTGTATTTTCAATCAAATATTGATTTGATGATTTCATTATAATGCTCCAATCAAGAATTATAATTATTTATTTAAGAATAGTCAGGTTAAACTGTTAATAATCCTACCGTTGTCTTCGAAGGTGGTCGTTCATCTTCTGTTTGGATAAAAAATATAAATTCATAAATTTAGCAATCGAATCGATTGATATATGTGCGCATCTATTGCATCTATTGTGTACCGTATGATTGTTGCTATTTTATACATGCCTGGACTTCTGTATATAACTCTAGCAATGTATGTATTGTATCAGGCTATTTATATAGCGCCTTATAAGACGATCAACGTAGCTACTCAACAGATCTAAACAAATGCGATTTGAGTAATTTATAAAAGTTGGCTGCATGCAATATGGGTCTCAATATGTGTCCACCTGTTTATCTGTCTATCTAAAGGTCTGAGCATATAATTATATAGTTATAAATATGTACTATAAATTAATGCATACACACATATTATGCAATCATTCAATCATAGGTTTATACACGTACACGTATGTGGCGAATGGTTCTCTCGCTGAGTCGTTATTTGGTGAGTAAGATCATGAATATTATACCAACTCGAGAGACAGATTTTGATAAAATGTATATTTACTCGTTTTACTCTTTTAATGTTGTCCAATGAGGTTAAACACAATAAACGATCACGAATACATACATGAAGCATATAATCAATAGTAATAAGTATCACATATGGCACATCTTACCAGAGGAACGAAGGATAACATGGAGAACAGAAGAGAAGAATATCCCGCGTGATAATAATAACCCCAATAAGCATTACATCTTGTAAGCATTTGATCGGCGGTTAAATACTTTAAAAGGAAATTAATATAAAGAAAATATATTATATACCATACATGAAAACACATATATAAATAATTCGAGGAAGATGATGTAATAAGTAAGCCTTGTTATCATGTAAAATATGGTAATCTTAACTAAACTTAACTACAAATCAAACAGCCATAACGGAGGAGACAACAGAGGGAGACAAGATTATAATAAGGAGTAAGGACATCACTTAGGTTCTTCATAAAGTCAAACTAATATCAATGACTAGAAGAAGAAATACACTAAATATCAAATTACGTTCAAACTAGGAGTTATTACGTCGCAGTTAATTACTACGAGCTTTCGGAGTTAAGTAAACATCGAGGTAGGGAAATTTTAAATGGGGCTAGATACCCAATTCTTTGAAGGTCATGGAGCAGCAAATTCCATACTCCCTAGGCGCTGCTACTCTCAGAGAAAATAATCGGGTATTGGTTCTAGCTTTTTGTTGATGAGTTATCTGTCCGTAGCATAAACATATAGTTACAAATGGCACAACTTCCATGAAAACAACATAAGGCCTATATTATATATCGCTAATAGTTAATGGTCATTCACATTTTATCGAGGTAAGTCATTTATTGGCGTGGACGTAGGGAATTAGATTTTTTAGAGGGGTGATGATAAATGCCAGTTTTAGGTTGACAAGAACCTATGTAACCTATGTAACCTAAAGGCTGGGTATTGTGGATGCATCGATAGATACATAAATATTTCCAGCTTGCATTTGCCTTATCCGTTCTAATTTAAATTTTTAAATATTAAGCGGTTGCGAAATTCGAAATCAGGCTGTTTCCATTCGGTGTAATGCAATGTATATGACAGCCATTTTTGTGGAATCCGGGGCATTCTTACATATATAAAGCAACAACATTTCTAGCGCTCACCAATCACAACGCGATTTCTTGGTATGAAACCAATCTTTCCGTTGTTTAAATGCCTCACCTTCCACCATTCGACGTGTCACTGTAAGAAACATTGATAAGCAGAGCATTTATATTGATTATGTTTTCTAATTTTAAGCACACATAGAGAAAAAGATTTAGCCCCTTTACTTTTGATACTTTAATGCAGTTAACATAACAAGCATAGGGCCTATATAGCCTATATCTTTCACCATCCAACGCTGTCGCTGTAAAAAAAATTTATAGAAAGTGTGATGCATTTAAACAGCGGAATGCATTTTCTTATTTTTATTTATCTCAACAAATATTTTACCACAGACTCGATCCTAAAAGTGAACATTATTTCGTCCGAAATTCAATTCGCCAATTTCACCAAATATAGGGCCATACCCGGCCTATGTCTTTATACTTTAGGCCTAACACAATGGTGCGAATTATTATTTTTCCACAATGAGCCGAAATGTATGCCTATTGCTTTAATTCTTGCCACCACACTTTCGGATTTTAAGCAGTTATTTGTTGTCGTTTAGAGACGATCAAATGGGTTCTTTAGGAATTAACGAATTGTTGACTCGTTAATTTCTTGTGCCACATAGGGTATTGTTTACCAGATGTTTGCTGGCGGAATAGTCTCCATTTGGTCTCCTCTTTTAAACGGAATTGCTTCAGCATAAGGATCCACTTCGTCGTCTGACTTCTCTTCGTCGTCTGACTTCTCTTCGTCGCCTGAGTTCACTTCGTCGTCTGAGTTCACTTCGTCGTCTGACTTTATTTCGTCGTCTGACTTCTCTTGGTCGTCTGACTTCACTTCATCGACTGAGTTCAATTCGTCTTCTGAGTTCTCGCTTTCTTCCGAATCAGCCTTAGACAACGCTAGTCTTTGCTTTTGTAAAATATCTTTAAGTTGGATTCTGTTGCGGCGTGTCATCTGTTTCGGTTCAAAGTCTTGGACTGCGCGCAATTTCATTTCGACTGAGACTGTAAAACGAAAAAAAATGTCATGACACGTACTAAACACGTGTTAAATATATGCCTGACAAATATGACGTATTCTGATGTGCGGGAACAAACCCATTAAGGGACACTTCCGAGTTTCACCTAAGATGAATGATTTATGCAATTCATCGGAATTTTCGAAATGTGGAAGATAGCTATCTATTACTGATGATGCCCTGATCTTTTTCTTCGACGATCCATCAGTCAGTTCAGTGTCATCAAAATGTTTTCTTTTCAGATCTTCTCGACAGGTATCTCCTTCTGCGCACAACAATAGGCAATTGGTGACTCAATATTTTAAACAAGTCATGAAACACGTTGTCCAACAAGTAGGCCAACCAAAAATAAAGCATACAATCGTAAAGTAGGCTTATCACTGGCAATGTTGATGGAACGATGCTGAAGGATTGAAGACAAAAGACGGTGACACAAAAGCATATTTTAAGTGTTATGTGATGTTACTATATCGGTGCTGATGGAACGATGAATTTGTCATAAGTGACATAGTACCAACCTTCAGCTGTTGAAGTTGATTGCGACATTATGGCCTCATTCATCTTAAAATATACACAGAATATAAATAGTACTTCTATGGTTATTTGAAAAAGTTAAAATGTCATAAGTTCATCAGTAGGCAAATAGTTCTAAGAAAATCGTGAAATGTAGGCCCTAATCACTATTGTTTTTCATCCTCCTACACAAAGAGGTAAGGTGCAAACGACTTCTCAAAGCAACTAGTGTGAGAAAGTTCAACCATTGGTTAAATTCAGCCGGATCTGAGATCCGGCACCTCGGTTTTGAGATCCACCACCTAAAAAATGAGGTCCACCACCTAGCAAATGAGATCCACCACCCAAAAATCTGATTAAAGCTTTCGGTGTTCACTTAATCCTAAGAAACTACTTATGTACTTACTAAAGTTGCCGCGGCTGTTTTATTAATTTGACGCTATACTTGCGGAGGATAGCCAACGCATTCATAGTCTCATAAAGCGCACAGGGAAGACTCGAAACAGATATATATATATATAAATATATATTTATATATATACGTTTATGTATAGGCCTCTATATATATACACATATTCGAAATGATTTCAGCCATGACGAGCTTGCGGCTGGTTTTTGTTTTTAAGCTCGTTACATATATATATATATATATATATATATATATATATATACATATATATATATATATATATATATATTGTTACATACAACTATAAATGGTACAAGTTGTCTAGGTATGATTTCAAAAGTGTTATTAACAAAAGAAGGTTCAGGTTAACAGAAATAGTATGAACACTTAACTTCACATCCAGAATTCGTCAACGGGACGTACAACGAACATAAGAACAACGTCGACAGCAGAACGACCCTCGGTGTAGGTCGAACAGCTGAGGGAGAAGCAGCAAGAGCGTCTTCTTAAATAGCTTAACTACCCCCAGAGAGGGTTGGCTTCAAAATACACCAAATGAGATCATAGTCTCCGAAAACATAGGTCACACTTAACCCTCAGCCAAACACACTCTGCTCCTTCCCGTTTAACATCAGCTTTATAGAGCTTTATATATAATATATATATATATGTACACACGCAAATGCATCAACTATAAACATATATAATTGACACTGAGTGCATTCTATGACTAAGCATGGTATACAGAGAGTCCATTCCCAGTCGCAGGACAAGCAAGTCAGCCATCCACTGGCAGGCAGTCAGAAAACGAGGTACAATGAGTTCAGTAACTGTTTTACACTCACGTTCTCTTGAAAGTGAGCACTGAGTATCCACCGTAAAGTCACGTAGTTTAACTATTATCTTATTATTAGTTTGTGCGCCGTAGAAAAATTCCTGAATTGAATCGAATTAGCAACCAGCAAACGATATCCTCTTTCTTCAAATGTTCTAATGCTAGAAGGTAACTTACTCAGTTTATATACTGTAACATAATCTACGAGTATTAACACGTTTTGTTGACAGTAATTTAAAATAAAGATAATTTTTCCGACGTGCTAGGTTAACTATATTATAGGATATACTTGTGTGTCAAGGTTTTTTTAAATTTTATTATCGAAATATGTTTAAAATTTTGTGAACATAGAAAACGCTTTTGTATAAAAGCAATAGGAACGTAAAAGATTATTTTTACATCTATGTATTGTAGACTGCACGTGGTTGCTTTACATGACTTTACTTTAAAGGTAGCCCTAGATGCAACATGAGTTTGTATCCAGATTACTGATATCTTGCTGAGATGACTTGCTGGTTCATGACGACATGAACGTGGAAACCGTGAACACGATGGCTGATGGAAAGCCCTTAACCGTTGAGCCATGCACAACAAGCATTGGATCTACAATCTGCGCAACATGTATAACATGAGCAAGTTTTATATTTATTTTTATTTGCGACGATTAATCGGAAATATTGGGCGTACGGTCGAAGTTAAGACACTGTCTTTTGGGGAGTCCATCACGGCGTTGACTCGTTCCTGCTTTTATCTCTTGCTCCAGTTTGGCTCATGCGGAGTCATGCCCTTATCGTTAATTAATTGGATTACTGTCCCTCTTGGTACTGTGGACCCCAAAAGGTCTGATGTCCCCAGCAGCGCATTCATTGCCAGGCAATCTCCCCTATTGCCTGGCACCGTGTCCTCGACAATGTGCGTGTATATCTCTTCACCTTAACTTCGGCGTCCAGATGTGACTTTCTGATTCCACATGCTCGCACAGAGTCGCTCTGACACCAGACACAATTAATAGAACCTGTTCAGAGTTGCTCCCACCCAGCCCCATCCAAAGAGAAGTTTATAGAAAAACCAATTTTCCAATTTTGGCCTAGGGTTTTGGAGGTCTTCATTTTTACCTGCCTTCTCTCCGGCGGGACCTGTCTTGGTTTTTCTATAAACTTCTCTTTGAATGGGGCTGGGTGGGAGCACCTCTGAACAGTTCCATGGAAGAGGCGCTATACAAATTACATAGATAGATAGACTATTGTCAGAGTCTGAGAAACCCACCATTGAATGTGTCAGCATTTTAGTTTCCTATTATTGGCCTTGAACTGCTTCGTCAGATTATGGGGAAAATGAACTTAAGCTGGCATGTAATAAGTTATTGGTGCCATGCACATACTAATTACGAATTGAAGAAGGACTATAGAGACTTCAAAGATATAAAGAGAGCTGAGTTGTCTTAAGAGACTTTTCAGTGCTATCCACACAATGCCTGTTAGCAATGCTGAATGAACTTATTTTGCACGCCTCTAAAGCAGAGGCGGCATCTCGTTTGACAGGTGGTGAACACCCATAGCAATGAGAGGGGTAGGGGGTGTGGGTTACACACGTATAACGTGTCCCATCTCTGCAAAAGGTGGGGGGACCCATCGATCTCCTGGATAGCCACCCCTGCTCTAAGGTTATCCATAAGCGTTGAACATAATCTCCTCTCTCCTTTTCATATCTGTCGTTGGACCGCATTTGAGTGAGTGGAATCCATTACCTTATGTATATGCAATCATGGGTTGATAAAGGTCGTCATGCCGCAACAACGGATTATGTACCGCGTTTCTGCTTTGGTGTGGCGGTGCCTCTTATGTGCCGCCTCCACGTATTTACAAGAGCTCTGTTGATCTACCATGGGCGTACACGGATGACGTGCTCTCCGCTCTTCTACGCAGGCTGAACTCCTTGTTCCCCGCATGCGAACTACAGCTAGACAGCCTCGCGCTTTCTCTGTTGTTGGCTCAATGGCATGGATTGCGCTACCATTTTCGTTGCGTCTTATGCCTAGGCTTCATTCAGATGCATTTTTCAGTAGCCTTAAGACGTTTCTTTTCAGCCGGGGTTGAGTCGGAAGCGCTCCTGAGTAGTAACCTTGAAGGGGAGATATATAAATTTTGCAATGAATGAATGAATGAATAAAGATTTAGGCAAGTGCAAAGCACCAAAAACATGCACAGCTACAGATGCACATATGGCAGCATGGAAATGCCTTTAAATCTGCCTGTTGTAGAACGGATGGTAACTTGTGCTGGTAGAATTGACTGTATATTGAGAGCGCTGAAAAGCTTGTAGGTGAAGTAGTAGTAGTAGTAGGTGGAGTAGGTGGAGTAGTAGGAGTAGTAGTGGTAGTAGTAATAGTAGGAGTAGTAGTGGTAGTAGTAATAGTAGTAGTAGTAGTAGTATACAGAAGGGCGTTAAAGGTTTTCGTCCCCATCGGGCTGAACGAAGAAGAGCCTCTGCGTGAATGCCACTGCATCAAAAGTTGTGTACAAATATATAGACGCTGAAAAAGATGAGTTGTTTCGCGTGGACTTCACGCTGCCTGTGACACACGGCAGACCAGTTCTTGTAGAAACTCAATGCCGGTACGGGTTATGGGGCCCAGTGATTTGATGGCCACTGGCACAAAATCATGCGTGGTGGGGAGGGATGAGTACTTGATGCACTTTCGTTCTGCTGCTCCACCGGCCGTTGATGCTGTCAGGTGTACATAAGAGGATGCGCATGTGTCAATGGCTGTTGCGTCCCATGCTAGGTGTCTGCCTCTCGTTCATGGAATTAATGTGGCGCCATCTGGTCTCTTGCCATCAGTCCCGATTGTTCTCTTGAGCTCGGAATGTCCGCTTTACAGAGAGCTCTCCAGATTATTTCGTTGATGGTAGAGTGTTGTGCTTAGAGGTCTGCGGATGTACCCGATTTACGGGTATACCCGTACCCGACCCGTACCCGCGGGTATAAGTAGAGTGATTACGGGTACGGGTATACCCGCTTTTACCCGTGCCGAAGTAAAGTTTTGGTGTTATAATGTCACCATGAATACATATCCTCCTACACATACATCTACATCTACTCCCCTTCATCTTCCTCCTGCTCCTGCTCCTGCTTTTTCTTCCTCCTCCTGCTCTTCCTCTTCATCTCACTCCTCCTCCTCCTCTTCCTGTCCTTTATTTCATCATCATCGTCAGCCTCCCCTTTATCCTCCTTCTTCTGTTCCTCCTGCTTTCCTTCCTGATCGTACTCCTCCTCCGTTTTATTCGACTCAACTTCCTATTCCTCATCAGCTTCACCTCATCTTCCTCAAACTCCTCCTCCTGCTCTTCCTCTTCGTCTCACTCCTCCTACTCCACTTCTTTTTCATCCTGCTCCTCTATTTCGTCCATTTCCTCCTTTTCACCAACCGCCCTACATTGTCTGCTTTCTTCTGCCCTTTCTCAAGCCCCTCCTCTCTACCCTTAATCCTCCTCCACTTCCTCTTCCTTCATTTCTAATTCTTCATCAACCGCCCTTCATCGTCCTCCTCCTGCCTTTCCTCCAGCTCTTCTTCTCCGTCTTACTCCTCCTCCTCATCCTCCTCCTTCATTTCCTCCTCATCATCATCAGTCTTTCATCGTCCTCCTCGTGCCATTCCTCCAGCACTTTCTCACCATCGTACCATTCCTTTTTGTCCATTTCCTCCTCATCATTGGCCTTTCATCATCCTCCTCTTGCCATCCTCCAGCCCTTCATTCGGCGCTTCCTCCCCATCTTATTCCTCCTCCTCTTCCTCCTCGTTCATTTCCTTCTCTTCATCGGCCTTTCATCGTCCTACCATTCCGCCAGCTCATCCTCCAACCATTCCTCTCCATCGTCCTCCTCTTGTCCATCTATTACGCACAATAGCTTACAAACGGTACAACAAATACTGATAGCATAACTTTAAAGAAAGTCATATAACAATCGCGTAAAAAACAATTCTTGGTAAAGGCAGCAGCTTTAGGCAGGGCATTTGTCAAATACTTCTGTAAATATGAAATCAAGTTAGCAGATTAAGATGAGCAGATTCCATTATCAAGCAGAATACGATTGTGCCATATTAAGACACCAGCAGATTAAGATGGTAATATTATTTAGGTCATACGTTTGGAGAAGGAGACAGATACTCAAACAGGGCATATGATCTCCTTTTCGGATCGTTTCGGATCTCAGGTCACTGGCAATGACCCCGCTACGCTTGGCCACAACACAAATCCCATTACTCACCGACTTGGTGAAAGAATATAGGTTGCAGAGATAACAGGAATTGATGGCAGGCATTTCCAAATTCATATATACACATATATATATATATTGATTTATTCAAACGTACATACGTATATATACGTACATACATACATACATACAGTCATACATACGTACATACATATATACTTACATACATACATACATACTTACATGCATACATACATACATACATACACACGCTATATTGTGCACTAGAGGTATGAGGGTATTCCCGGCCGCTAGTATACCCGACCCGCGGGTTTACCCGCTCTAGACCCGTACCCATTTCATGATCGAGGCCTCCTCTTTTTTTATTTTCATCCGCCTCTCAATCCTCCTCTTCCCCTTCCATCGTTCTTCTGTTACCATACTCCTCTTCTTTCTCCTACTCCTAACTCTTCTGCTGCCACATCTACCCTGCTTCTCCGTTTCCCTTATTGCTCCTGATTGTGGCCTATTCTTCCCCTTCTTCTTATTCCTCCTCCTCCTAATCTTCTCCTCTCCTTCATCCTACAGTTTTTCCTTCTACTTCTGTCCGTCTGCTCCCTCTCCTTATTTCTCCTCCTCCTCCTTCTCTTCTTCCTCTCCTCGTCCAATTCCGCACTCCTCTTCTACCTCTTCTTCCTTTTCCTTATTCTCCTCTTCCTACTCCTCTTTCTCCACCTTCTGCCTTCGATCTCCTCTTCTTACTCCTGCTTCTCCTTATGCTCCTGTCCATTCTGCTGCCTCTCCTTTCCCTCCTCTCTTCCACCTACCCCTCTTCTAGCTTCCGTCATCCTCCTCTTTTCTCCTTCCTTTCCTTTCTCCTCCTCCACTTCCTCTTTTTTCTCCTGCTTCCGCCGCCGCCGCTACCCCACGGCTGCTGTCATTGCTGCTTCTGTTGTTGTTGCTGCTACTACTACGAAAACAGCAAATACAGCTTACTTAGCTGTGATCCTATTAGCCTGGTATTCAGCAAGACTATGAGAGACCATGCTGATGACGTCACGGGTACGGGTGTACCCGCGGGTACGGGTCGAGTCGGGTAGCAATTTTGAATACGGGTAGGGTACGGGTACGGGTAACGGTCCTGGGTTACGGGTCGGGTAGCCAAAACGCGCTACCCGCAGACCTCTAGTCGTGCTGCTCTTCCCATTGTTCTTGTGCAGACCAGACCATGATGTCCACCCAGAACGACGCTCTCCCCTCATTGACAAGGATGCGGTGCACAGAGCACTAGTCCTAGGCGAAGTCCTGCCGCAACACTGACCGCCTCATTGTTTAATCCCAACCCGCATGACGCCAAAGGGATAGTCTTAGAGCCAGTCTCCAGGCGGATAATGCTCGCATTCTGGCTTGACTAAGTGGGTTGTCGCATACGGACCAGATTTTTGCTTTATCTTCGTTTATCAAAGGTCTGTCCCAGGTCTTCTGTTGGATCGGGACCGGTATCATCGTCACTGGAAGGGAATCTTTGCAAACATATCCTCCTGGTACACGTCGCTCCACTCTTACACGGCTAGGATGACGCCCACGAGCGAGACGGTCGACGCAGCTGACGCCAAATAGGCTGAAGTTGCTAGCAGCGATACCCGCCTGGTCCCGAGTCCTTCATCTTTAATCGGGAGCGAAGCTTGTAACCACTGAATGCATTGAGCCCCGTGTTGAGGATCTTCTCTAGTCCTGTTTTAGTCTGATGGTCTATTGTTTCCAGTAACGGGTGGTTCCAGCACGGAGAAGTCCGCAGCAGGTAAGTCATCTTTGCCCGCCTCGAAACAGGATCTCAGCAATATGAGTGCTTCTTGTGACTGGAGGTCCATAAGATCTTTCAATATTCAATCAAAGTATTCGCTGTGTTCTTGCAGGGTTTCATCAAGGGCCTTCCGTCTGAACAGTGGAGAACCCAAAAGGGTCAGTTCCTCTGGTTCTCGTCTTATTATTATTATTATTATTATTGTTGTTATTATTATTGTTAATTGTCCGGAGGGTCATGCCTCGTCTTCTGGGGTCAACGGAAAGGTGCCCATGAAAGCGACTAGGTTGTAGCGTTGGATGCAAACAGAAATGCGCTGAAAAAGAAAGGTCGTCTCACGTCTGTCGCCATTTATAAGAGAAATCCGGCTACCGATTTCGCTGATTAAATCCAACGCCGAGGGGTTGAAGCGATCCATTGTCTCAATAGCGAGCGGTTGGAAATCATAGGAGGCAGGTAGTCCACCGTATTTTAGAGTTTTGCGGTCTGCCGCCTGAACCGACGCAGGTCCCTTCTCCCCAGTCTGGGTTATGTACGAGGCAGCACAGGTATGAACAATTGTAGCATCCCATGCCAGGTACTTGCCCCTCGACCAAGGGATGAGCGTTGACCCGTCGGGCCTCTTTCCATCAGATCTAAATAGGCCGACCGGTTCCTTGGTGCTCGGTATCTGAGTCCTGAGAAGAGACCGCCAAACGATGCCATTGATGACGTTGTGGCGCAAAGAGCGTCCCTGGGCCCTCCTACACACAAAGACATGGTGGCCCGGAGGGCCCACCGCCTCTCCACAGTGGCATCTGTGAGGGCCACAAAGTTCCAGGCCCAACCTCAGGCCTACCGTTATTGTCATTATTATTATTATCATTATTATTATTTCTATTATTATTTATAATATTATTACTTATATTATTGTTATTTTTATTATTATTATTTTTCTTTTTTTTCTTTTTTTTCCTTTTAATTATTTTAATTAATTTTATTTTTATTATTATTATCATTACTTTTATTATTTTTATTATTTTAATATATTTATTATTATTCGTAAACTGTCATTTTTAACTCGCCTAAGAAAAATCAATCCGCCACAAAAGCGCGTATCTGAAAAGTCTAGTCAAAATAAATCTTGAACAAATAAGTCTTAAGGTTAATTTTAAAGAGTGACAGTGTCAACAATTTGCGAATAAAGTCCTAGAGTTTATTCCGTTCTTCCGAACCGGCTAGTGCAAATGCACGGTTCACAAATTTCCTAACTGATCGCATCACAGCAAAATCAACTTAAGTAAGTTCGTAGAATTAGTCTGGATTGAAGAGATGAGCAAGGAGTAAAGAGTGAAACAACATAATACGGAGATCGATTTGTGTTGACTCGATGCATTATAAGACAAATTTTGACGTTTATGCCAGCCTGAACAAGAAACCATTGTAGTTCGCGAAGGGTAGGGGTGACACGATCATAACGAGTCAGGTTTTTGATAAGCTTTGCAACTTAATGGAGAACAGTGGTCAGAGGATGGAGGGTAGATGCAGTGAGGCCATAGAGGACTGAATTGGAAATGACCAGAGCCTGCAATGGTGTGCGGAGACACTTTTCGTTTAGGCTTTTCCTGACTTGTCGTATTCGCCTAAGATGGAAGAAACAGGATTTCGTTATTGAATATATCATGTATTTCATTGGTTTTCATAGACAGAGTGTTATCGAGTAGAATACAACATAGGATCTCGGAAAACATTGACATGCTTAATGGTAAAGTCAGAACCAATACTGAGGACAGTGTGAAGCATGTCAGTGGTGGGCGTCGGGTGGCGGTTGAACCAGATAAGTTCTGTCTTAGAGGCATTGCATTTCAGGCGCTCGAACGCACACCATCAATGATCAATTCCTTTAGCAGACAGTTTGATGTATGATTGTTTGTCGTCGGCATATTATGAAGCAATGTGGACAATGTTAGAGGTGTAGAAGATAAACAAGAGGGGCAAGATTGGATTTCTGAGGGACACCACAGAGGATGTTGAATTCTCTGGGGTGTTGATACATGTACCAAAACGCACTGAATGTGAACGATTTGTCAGAATATTAGCAATCTAGCGAAGGGTAGAAGACGTAATGTGATTCAAGCATAATGTAGTGATCAACACAGTCAAAAGCGAAACTAAAATCCAGTAAAAGGAAGGAGATCAGCAATGAAGCCAAAATCACGTGCTAGGATTATGTCATTGTAAACTTTAAGAACAGCTGTTTCAGTAGAATGGAGGCAGTGGAAACCAGATTGAACAAGAGGTAGAAGAGAATTCGATTCAGCATTATTTGAAAGCTGCCGATGAACTGCACGCTAAACGAGTTTTTTAAATGAAGGAGAGATTTTAGATAGGACGGCCATTTGAAGGACCAGAAAGATCAAGGCCTAGTGTTTGATGCGAGGACGGATAATGAGAAGCCTCTGAGAGGTAGGTACTGTGGATGTAAAACATGGTTTAATATAATATTAATCAAGTAGGCCTATATATAATCTCAATAAAAGGTAGATATAATTACAGTCAGTATCTACAGAAAATTAATTAATTAAGCCTAGCATAGTTAGCGACGAAGAAATTGGAACCTGGCGCCAACCGCGCCATAAGAAACTTCTTATTGAAAAGGCAAGAGAATGTCAACGTGGCGCAATCTGTTAAAATATCCGAACACCGCTGCAAATGTTAAAATTGATGAATGAATTTAACCTACAGATCGGATATTCAAACGTGTTTGTCGCTCTGCGAATTTACTTAACTTTGCCAGTTTCTAACTGCATTGGTGAACGATCCTTCAGTCATATCAAACGCAGCAAAAATGCTGTCAGGTCAACCATGGGGGACGGGGTCAAGAAAGATTAAGCACCCTAACATTTATGGACATTGAATCCAAAATCGTTCAAGGCCATGATTTTCAAGATATTATTGATTGTTGCTCAGCAGCAAAGTACTTCCCGTCATCGGGATTTTTAAGATTTATATACAGCAGAGAGTGAGTACAATGTAGACTTAGTGCACGCACTGAACCACCTTTCAATATAATTTAATTAGGTTAATAATATGCTCATTTATTGAATGAACTAACAGTGTAAAATTCTACGCTGCATGTGTTCTTTTGAATGGGCGTCATGTTAGGTTCCCGTGCAAAATTTAAATTTTATTCGGCAAACCGGCTTACCTTTGAGCAGCACTTTAACTAGAACGAACATACGCTCTGAAATCAACGATGAGATCTCGACTGCATAATATACGCAGAAACGTTAACGTGAAAGCCTTCGATCTGCAACGATGAAATAGAATAATTTCGCCATTGAGTTTACATTGTTGAACCCCGTGGACCGTAACGCAGTAGCTAGTATCGGGGCATACTGAGGCGTAGGCCTATTTTTGTCTTTAGTCAAGAGAATTGTGCTTCAATTTATCCACGTAGCCATTATACGATTTGGAGCCCTCGCGTTAATCATATTATAGTGTTCACGTTAGCCTCGTACTATTTCAAAGAACTTCTATCTAGCTATTTTTACACGAATGCAACGAAGAAAGTAACTCAATCGAAAATATGCATGCCTAGTTTTGCCTCCAGAGCCACTGAGAAAGAACTATCTGAACAAAGACGACAAAAACAGCCGCTGCATTGTATTCTCTATAAGAGTCCCTCAACAAGTAACTGGTAATATTAATAACACGAATCACGCGAACAGCTAATGACATTTCTCTTGATAATAATCTGAAAAAATTCTCAAACCTGGGCATGCCAAAGTCGTATGGATTCAGTGGGTTGTGTCTATTTTTTGTGAGCAGAAGCCAGAAAATATTTAAAAATTATATAAGAATATTTACTGGAGTATATACACTGACTATATAGAAGACTATAATTCGCAATTACTGTTGATGGAAATAGCACTAAAACTACTATTGTTATTTATTTTTGGTTAGGTAACGACTATAGAAAGAATGCTCAGTCTAAAACGTGCCAAGCACTATAATGTCAATATCCTGAGCGAGTACTTGACTAACAATAATTGAACCATCGCTTTATTTTATTCGTTAGATAATGGCGTTTAATATATGTGATATAACTCATACACTGAAATACTAACAGCTGTTACGCATTCTCACCACCTAAATGAAGTCTGATCATTAAGAAAAAAGTACGACTGATCAATATCAAATAGTCTAGTAATCCGATAACTGGAAGAGCTCGGAACACAATCGACCGATTCCCATCCAGAGTCACGAGTATAGGCCTACAAATATTCGAAGTCTTTGCAAACTGTTGCTTCAAAGAGGAATAACAGAAATTTAGAGACTCTCAACACAACAATGACAACATAAAGCAATGTTTCGTAGGTGTCCTTCTAAGATGATCCTCTGTCACTTGGTCTATGGGACAGTCGGTTATTATTTGCATAGCGTAATAGCAGTGAAATGGTCAACACCAATCCACAAATCGCTCTTAGAATTTACAAATGCAGCATTGTGTCGAAATAGGAAATAACTCATATACTTAATACTTTTATCATAGCTCTCTCGGTCTGAATTCAACTGTTCTGTGATCATCTGAAATTTGTTGATTGATGTTTACTCGCTAAGTATCGACATAAACGTCAAAAAAACGTCCAAGTCACTCAGAAAGATAGTTGATCCATATATATTAGACAAGAACGCTCAAACAGGTCAAAATATAAGTCTAGCCAAATCCGATTGTGATCAACTACATGCAATTGATAAAAACGACACGCTTGAGAGGCATGCTGCACAGCGGTCTAATTAGAATTAATAGTAATTATGAGTCTGCGATTCATAAGGTGATTCCAAGCGGAGCCACACAATTATCTAGAATGTTAGAATATGTACCAATAATAACGATTATCTTACAGGTTGCGGCAACGAATCCCTTTCATGGCAGACTTTATTTAATTATATGGCAATTTGCTCTACAAATTGTTTGTTCAGTTAGACAGCACAGCACACACACGCCAGCGTAAATTCAGTCTCTTTCCATCTCAGGTTTCACCTCATTAAATTTTTCATCTTCGGTTTGTGACCTGGGAATTGATTTGGCTCCTACTCTTACTTTCAGTAATCAGATTAATTATTCAGTTTCTAGATCTTCCTTTTATCATACGCGTCAACTTCGTCCTATTCGTATAGTTGCCTCTCACTTCGCGCTATCACTGCATTAGTCTATGCCATGATATGCACTCGGTTGGAATTTGGAAATATTGTATACATTGGTCTTTCGTCCTCCAATTCTCTCAAACTTCAGTCTGTGTGCTTAATGCCGCTGATCGTCTCACAGGTGGCATGCCAAAGTTTGCTAATAATTATTTCATGCATTATTCTGGACTCATTTCATTGGCTCCGTGTTCAACACCGTATACAGTTTAAGATAATTTCCCTGATGCTTAACTGCCTACATGGGGTGCCACGACCTACCTCAGGTTTTTATGTACTTTGGTGTCCTCTGTACCTGCAAGAACTTCTTTGCGATCTTCTACTCGCGATCTTCTTGATGCCCTGCTACGGCCCAGTAGAAGAGCTTTGCTTATGTTTGCCCTTGAGCTAGAAACTGTCTTTCACAGTCCCTGCGCCTGGAGTTACTGACCCTCTTACCTTGTGAGTTTCGGAGACGTCTTAAGACCTTCCTGTTCTTTTACCCAAACACAGACGCCAGTGGAAAGCGCTGATGATTTGAGCGACGCTATATAAATGCTTGATTGCATTACATTTATTACATTACATTACAGTGTAGTAGGCCTACCATGCATACGATAGATAAACTTTCACAGAGTTCGAGCTACACGTATGTCGCAATAGGCCTAATATTAAGCCTATTCAAATTATGAGTTATGACAGAATTTTCTAGCTGATAGAAACCATCATCTACATGTCTTACAAACACAGCATCATTAACATGACAAGTGATTGTGACAAACTTAATTTATGCTAATAACAAGTTTTTAAAAGATACCCAATTTGAAATTCCAGTGTGAAATCGTTTACAGCAAGAAGTGATGATGTTAAAGACTGTGAACCTGCCGATCACAGTCACCTGTGATTAGTAAGGAATTCCCTTTCTGCTCAAACTCCTCAAAAGTAGACCTACCTTTTAAACTGTCTAGGCAATTATTCACAATTATTAACAGCTTCACAGCTTCGTTCAGATCCATATCTGTGCTCTGTAGCCTTACGGTTGTCTGGTGAAACCTTTCTGTGAGGACATACCAGAAAGTTGTAATTTTCCAATGTATTCCCTATTCAGCAATACCACATGCGTCATGCATTGGCTGTTTCGTCCAGGTTTTCTGTGAATAACCCTTACCCTAGCCATCCTTATTTTTTAATCCACAGTTGAATGCTTTTGAAGAATCGGAGTGGGCAGACCATCAAGTGTCACTCAGGCATTTGGTAACAGGCATGCCACCAAAGGCATTGACCAAAAGTTCTCAAAGTAAATTTTAATAAAGCTCTCATGTTTTCGGAGCTTAATGATGTGGTGACTTTTCTTAGATTTGAATTCGATCCCCGAGGGAATAAATCTTAGAGCATCGATATACATGCAGATCGTGAAGCTTCGAAAGACATTACGTTAGATGAGGGTGTCTCCCTAAACCAAATACATTAGTCTGGCACTATTGGTTCTGAGCCTTTGTGAAGACCTTGAAATGCGCTATATAAGTGGTTGGAGGCCGTCCATAAAGTACGTCACGCTCCAGGGGAGGGGAGGGGGTTAAGAAAGTGTGACAGTTTGTGACAGGAGGGAGGGGGGTCAGGCCATGTGTGACGTCACACATTTATTTTAAAAAATTTAATTTCTAATTTATTTTTTATTTTTTTAGTAGAATTTAATAGCTTTAAAAATATTTTTCAAAAATTTTGTGAAACATTTGAATTTGGACTGTTCCATTTTTTAGTTAGTAAAGAGGTGAAAGAAAATCTAAATTATAATTTCGTTTTTATTAGAGGTTAACACATGGATAAATATTCATACTGCCTGCTGTAACAATCCTAGAGTCATAAAAGCCTGAGGCCAAAGGCTCGCGGGTTGTTACGAGGGTGTTATGAAAAAAACAAAGTATTAATATAATATATATTAATATAAAATTAAAAACTACTTATAATATACAGGCCCACCGACAGAATTTTCGGGCCCCTAGGCAGGGCTGTCTACGGCCCCCCGGGGCCTGAGCCTCTAAACTATCTTTAGGCTTTATGAGAATTTTTAAAAAATTGACAGATCGTATACTTTGTACTTAAAGTCGATTGCGGGCCCGGGCCGGGCCCCTAAAACTCGCCGGGCCCCTAGACAGTTGCCCCCCTGCCCTCCCCTCTCGGCGGGCCTGATAATATATTACAAATACTTGATGCTATTGTAATCATTAATATGAATTTCCTTTGATAATATTTACTTTCAGATATTAATTGCTATTGTTCAGTTTTTATTTCAAAAATTTCTTGTGAGGATGGAGAAAGGAAACTTGTATACATCACTTTATAATGCTTATGTTAAAGCACACTCAACCACGAGTAAAGCAGATTGCCAAAAAGAAGATGGAAAAGGATATGGAAAAGAATAAAGTCTGATGATAATGTATTTGAGAAAGTAGAATCACTTTTAAAAGAATATGATGCAATTGAAAAGCAGAAAAAAGGAACGTTAATGACTTTCTGGGCGAAACAAGCATTGAAACCAGACGCTTTGCTTCAAACATCAACTGTTAATTAGGTGTTAATTTTTTTTCGAAAGTGTGACGTACTTTAGAGGGGGGGTCCGAGATTTGTGACAGTTTGTGACAGGGGGGATGGAGGGGGGTAAAAATGGTCAAAAATAGCGTGACGTACTTTATGGACGGCCCCTTGCCAGTAATCTGTCACGCGCCGACGCTTATTCGCTAACAAATTATGTCCATGATGGCTACATACTTGGGCAGAGATCAGTTTGTATCAATTGTCAATTTTTTTCGATACTTTTATACTCATTACAAATTAGAGTTGTGGACAATTTACTTAGCTGTTCTATCAGTGGTCTAATCGCTCATTCTGAAGTATAGATCTTTAGCCGAAGCGAATCGATTCGCTGTTTTCTATTTTTTTTAAACATGAGATTTACGAGACACATTTCACATAGGTGTTGATTAGTAACCAACAACACGTTCGAACGAGGGATTTCTCCATTACATGTAGGTGGTGGCCAATGAAGTAATATGTTGATGCTTTGGCGTTCTGGTTACGGCTTGAGCAATTGAGTCATGGATATATTGCGGACGCTTTGGTCGGAAGATTCGAGGTTGAAAAGGAAGGAAATGTAGCAATCGAGCTTTGAGTGGACAATGGAGGCGGCAATGGTGAAGGCAATTTGCAGTCGATGTGGTGGAAGGTCCAGACTGTGCACAAAGCGAGAGCGAAACATCAGTTGGAGAACTTGTTAGACAAGAAAGGATGTGGATTAAAAGTAACATCAAGGTTGCAAATCATATATTAAAGTAAGAGATGAAAAGTCAGTGGGTAGGTGTGTGGAGGGGCCGAGAAGTTCCCTAATTTTGCTTATGACGATGAATTCTGCTTTAAAAAGGTTGATTCTTTCAAAATATTTCACCTGTTTTGGATGAAAGTCTTTTATTGCACACAAAAAATCATCTAGTCTGAAATCACAAGAACAAGGAAACTTCTTGACACACACACACAAAACATATTTAACTGTGCGATTAAAAAGTAAGGTTCAGTTCTCTATCTATTTAAAACTCAACTACAATGCGCACCTACATGTAAGTTGACCTCGATGCATCATGAAAGACACTGGGAACATGGTCAGTCAAGGAAATATCCCGGTCAAGGATTAAATATTTTCAGTACTGCATGTTTGTCACAGTGGCATGAGATAAGAATTAACGAGAACTGAGGATTTTTAACAGATAGTAAATTCTTGCTGTGTCAGACGATGTTTGGTAGAAGGTTTTGAGTTATTGATGAGCGTTTTATCGAATACATGACATCATTTGCGTCACTTTGCGCACCTTCTGTAACTTAACCTCTGATTAATGAGAATTTTGATTGAAATTGACTATGGTTCTCTGACAAATAATACTATTTACTATGAATTCACTAAAATCAACCCGAGTTATGATATCCAAATTATTCAAATTACTGTTCACTTATCACTGCTGTACGTTTGAATGGGCGCCATGTTAGGTTCCCGTGCGGAGTTTAAATGTCATGTGGCTTACCATTACTTTAACTATACGAAAAATGTGTTCTTGAACCACTGAATATAGGCAGAAACGTTAATGAATTAGTCTCAGATCTATTACGATGAAGTAGAATAGGTTCTCAATTGAGTTTACTTTGTTTACATATTCATAGCACATGCAATCATGTTGAACCCCTTGGACCGTAACGCAGAAACTGGTATCGGAGTATAATGATGCGTAGGCCTATTTCTATCGCCAAGAGAACTGTGCTTTGAAACCATGGTGTGGAGCACTCGCATAAATCAAATATTGTTCACATCAAACTAGACCTATTTCAACGGTCGTCTATTCAGCTTCTTTTACACTCTCTGGATGACAAGTTCCTGGAAGTGGTTGACCTTATCTGCTTCCACTCGCAAGACGTCCTCGTCTTGACTGATTCATGGCTCTGCCACCTCGGATGATGCAGTCCGCCGTTCCGCCCCGTTGGGCTATTCTTTTCTAGACGCCCTTGCTGGCTAGACCCTCTTGAAGACCCTGCGAATCATGGTGGTGTCGTGGTCCACCACCGCGATCACTTGCAAATAAAGCCAGCACCAGTGGCCAATACGTTCACCTTGTCCTTCTCCCCCGGGTACGGCCAGGGTCCGTTCACCATCATCGCACTCTACCAGCCGGGTTTCACTCGCAATTCTGTGACTTTATTCTCTGAGCCCTCGACACTCTTTGAAATATACTCAACTTACAATAATTCTGAATTGGTCTTGACCTCCACCTGGCGATCTAAACCTCCACCTTGAGGACCCATCTCTACATGACACGGCTCATCTTCGCGATCTTCTTTTGCAGTTCGATTACGGCCAACACATCGCGTAGCCTACACACACATTACTCGTGATGACTGCAATATCATCAATCTACACGTTGAGCCTCCAAACCCTTTCCGATCGCGGTCTTCTCCTCTTCACCCTTTCATCCCTCTGCTCTCAGCCCACGTGCCACCTGGTACTCGTGTGACTGGGGGGCGCCTGAACCTCCATGCTTTCGTAAGGGTCTTCTGATGGCCCTCTCTGCGGTGACCTGACGGGGCTGGCTGAATGCTCCGCTGAGAATCCCTTCTCACTCTTCGACTCAACAATTCGCTCCCTACTCGCCGTTTTCATCGAGTTCTTGACTTGATCTTTGAGTTAATAAGGAGTGAAAATACCACTACAGTGTGATTCATCTTACTACGAAGTGTATTTCATACAAAGTGACGGATGGACTGTGAAGTTGAACTTTGATGTTCAACGAGCGAAAGAGAAAGACGTGTGGCTGACAATGGTCACTAAATAAATAAATAGTCTGTTGATTGATATGTTATGAGCGTCACGTTAAGAGAGTGGCTTAATTTCCTAGGTTTTATATTAAATTTGATAGCAGTTAAAGTTTGCCCTTCCTGTGGGCCCACTGCCCACAAATTCTTGACACCACAACTCACACTGCTTTTCATGGGAAAAGCCGGTGTGATTTAGAAGTTAGTTTGTAACTCAGAATCAGAAAGACCGGGTCATGGCATTTTGTTCAGTTGACAATAACATTATAATAGTGGCGTCATGGTTAGTTTGTAATGCATCGATGGTCATGGATTAATTCCGATCAGTTAATGGCCAGGATTCACTAAGTTTTGAGCGGAGAATCGATCGGAGTTGCCAGCATAATCTTCCGGAAATCACATCACCTGGCGACGTAAGCTTGAGATATCCTCAGCACTCTGTAGAACCCTGGATCACATTTTATGGCACTCATTCGTTAGCAAGGTAATGTTTCTGGCGTGTCCTTAATCTGTTTGTCCTTTTAAACTTCATCAAGGTCTTTTAGAGAACATGCGACGACACTCAAGTTTCATATGCGAGTGCAAGTGTGTATTTTGTTATGCGTTTGGACAAAAATTGCTCAAACATCATCTAATGAACGATTTAATGAGACCAAAAACAACTTCACCTTCGACTTACTATGTACTTACATGTATCTATCGAAACTCTGCTTTATAAGCAATAATTTTGCCAAAATGTTTATGATTTGTCGAAATATTTTTTTCTAAATTTTTAGTAATATAACCTCAGAGCCTATTTCGTGTGTGATGTTGATTTACGCCGCTTGTTTGTACAAACGACAATGTAGCGCCCATCGTTAGCTTCGCCATCACTGTCATTCTTCAGTGTCCTGGCTAAGTACCTGTATATACATATATGATAACCTAATCCAAATTTGTCGATCTGAGTTCCGCAGCTATTCTTGCTGGACGTGAATCTCTAAATCACAATAATTTATCTCAATATTTCAATGACTCGATCCCGCAGCCCTTTTGCTGTACGTGGATTCATAAATCATTTCCTTAATCTATAGGTAACGATGAGTTCTACATCTACCAAGACTGCACAATCATCAAAGTAATCAACAACACCACATTAGGGTATTAGGAATCTAGCTCACACGGACACCCGATAAACGACTCATAAATAGCTTTCATCAGTTTCTTATCATTTCGCTCACTCATATAAGAACCAGATTAAGTCAGCCTTGCCAGTGAAGATTATTAATAATAAGCTAACTTATGGATCAACATAATGTTCATAATAATTCTCTCAATAATAAGTTCACAATCTTTACGAAGAAACGACATAAAAGGAATAAACGACTTGCTCATATAATCTCATAATCATGAGTTCGTAACTATTTAATCATCCTTAATCATCAGGCACCTATTACTCGGCTTATAATCTTTATCATAAAGGTGAGCCTCACGGGGCTACATAATTCAGGAGCATAGTCTCAAAAATAATAAAAGTATTAATAATAATAATATTTCTGATAAACAACATAATAATAAGTTCCCTATATAATAATAAGAATCACGTTACACAGACTTTACCTCGTATGAACTGAACCGTCAAAAGCCGATTAAAACACTTAGGCAGGGTATTATATACCTAGGTGAGTTAAGGCATGCAGTCACTGAAGCCAATCCTAGAATAGCTACTTCTCAGAAGACGGCCCACCACAGGTGCCAGATATAATAGGAAGGTAGGGACCACTCATGTCCTGCTGATCAATAGAATTGCCTTAATTATTATTATTTCTATATTATAGCATTATGTGTATAACAGTATTAGTGCATAAATATCTTAGCCTTGTGATAGATCTATTGCAACATGTGACCCTTGTCTTTTCTCAATTGCATTGTATACTTTTCCAAAAGATGTTCATATTATTATGTCTTGCCATATTTAGCAATCAGACAAATGCTGTCCTCTGTCATCAGATTCTAGATTATCACCATCAACGTCATCATTTTCATTCGGATATCAGTTTAACAACATTATAGGCAGAAAACAGTTGAGGCCTTTTAAACGCCAGTTACCAAAGAAAATGGCCAAGGAGGATGTCTGTCACGTGACCATTCATCAAAAATGAGAAAGACAAAAAGTCACAAAACATATCATATTATAAGGCCCCTCTTTTGTGACATTAAGCGTATTACCTCTGTTTTGACTATAAGATACCTTTGAGGGATAATGCCTTACACAGGGTTTCGCACTTCCATAGGATTGAACCTACATCTGCTACATTTACCAGTATCTCCGATCGATACCTGGTTGAAGGTGCATCAGCACAATCCTAGCTAAGTCAGTAATAGGCTCTCGGAGAGATAGTATATTACAAACAACTTTATTGCATAGGCATACAGATAGGTGAGACTATATGACTAACCTACATGCGTCAGTTATGTTCAGATTCTCAGACAGAACGCAGAATGAATCTAGATAACGATCATCGTATAGTAAAAGAAAACCAAGTACCTGTGGATATTTGTTTACTCTGAATATCGTCTAAGGTAGGGAACTGTAGTACGTGAGATAGCCTTCTCTATTCTCATCGGTGTTGGTCGACCACAACCACACGCGCTTATTCCATTTTGCCATCTCCGATTCGTCAACTCCTCACGTTCTTCACCGTCCACCTTCCTTGCTCCAGCCCCGATCAAAAACCAACCTCCACTCTCTCTTCTCTCCTCCCTTATATCATCCGTGCAACAGGCGAGTCTCTAGGCCTTTGATAAGGATAGGGCGTAAGTATTTACCGAAAGGAAGACCCGCATAGAGCAGCACCCAGAAGCACCCAATAACTATCCATCCTAAAACATGGAACTAATAATATATATATATATAGATTATAGGGTTATAGTTACTTTCACTTCAGCTAGTAGTGTTCCAGCGGTGACATACCTCAAGAGAGGCACACATTCTAATGCAGAAAGATTTCATAATTGAACTAATTGCTTTGTCCTGGAATATGAAACATCCGTCATAATAAAAATAACAACAAATGAAGCTATAGGCTTCATAGGCTATATAAAATTGATAAGTAGGCATGAGAGGAGACTATTTCAAAAAGTGTCGTTGATTTGTTGTAAAATAAAACTAAAACCACAATTCAGAACTGTCGCATTACATTACAGTGCATCGTATAAGCGTAATCTTTATAGATGCATATAAATAATTACATTCTATATAATGTTATTATATATTTATTCATTTATTTTATTTTTATTTTTATTTAAGTTTCTGTTCTTTACTTGTTGTAAGGCATATACGTTTTCATAATTTGCATAATTATTAACATATTTATTCATTAAGTTGATGGGGTGGGGTGCTAGATTTACGCTTGGCAGAGAGTGCAATTATAACTTGCTACGTCCCACCCATCTAAGGCTATGTGTAATTATCTTCCAAGACCATGTAGTAAATGGTTATGCCAATTGAGAGTCACCCCTTGTTCACTCGTTCAGGCGCTTTGCAGTGCTTAGATCCTTTTAAGTTACCACTGACCTACATAGTATGTGCAATATCCGTTTGCGCAGCGATTAGCCATAGGTCTTAAAACAGAGTTGTTGAATGCACTCAATATATATATCTTCAGAAGAAGTCGTTCCTCGTGTCTGACTCAACGAAAGAGTAGGTTGCTAGCTGTTCTCTTTCGTCAATTATTTTCCGCCCACCGAAGTCGTTGAAATCTAAAAACCTAGCGCAGTAAGTATGAAGTTCAGTCCATCATATTTGTTTTCATCGCGTAATTCCAAAGCAATGACATAATATTTTATCAAGTGAAATACGTAGTTCGTAGCAATAATTATTAAATTCTTCGTTTCATCTCCTTATCTTTCCACTTATATTTAGTTCTTCTCCATAGTCTTTCCCACTCTCTCGTTCAAGGAAATAGTAGTCTTCCTTTCTCATAAGCCGACTTGACCGTTGCCGCTCTGTCCTGGTTGGCCTGCGCTGAGTGTTCATAGCCTGTCTTGACCAGGTTTATCGTTCTGCTTCCTCACTTTGCTGCCTGCTTGAACTTTAGTTCTTACTCTCCGTTCTTACTCTGGCGACGAGGCTCTGGAGCCACTTGCATTCGTGCAATCACCTCGACCAAGCAGCACCGCGCCTCTTCAGTTGTTAGCCCTTCCATCTGGAAGAAACACGAGGAGATATTATCCAGTAAAACGACAGACCATTTCAGTGAATATCATTCACGATTGGCTCAATAAATCAATAAATCAATCAATTTATATGTTAACCACAGCAGTACAGTAATACATAATGTAATGGCAGTATACAGTCAGTAGCAATGTGTGGACCCAAAGGAACATTAGTTCCGCTTACAGGGCCTCCATAATACTATAATACATCCAGGGACCAAGCTGACTGGTTAAGTGGCTTAGCCTAATTATTTATCTAAATTAATAATGTTTTTATAATGTTCCTGACACTGCTTCAATAAACGCAAATAATAAAATTGTTGGCATCATTTTCTACGAGAAACACTTATTGATTATCACGCAATAAACTTAGATAATTTATGACATTTCACCGTGTGATGCACAATATGTAGCCAATTTTATTATATAATAGAAAGGTCATTTCTAACTTAGTGTGGGCAGAAGTTACATCTTAGGCCTGTTTTTGAACTGATGCAACATACAGGATGAAGGTCAGTACATTCGGGAGTGAATTTCAGAATACTGGTCCAAAAACGCGAATACTCTGCTGCCTGATATTTGATGATACAAAGCGCCCTTGTGGCGGCATGGCTGCGTTACGGCGCTTTAGAAATCGTTCGTTTAATAATAATTAGGTGAGGAACGAGTCGAATGATCATGCATTTCAGAGATTGTGTAGAGCCACCTGTCAAATGTTTCGGGTAGGCGTATACTAGGCGCTTACGAATCTTGAACATTATTTAATACTTTCAAAAGGAAATGTTTGTAAGTTCTTATTATGTGCTCTTTCGGCGCATTACGTACGACTCTCAAGGCACGTTTCTGGAGACATCCTGGAAAGACAAAGCGAGATCGATAGGTAGATTCCAATAATATAAAGCTGCAGTAGGATAGGTAGGGATGTACAGCGAATAGTAAACGTAAAGATACTAGTGCATAGCAAAGGACGTCGTATATGAGAGATTGCGCCAATGTTTTTGCCCACTTATTTGACATTTCAGTTACGTGTACATTCTAAGTTCTGAGTTCATCTACAGGGTGGGCCAAAAAAGTAACCCCTACAGAGTTTTGCTAATATGTAGCTGGAATCACATGTGGCATGAACCAGGACAGCTTAAACAGGTTAAGTTGTCCGGCGGCTGCATCGTTATCCGTTAAAGATCGCGTCTGCATCAGTCTGTCGACTCAAAAATAGACTGCTCAATTCCATACACGACTTTGTGGTAATCGTCACAGAAACCGAATAGGCGTCTGAAGGGGACTACGAACGAAAAAGTGTCAACCGGATTAGGCTTAGCGATGATCATACGTCGCCTCGCTACAAACCCCAGATTTGCTTCAGCATCTGCTGCGGTCGTGTCCTTCTGCCAGCATATGTTAAGAACTTCTCCCTTGGCAAAGTCGTCACCGTAGACCAACATACCCTTCATCGTCTCTCGAAGACTTGACTCGCTTTCTTCTCTCGACGAATGAACTGTATGCTTCTCGAGTCGTCGTCTTTTCTCGCTGTTGCGAAACAATCCCTCGAACAGTGTGTGTGTGTGTGTGTGTGTGTGTGTGTGTATGATAAGTTTATTAATTTTAACGACGCATACATGACAAGGATGATATGCGTCAGATTTCTCGAACAGGAAGAAAAGAATATCTAGGGACGTCTTATGACAGCAGAGGTCTGTGACGTCTTACCATGTTGTTGACTCTTTGTGATTGATATATTTTACCTGTCTCTATAGATTCATCCATCTGGCAAGGGCCCTTCGAGTTGTATTCATTCTCACCATCAGACATAGGGCTCCTTGGTCTTACGGTTTTCCTTATTCTTCGTTTGGTAGATTAAGAGGCAACTGATGTATTATATAGAATCTTACCATTGGTGATCACACCAATGACGCTTACCACCTCTTTCTGCAGACCTGAGATCTAGAGGATGTTTCTTGTGGTGCAATGAATTTCGAGTTCTTGGCGCTTGTTGCGGATGGATCGGCTGATTTTCTCTCGAGAGCATTCCAGAAGGAGATGATCGATGGTGTCCGGAACGCTGAACCGCTCACAGTTTACATCTGGATGCAGATTGATCGTGTGAAGCCCCTGGTTCAGCAGCACTCGACTCAGACATAGTCTGGACATCTGGACCTCTTGCCTATGCGGAGTATCCGTGTACTTGATTCTTGTTGACACGAGCGGCTCGATCTACTTGCAGAAGGCTCCTATCGGGTTGTTGGTGTATTGCTTCTGCCAGTTTTCCACTACCGGTACATAGTGGAGTTGACACCCGGTAGGTGGAGTCCTTCTTTCGATGCTGTGTCGTACTTTTCGTTGCCAAGGATACCCACGTGACTCGGGATCCGGACGACCGTGACGTCGCCCGTTCCAAGACTGTTGATGTTTCTGAGAACTTCCGTCATCAGCGTTGCTCTCGAGTCTGATCGCTAGGCTTTCACCGACTCCGCAGGAAAAGATGGCGAATCTTTTCCTCCTGAGCGTTCGGTTCTTGCAGATCCAGTTGATAGCCTCCAGTATCGATCTGCCTACGAATGTTTGAACTGTCCGCTCGCAACGCTTCTATTTGGTTATCTGAATCTAGCAGAGGCCTAGCTTTTGTACGAAAGTATGATTTTATTATACCATCGTTTCCTGGTTTCTGAAATTCGATAGTTAAACATTGTGAATATTTGATGCCCCTGTGTTTAGCCACGTCATTTTTCAGGATCTCGTAAATACTTTCCTCCATAGCCGAGTGCTTCCGACAGGAATACTTGCGGATCTTTCTCCAAAGAGAGCCCATTTTGTAATATTGCTCGATAATCTAGTAGGCCTCCACCTCTGATTCTTTGTGGGCTTCTAATTTTGGTATGCACCTCTCCTCATGGGGAGGTGGAACCCTCGTTCTTGGGGCACAGGAATTTTACTCCTTCTTGGTGCGGGCATTGGAATTTTAGTCGCTCTAGGTGCGGGCAGTGGCCTTCTTGTAGCAGGCGTTGGGGGTAGCCATAGTGGTCTTCTTGGAGTGGGTACTTGGGTTCCCCAAGGCCTCCTTGTAGCTAGTGCTGGTACCGACTTTGGTCTTCTTGCCGGAGTAGAATTAGCACGCGAATGTGGTGGCGTGCAGTGTTTCACCCATAACGTACACACAATGCTGCTTTACTTTTGACTCCTATTCCACACCCAGTGCACGACTTTAGTCCACCACCGACTATAATTATATTATGCGACTTCAAATCAAGCCCATAGCAACTGCTTATTTTAGCCGGACATTTGTCCATTTTCGGTTTCATTGTCGCCGTCGTCATTATCAAAACTTCACTATTATTAAAGCTAAGACAATTGTAATTTACCAACTTCTAAAGCACCACTTGAAAGCTAAGCGTAGGGAACCAGCTTATTCACGAGCGCCGTGTCAAATTAGATGGTTGTCCAAATGATTGTCTGTGGGAGGTCAGAAGCCTAGCGTTGTTTAGGTTGTGGAAACTTAATCGAACCCACAGAATAAGTTTTAAACGATTTGGCAAGTAATTCGCACCAAAGGCCGGCCTCTCTCTCTCTCTTACTTTGTTTGTCTCTGTCTGCCTGTCTCTGTATGTATCTCTGTGTTTGTGTGTGTGTCTGTCTCTCTGTCTCTTTGTGTGTGTCTCTGTCACTTCTTGTCTCTGTGTATGTGTCTATCTCTCCGACATCGAGAAATCCTACATGCATGTAAGTGCTTTTAATATTTCCCCCATTATTGGTTTGTAATCCCATGTTGTTTTAACCACTCCCACACACTTTCTACATTATTTAGCAGTGTTGTATGCAAGACATGAAACTTCAAGACCAAGACGAGACCGAGACAGTAAGGTGCCACGACCGAGACAGTGAGGTACCAAGACCGAGACCGAGACACTAGGTTCAAGACAGTGCGAGACAGTACAATACAGTACGAGACAGTAAAAGACAAGTGATCCTATATAAAATGCTGAAAAATGCTAATGTATCAGTTTTCGGGAATAATGTTTATTTGTAATTTCAATTTGAAACTTATAATTATATAGCACAAATTCCTGAGAACAGTTTTTATATTGCCGCCCAAGATTTTAAGACAGTTCACGTGAAACTTATTGAGACCGCTTGTTCGAGACAGAACAAGACATTCACTTCAAGACAGTTTCTAAAAATTCGAGACACTACCTCGAGACCAAGACCGAGACAGCAGGCTTCCGAGACAGAGATCGAGACACTAAAAAACTGTCTCGAGACGTCTCGAGACCGAGACACTGTCTCGAGACCATACAACTCTGTTATTTAGTCAATTTTCTTAATCTTTATCTTCGGAAACAGTCACCCAATCAATTACTACGTTTGAGCACATTGAAGAAAATTTAATCGTCTTGTATGGGATTCGAATTCAGCACCTCAGTAATTAAAGACGAAAGATATACTTAGTAGTCACCGTTCCGATATGGAATGTCTGAATTCGTTGCCGCAAACAGCACTAGCGACGGCATGTAGGCCCCGTACACGTCAATATTTAGCTAGAATGAGCGTCCCAGAGGCGGACTACGGGGACAGAGGAAGGAGCGCCAAAATGAGGATCAAATCTATTATTGTTTCACATTTTGACGCAAACTAATTAATCCTAACTAAGTTAGTAAGATTAAATATTTACGCCCCAAATATCCTAAGTTAGAAACAGGTTGTCAAGCATGATTTTGGCGTCCTCGGGTTTCCACGGATCAGTGATCACTTAGGTCCCTTAAGGGGCAACATAATACTCACGATGTAGTTCAAAATCTACGCATTTCACACGTAACCAGGAGAATAATCTGGTGCTTTAGATTAAGGTTCAACTGTCGACACAAGGCGCTGATGAACTAATCAGTATCAAACTCGTCTTTCTGATACGGTTATAGATAAAATTAGGCCTACTCCTCACATTGTGTTGGCATTTATACAACAGCATAATATTCAAGAGTTATATCCGAATATGTGGATTGCTATGCGAATTTTACTAGCATTTCCTGTAAATTTAGCAAGTGGACGACGAAGTTTTTATAAATTGAAATGAATCAAGATGCATCTAAAGTCCATAATGCCACAAGACAGAGTTTCCAGTTCAGGATCTCTGTTCATTGATATCGCCCAAAATCTAAACTTTTCTGTCTATAATTAAAGATTTTGCCAATAAAAAGGCCAGAAAAGTTAATTTTGGATATTAATTAAAGTCATTTTGTGTTCTTGTCTGTGTTGAATGTGTTCTTTGTACCAATTTTTTGATTCTTGGATCTAAAAATTACATACATGTAGGACCTGCTTATCTCTTTGGAGTCTGGACATAATAAATCAATGAGTTGACGAACAATCAATTAAATTGTTCCAATTTCTCGTTTTGAAAGGGGCGCCTGAAAAACTCCGCCCGAGGGCGCCAAGGAGGCTAAGGCCGGCCCAGGCGCCGAGTAATTAATTTTTTTATTTACTTTAATATTGACCAAACAATTATTATTTCGTTTCAGTCGTGACCTTTTAACCGAACCCGTATTCTAGCCAACGAATGGCGTTATTTTCTAAATAATTTTTTAAGTTACAATAGTCCCTACAAATTTCTCAATATTGCTCTTTGAAGTCTGAAAAAAGTGCGCGCGACCAATTAACTTACAAACTGAGCCCGGACGTTTGGTCAACGGACGGTTGGCCAATGGACTAAAGCTCACACCTCTTTCATAAACCGGCTGATCGAAACACTGGGCATTCATTTAGTTGGCAATTACCAAACATGACGAAAAATATTAAGTGATCGAGCAATTAGTAAACGATAAATAGAAGGTGTGGTAGTTGGTGTCGTATTTTTATTTTTAGAAACGCTTTCTGAAATCTGATTAGCTTTAAGGTTAGTCAAACGTATACATCATTATCCAGCGTTCTGTTTTCGTAATTATAGCCCTGAACCTAGACAGACGTATGAAGATTTAATAATATATAACACCGATAAAAACTTTCTAAATTGAATATCCATTACTTTTTTGTAAGAGAAGCGAGTAACACCTCGTAAGCTCGTAGGTAAGTGAGAATGTCATTTCTATCATACGTAGCTCAGGTTACGGAAAGCTTATTAATTAAGGAGATCGTCCGTATGAGCGCAAAGCCTATGAGCGATCGTCCTATGAGCGATCGTCCTATGAGCGATCGTCATATGAGCGATCGTCCTATGAGCGATCGTCATATGAGCGATCGTCCTATGAGCGATCGTCCTATGAGCGATCGTCCTATGAGCGTAAATCCTATGAGCGATCGTCCTATGAGCGATCGTCCTATGAGCGATCGTCCTATGAGCGTAAATCCTATGAGCGATCGTCCTATGAGCGATCGTCCTATGAGCGATCGTCCTATGAGCGATCGTCCTATGAGCGATTGTCCTATGAGCGATCGTCCTATGAGCGATCGTTCTATGAGCGATCGTCCTATGAGCGATCGTCCTATAAGCGAACGTCCGCTACATTATCAACTCTAAACGCATTTTCAAAAAAATGGAGTTTCGCTAAGATAATTCTCAGGCGACGTATTGTAGCATAGCTGAATCTGCAGAAAAACGATTTTGGATTTATTGCACCCTGCTCAAATTCTGACTACATGTATGTTTTATTTGATAAATTGCATACACGGCTAACTAAGACTATCACGTACGTCGTATCCATGAATGGTTACATTTAAAGACGATCATATACAACATGTAGGCCTAAATGGCCAAAAAATATGAAAATCAGACTGGAGTTAAGACTAATGAAATGGTAAATGATACATATCCTACAGGTACATTTGCAATGAATACATGTGAGGTGCTCTATCAAAAGCAGGCCAAAGTCGCACTTTGACGAAATTGAGATTATATCATTTTATATTTCAATATTAAATCACTTTTCTAACAGTGCAAAAATTATTGAAATATCTCCAGTAGAACCGATGATATACTAAATTGAAGTCTTGTATCACAAGACTACCGAAACCGATTAAATCCCATCAAAATTGTCGGGTCTCATTACTTTCGTCAGAATCTTCTACAATAATGTGATTATAGCGGGATGGAACACAAGATTTCATCACGAAATCATTTTCTTGTATAAAGTAATAAATCTGTGACTCAAATTTGATTCTAACTCAAAACACACATTATTGACTCTGCCTGTCATTTGTTGCCGTTTTTTCGAAATTGTGTCGTGTGACTTAAGCCTGTTTTTGATAGAACAAATCACGCATTCATAATAATTGATTGCGCATAGCTAAAGATTGTTACTTCACATGGATCCAGATAAACCGAGGTGCGTTATTCAGATATACAAATCCTCAAGTTAGTCGTGTATTTGCAGCGTATATATATAAGTAAATCTAACACTTTACTGTTGCTAGTCGCTTATTTCTCTTCAAACGGCGAAAATTGAATGAAGTAGCCATATCGCAGTTTCTGTAGCCTTTTCCTGCTAACAAGCCTCGTGCGATAATGACTCACCATTATTTCAATGTACCTGTCAAATTCTCTGACGGGAACTTTCTGCTAATAAGCCTACGTAACTAAACTTCGGGCGCAAATAAACTAATTTCTTCAATGATGGGTTGTGGATTTTATCTGCTTAACCGAAAAAAAATCCAATAATTATGTAGATGGCGCTGTCATACGAAATAAAGAAGGAAATTGACTCATCGTCTGCAACTGTTTAGCATTATTACTCAGTGAAACTTAGTCTCAAATATTTCTTACATTTACAATACGATAGGTATAGAATAACTTTGCTCTGCCTATCGGTTACTGTGCAGTGACATGAGCTTTCGACATTTTAGACAATTGTATCTCTTTTTCAATTTTAGGTTTGGAAATCAGTAAATATTCTGATGAAACCGAATCGACTGCGTTTGGACGAATTGTGAACATAAAGAAGAATGGCCAAATTAATTAAGTTTCTTAAAACGAAATGGAAAAACCACCGTAAGCATTGCAATGCAGCTGAATACACCAATTGTTTTGTTTTAGCGTTTTAAAATTCGGACAACGTTGCAGATAATAACACAACAAAATAAACAAACAAGCACTTGCAGGCATGTGTATTTTATTACTTCATTCAATGACGATCATTCATTATTTCATATTCCAATAATTATGGCAAGATGAGAGCTATTATTCTTTCCTTGTTTGGAGATCGTTTGCGCGAGACATTTTGGTTTGCGAAACATCGAATAAATGAGTTCTGATAAGGTAAGAAAGTTCCTTGTCTATAGATAATTTTATGGAAGACATATCAGCCAAGGAACCAATGTTTCTAGATTTAGGTAGCCGTAGGCCATAGCCAGCAAGGAGACTTGAATTACGTAGGTCGAGTTTCGTAAAAAAAGTCGTTACTCGTGCAGAAAAGTTGTGAGCGCTCACTAAATTCTTGTGTGCGTTGGCTCCACGGCCCGTGTGCAATCGCACATGCGCACGACTTAGAGGGAACATTGATAACAACCAGGTCTAATTTTTCATAACATGACATAAGAACAAGAGCAGTTTAAGAGAATGCCTTGAAGTTAACTTGAAGGGAACGATTAGAATAGTTTCAGCTTCATTTTCTGTTTGCAACTGAGTTAGCTATACATCTAGCTTACTGAAATTGAGCGGAAATGACACGCAGAGGTTCAAAGCCTGGAATCTCGCTTGTTAATTCGGAACGACAAAAACTAGACATATGGACACACTACAATTGGCCATAATGGTAAAGTTTGTGCACAGCGTGCGTCAAGATGTTTTGTTTTTAATATTGTAGAAGGAAAAATGTTGTGCGCAATTCGAGATTTTGACCCAAAGCGAATGACATATAGTGAGAGAATCGAACTCGAACGTGTTGTATTAATTCAGAAACGTCGCAAACCATGGAATAAAGTAGATCCTTATTTAGAAGCGATTCCATTTAACAGAGGGGACAAAATGAAGACCAAGCGTCTTACAAACATCGGGTGAGTATAATCCTACGTTATAGCAAACAACTGTCATTTTCATTCAATTATTGAACCTCTTTTGTATAATATGTATCAGCTCAAAATATTTGCTAATCTTGCAAAATACAAAGAAATAATTCTTCTCTAACATCAAGAAATGACTTGTAAAAATCGACTAATGATAATGATAATGATAATAAGTTTATTTATCTTTCTGATCGATGAGCGCTGTGTGTACTTGATGACCTACTGCTATAGGATATATGCAATACTAAGGAAAGGCTACGTAGTTGGTGGATTGCACGCATCTGAGGTTCAATCGTAATATTCTTCAAACTCATATCAATGTGAAAAATATTTTCAGGAACGTGATAAAATGATGATTAGATTTCAGTCGGTCTTAAAAATGTTTCGCTTGTAGTTGTTTCAATGTCTCATTGTAGTGACAACGTCGGATGGTGTGAGGTGAAGCATTTAAAGAGCGGGATGATTGGTTTTATACCAAAAAATCGCGTCGTCAAAGGTAAGTGCTAATCTAATGGTGGTGCTGGGCTATTTGGAACTTTACAAATTCCTCAGATAATAATAAATGCGATACTATAACGCTCTTAAATAGACTGGTGTCCTGCGGGTTGCTTACGAGTGCCACTTTATATGCCTGAAGATAATTAAATTGCAGGCGCCCAGAAGAGCAAACTATTGAAGCAGTAAATTGGTATAATGACGTTGAGAGTGCGAATCTTTGGCTCTTGATATGGTTGCTGCTAGGTGATGGTACTTGGACGATCTTTTGAACATCAGTTCAGAATAATTCTAGATGAATCTTTGTTGCTTCTTCTTCTTCTTCTTCTTCTTCTACTTCTTCTACTTCTTCTTCTACTTCTTCTTCTTATTTTTCTTCTTCTTTTTCTTTGTCTTCTTCCTCTTCTACTACTTCTTTGCCTCTTTGGCAGGTTCATGTGTCCGTCGTCACCATTCTTTTCGCTGCTGATTCTCGTCTTCAAGCTTCCGTATCTATCTGTCAACATCCAGTCAAGCATCATCTGTCATGGTCTTCCTCTTGTCCGTCTCTCTTCATTTTTTCTTCTAGCAGTGAGTCTCTTCTCAGTGAGTGCCCAATCCAATTTCTTTGTCTCGTTCTTATTGTGTGCATGCATCGGCGCGTTTACAGAAAGCGGGGCCCTCGGCGCCAAACTTTGTGGGGCCCTTTTGAATGTGTACACTAAGTCTGAGAGGCCGTCCATAAATTACGTCACGCACCTAAAGGAGGGGTCATACGTCTGTGACGATTTGTGACGAAGGAAGGGGAGTCTGAGATATTTAACGTCACGTAATCACATCAAACATGAGAATACGTACCTTTATTTTAAAATTTCACTCAATTAAACAAGTTCCACTAAAATAACAGTAATTGCTACAACATTTAAAAAACTAAATATGATTATGATTATTGCATTCTTTATTATTGGATTATTAGCTTCTACTCTCGGTGTCAATTTAAGCGTTTTGGAAGTGTGAGACACAAGCAGAACTCAATAATTAGGTCAGAGAGTCGTTCCACATCGGCAACGTAAACTAATGGATGTAATCGTAAACGAAGAAAATGGAGAGATTATAGACTGGGTAGAGAGAGATCGTGAACAAGCTGGTGCTCTGTGCTTAGCTTTTAAGTGGCGTTTATAAATTTGGAGATTACGAGGGTAGAACTGGATCTGAATGGAATATCCATTCCATAGGAGGTTGTTAATCGTCGGTGATTTCAACTTCACTTGGAAGACGCAACTCTACCTCATTCAACCCGATTTCTGGATCTTCTAACGCAATTCGGCCTTCATCAATATGTCTCTGGATCTACACATCTACACATCTACACGGCGGCACTCTCGATCTTGTAATCACTAATGAAGATGTTGCGTTGCAAGATTTGAAAATCTTTCCGCCGACTCTTTTTGATCATTCCTCCCATTGAGTTCTCTATCCCACCTCTTCATCAGCAGTCCATCCATGCTCTCAGATATCAGCGTGGATGGAGATCTCTTGATCGCGGTGCCTTCATTGAGGCTCTACGTAAGTCGCCTCTATTCTCTACCTCCGAACTCGATTCCAAATCAACTTCAGAGCTCTACGAACTCTACTCGTCTACAATCAACAGTCTTCTGGACAAGATGCTTCCACTTCGTGGAGTGAAGACTCACATTCGACCGCTTGCCGTCTGGTTCGACCGGGATTGCCATCAAATGCGTCGACGAACCCGCTGTCTTGAGCGATGATTTTGCCGCTCTAGGGATCCCGCTGATCACCTCGTCTGGATCAACCAACTGCGCTCCCTTCACCATCTCTATCGTCAGAAAGAGGCAGCGCATTGGGACGATTTGGTTAAGCGGAACTCAAAGAACCCTAAACGCCTCTGGTCTGCCATCTCTGGATTATTGGGACGACCATCCTCTTCATCCGTGAATCCTTCCTTCTCAGCGAATGACTTTCTACAGATGCTCACAACTAAACTGGATGATCTACGAAATTCCTCGGCTGGCTCACCACCTCCTTCATTCAGTTCTACCGAATCGGTTTTCAAGGATTTCCGACCTGTCATTGAATCAGAACTACGTCATCTCATTACTAGTTCTAATCTAAAATCATGTGAACTTGACCCCCCTCCGTTTGTTATTGTAGATGTACTAGATGACATTGTCCTTTCTATCCGACATCTATTCAGCAATGGATAAGTCCCTCTTCTTTGGTTTCGCTCTTATCTTACTGATCGTACCCAAATGATCATCCTAGGTGACTCCCGTAGTTCTTGGGTACCTGTTCAATTTGGCGTACCTCAAGGATCCGTATTGGGTCCACTTCTGTATATCATGTTTACAGCTGATATTCTTCGCCTGCTTGAAAACACTCGACGTCAGGTCACCTTCACGCTGATGATGTTCAGGCCTTCGTGCATGGCTCCACTTCCGACCAACTTGCTCTTTGCCAATCTATTGAATCACTCTCTGCTGATCTCAACTGTTGGATGTCCTCAAACCGTCTCTCACTCAATTCTTCCAAGACTCAATCGATCTGGTTGGGCACCCGCCAGCAGCTGCTTAAACTTGATTACGCCTTACTTGCCAAGCGGTTCCCTCAGTTTAGCTTCTCTACAAAATGTCCGCAATCTAGGAGTCACTCTGGACAGTACTTCGTCAGGCCTTCGTGCATGGCTCCACTTCCGACCAACTTGCTCTTTGCCAATCTATTGAATCACTCTCTGCTGATCTCAACTGTTGGATGTCCTCAAACCGTCTCTCACTCAATTCTTCCAAGACTCAATCGATCTGGTTGGGTACCCGCCAGCAGCTGCTTAAACTTGATTACGCTTTACTTGCCAAGCGGTTCCCTCAGTTTAGTTTCTCTACAAAATGTCCGCAATCTAGGCGTCACTCTGGACAGTACTCTATCCTTCTCAGCACATATCTCTAATCTCTCTCGGTCCAGACTCTGTCATTTGCGGCGACTACGCGCCATCCGACGATCTGTGTCTTCGACCATTTTTTCGACCATGGTTCATGCCTTCATCTGCACCCGCATTGACTACTGTAACTCATTACTCATCGGCCTACCAAAACTCCGCCTCACTCCGCTCTATCTATGTGAACTTATCAGAAAACCTATCTCAGCTACCACCGGACGCCCTCTCCGTTCTTTAGACCGTCACAATCTTCTAGTACCGCAGTCTAGAACTGCCACAGCTCAACATCGTGTCTATGCCTCTATTGGCCCTTCGTTATGGAACAGCCTTCCTACTGTGACTCGTGCTGCAATCTTATCTAGTAGCACTACTGTTTCTGCTCGTTCTCTTAAGACTTTTCTTTTCTCTAGGGGTTTTTGTGAGAGGCGCTTTTTAAATCCGTAAATAGAATAGAATAGAATAGGATGAAGAGATGCAAAATTTCCGTATTTCTTTTATGAAGGAGAATTTTGCTTCGCCGTGGGAGAATGGAGAAGCATAAAGTCTGGATTGTTTCGAGTTATTGTTACTAAGCATCTAAAAATGATTCTACTAGAGCTTTTTGCTTTGCGGAATGCATAGTGGTTGTAAAAATTATACTCTCTCCGTATTTCTTCATTCCACTATATGGTTTCAACTTTCAAGTATTTGCATAGTTATAGTATGACCCTACTTTACTTGACATTTATAAGAAAATATCCATTTACTGTTCTGGACATTTGACTTTTCGGTGAGGGAGGACTGCAAAGCTTTGTAACATCATATTACAATGAGGTGTGTGATTTTTGTGACGACGTGTGACAATGGGGTAGGGGAGTCAAGAATCGTTATAAATTGCCTGATGGTGCGTAACCTATAATGTGGAAAACCTTAAAAGTTTAACTGGAAACCGTTTTTCTTATTTACGCTAATTGTAATTAGTCATAGAAGCTTTTCTAAGAGAATTTAAAGTTATTTAATTTTAATACGAAAGCACAAGAATATTTATAAGCCAATTTCTTGAAGCGAAGAGGCTCATAACACGGAGCCTTCGCTCTTACACATGCTCACCGACCGAATTGATATTGATTATTGACATTAACAAATCAATTACGAATTATCACAATAGACGATACACTTGTCATGTGAATGCTTAACTGCAAAAAGAGAGAATATATTATATGTAGAATAATTCAATCGTGAGACATGTTATTTTGTATGAAATGTTTTCATTCATTTGGGGGCTCCCTGAGATGCTATTTTGTATGAAATGTTTTCATTCATTCAAACGTTTCATATAAAACAGTATCTCAGGGGGTACCGATCCCTCTGAGATGTTACTTTGTACTAAATGTATTCATTCATTTGAAGACTTCCTGAGATACTATTTTGTATGAAATGTTTTCATTCATATGGGAGCCCTTGAGATGCTATTTTGTAAACATGTTTTCTCAGGGGGTTCGCTATCTCCTGAGATGTCATTTTATATGAAACGTTTTCATTCATTTGGGGGCCCCCGAGATTTGGGGCCTAGTGCGTCTAAAGGTAAACGCGCCACTGTGTGTATTAGTGTTCTTTTCTCTTAAATTTTTACAGCCTATCTTAGTATGTTTTGTATTTCGTCCAGCTAATTTTCTCCATTTTCTCCATGTCCACATTTCAGAAGCCTCGAGTTTTTTTATGTCATTTTTTCTCAAGGCATGTGGCACCCTAGATGGTTTCTTGGCCAAGGTTAACTCTATCAAATGCGTTTTCATAATCCACGAAGCATATAATATAGGCTACAGTTTGACCATTCTGACAGCTCTTTTGTTCTAGTACTCTTAGTGATCCTGTCGCGTCTCGAATTCCCATGCCCTATCCAAACCCAAATTGACAGTTTCCTAGCCTCTGTCTGTGTCTGTATTCTTACAACAACATACAAAATAAATCTTGCGGTGAGCGCCTACATAAATTAACCAAATCACCATGGTCAAATATTTTTATTTTCACTAACAATCCATCAAAAAGCAAGAAGCTACCACAAAACACTGAATGCAAATAATTAATGTACAGATAGCAATAGGTGAGGGAGCCACATCGTATTTCGTGGTGCCGCAAGCAGTCACCCATTACCGCACAAGATAGCCAGCTTTTGGGGGTTCCAGCTGAGCCTATCCACATTGCGTGGCGTCCTAGATGGTTCCTCGGCAAAGGCTTTCACCACTGAAGGCATAGCTTCAGCGGGCATTCCTTTACTTTGCTGTTGCCACCCCTCATCACGGTGAGGTCATGTGTCGGTCTTCAAAGGAGCATACATGTACAGAATAATAATTAGCAATAACTTGTTTAAGTAAACAAGACTGTAATAGTTTGCTGGATAAAGATTACAAATTTTAAATGGTCGAAATACATGTAGCATTGTCTTGTAACAAATATTGATGTTAAAAATCACATCATGCTAAGATATGATCACGCAGTTTAGGTTAAACTAAAGGACAGCGTGGATAGGCCCATACTATACATTATACATAATAATTAAGAGTAATTAATGCCTACATTTTGTCTTTAAAGCAGAAGATGATCAACAACCTTTGAACACAACGGTAGGTTTCTGAAACTAGTTTTCCTAACTTATTAAAATGCAAAATTTCGATTGCGTAAAACATTTTCACAATTCTTCCTGCGTTGGCGTTTTTTTAAGTAGACCTACCATGAACAACACATCAATTAATCAAATTAACTCAGTCGAATGTTTTCTATAAATGAACCCCGATGATGGCGTAGACATCGGTGGATTGTCGCTTCGAGTAAAATTAATTGTCAATGAAATGATTATTCAATAGACAAACCATGCTTAGAGACTGATGCAGTTCAGTTGCAGCGTACATAGTCAAGGAATCAAGTGATCGAGTATGCTCTATATTTGTGTCAAGGGTGAGCCTGGCATCGATATAAGACGACTGGGTAATATGTATTTAATTGAAAGGGTGCAACTGTTGAATATGCAGCCAGTTCAGTGAATGCGATATAGGGCCTATTTGTAATAAGCAGGACCATAACAACGATCCTGAACCATATACACGTAGGTCAACTTTCGCGCCAAACATGCTGACTGTAACATGCTGTTCTTTTTGGCATCGCAGACGCGACTCATAGGAGTAGAATTGCAATTAACAACTAATTCTTATCTACCCAACAGTCATAGCTTCACTTATTTTGCAAAAGTACTTCAGATTGAAACCTCAATCAGCATCATCAAATACACAAACAATAATTTTCGTTGGCGGAAGTTTAGTTACTGATATGATTTCCCACGCCTAAATCGCTCTACTGGTTAGACCAGACGATGCTCTCGGACCATGCGTTGCACCATCGAAATTCTGTTCATGTTGTCAATAAATTCAACAACTGTGCCTGCCTATTCGATATAATATTAATTTATGTTAGCTGTATTTTTTGAGAATATGTTCTGGCCCTATCTGATTCATGTTTTGCAATTCTTATTTTTTCCATTTTCTGAAATTCATGTTCAATGGAGTTAGGCCACTATGACGCTCACCTAATCAGCTTTTGAATTCTATTTTCCTGGGTTATATGTTGATTAATTTATTTACCTTGAATGATTGGCATACTATCATTCGATATCATTCTACTATCCGCAAGTAAATATATATTCACTTTATATATTATATTAATTTATATTATTCCCTCTTGGCTTGTGTTCTCTATGGCTCACCTTCTCTCTAGCTAGGCATTGTCCTGAGATATTTTTCTGACTATCTGCAACTTTATCTTGTTTCTTGCAAACTGTTGATTGCCTTGATTTTAAAACTGTTTTTAATCGCGCAGTGCCACTGGGAGCGCCTCTGAGTAGATATTTTGGAGGGCAGCTATGTAAGTTCTATGAATTATGTAATGATGAATTCCATAACAACCACCGCATAATCCATCTAATTCACATTGTCATTAAGTAGATTACATCATGACTATATATCTTAAGGGTAACAGGACAATATCCCCCGGGCAATAACCTCCGAACAATAATCCCCGGACAATAACCCCCATGCAAATAACTCCGGAAAATAACCCACCGAACAGTAATGGTAGGCTCTAGAAATGTACCAAACATCGGAAAGTAATTATTAGATAATAATTAGATAATTAGCAGAGAATTGGCGAACATGGAACAGTCATTATTAGGTAATTTGGCTGTTTATTTTATGCAAAGAGCTGGCTTTAGAAACTTAACCAAATATCGGAAAGTGATTATTCAGAGATAACAAGCGTTGCAACAAGTTCAATGCAACCCATTTCTGGATGGTCATTCATCACAACCTCCAAGCAAGAAATAATTAATATTGACTCAATCTTTGAACTGTTTGACAATAAACGGCATTTCCTTCTGGGCCATTTAAATTAACACCGTAATACTAACATCATTATAAATGCTTAGGCATTTTACATTGTTAGTAAAATAAAAAAAATATTTGTATCAGTGGTGCATGGGGATTTTCATGTCTTACCATTACTATCCAGAGGTTATTGTCCGGGGGTAATCTGCATGGGGTTATTGTCCGGGGGCAATTGTCTGGAGGTTATTGTTCGCAGGTAAATGTCCTAAAACCATCTAAACTAACCATGTTCAAATTTATGTTGATTTTAAGACTGAAGAAGTCATATTCGAAACATCTGAAGGTACGTCTATTCTACATTTTATGTGAGAGAAATTTTCTTCAACTCTTCCTTTTCTAATCGTATCAGAGATTTATGTGGCAATGCGACTGATCTAAATAACTTTTTATCGTTTTTTTTGTTAATTGCAAGTCTCATCAATTGGGTCAGTCGATATAAGGCACTGACAGACAATCAGAACCTGACCGTCATTTCTTGTCCAGCCTTGTGTTTTAGAGAAAGATAATTATTTGACCAGTACTTAATAATTCTATGGTGGCTGGCGAGTCTATTGGAAATAGTTCGGCAACAATACCTATTTCCAGGACAGATCAGTTGACGAGATATAAATAGAAGACTGCGATGAAAATGTAGAGGCTGAGAGTTCCCCAATTAATAACTTTAGTCATGCTGTTTCACATGTAGGCCTATATGTATCCATCAGACATTTCGGTTTTACTCACATTATTATGTGAACTTAAACCCGCTGATTTTAAATTAGGGAGATCAACTAGTACAGCTGAAAACGCAGAATATTGATTTAGCTTTAACCTATTAGCATTGGGAATTACAATGCACTTTACACAATTATGGACTGTGTTTCAGCTAACAATGAGCGCAAAACAAAACAAGCGAAAGAAGACTCATACGCACGTCATTACGAATAACACGTATACCTTATTAATTAAGGATAAATAAAATGCCACCACGCTGGTCCATAATAGGCCTTATCACTGATTACTTGTATATTCGTTATATCAGAAAAATGATGCTTTGTGTTTGTCATTTGCAAATCGCTTAATAGCTCATGGCGTACATAACATAGTGAGTTTCAAACACAGTAGAATCCACTTAAACCCATATTTTATAATAATTATGTCATATCGTACGTTTTCGTATGTAGGGTATTTATTGACATTTAAAATTCCGTTTAGTTCAGTATGATGATCCATACCTGCCTGACGTGAGGTTCAGATTTAGGCATCGTGAGGGCCGATTAAGGTCAGGGTAAGCATTGTCAGTGTCAGTTAGGGTCAGGGTAAGCATCGTGAATGTCGGTTAAGTGCAGAACCCGGCTAGGGTTAGTGTGGTTTATAGATATAGGCTCATGGTCATGGTTATGGCTAGTGTCGTTCATGCTAGTGTCAATGTTGTGGCGGTTTATGAAGGGTCAGGCAGGGTGGTATCGTTTTTAGTGTCCACTGAAAAAACCGTAGTGCAAATGTTTGCCGAATCTTTCGCCGCAAAAGTTATTACACCATGTCTAGGGCTGCGGAATCTGCATTGATTAACTGTCATTATTAATTAATTAGGGTCAATGATTAATTAGGTTAATTAGGAATGATTTTTAATTAATTAACTGTCAATAATTAATTACTTGTCGTAGGCTTATGGACCGCAGCATCTTAGCATGAAAATCATACCATAAGTCAGCACTAGTTTTAAGAATATTGGAACAAAGAAGCTGTAGGCCAAATATATTTTACAGGCAATTTGGTAACTTTGGACAGTTGCACTTTCTATGCATTGTTACTGATAATTTTTCTTTTGTCAATGCAGAAACTTGCGTTCAAATTATACTATTCCGCTGACTAGGATAAGTAATACTTGTCACACTAATTATATGTAGTAGTATGTCAAGATTATGTTGTTGAATTTTATAATTTCAGAGGTTTTTAAATTGCGTGCAGTTCAAGACTTTGACCCGAAACAAATGAGACCAAGCGAGAGAAGCGAACTTGAAGATGTTTTACTTAAGCAAAGACTGGCGTTATTTAAAAATGCTCCGAATGAAAACGAAAATTCAGACGACAAAGTAGATCCTTATGCTGAAGCAATGTCGTTTAAAAAAAAAGACAACATGGAGACCATTTATCCTGCAAACATTTGGTACTGGCCTAACTATATATCAGACGTAGCATGTGAATTAGTGACAGTCAAATTCAGTCAGAAATTCCCAGTTCATACAAAACACATTCTTGGTTAATCACTAGCTACATGAAAATTCTAATAACGTCGAAGGAACGGGTATTAATGCCCTGGACAAATTATATCGAATTATGATGCAAAATGTGTAATTGGAAACGTACACGAAGTGTTACATGTAACTACACGATTATGGGTATAGGATATTCAGGTAATGAATAATAAATATCATATCCGAACTTCGGCCTAAGCACCTTTTTAAAATTTCTCAAGATGAATAAAAGATCGATTACTCAGTGGAAAATCGCTTTGGATATGTTTTATGCGACTCTGCAGTGACAGCGTTTAGTGATGGAAGATTATCCGGACTTCTGTCAAATGCGTTTAAGAAAACCTAGAAGCGAACTCAAGAACTCACAAACTCACGAACTCAGAAGCGAACTTCAATCAATATCCTGTGCCGTCTATTTAAATAACGAATACATTATCAATAGTATTTTAAATTTTACTTTGCAGTGACAGCGTCGGATGGTGGGAGGTGAAGCATTTAGAAAGCGGGAAGATTGGTTTCATACCAAGAAATCGCGTTGTAATTGGTGAGTACCAGAGGTGCTGCTGCTCTGTATTTGGAATTTGAGTCATGTCTTGTTTATATAAATTACAATATAAAAGGTTGGCTCAATAGTTTACGCTTCCACAAGCTGTAAGAGTATCCAAACAAGGGTCCTGTGTCTATATGGTGATGATAGTCCGAAGGTACGATAGTACGAAGATTACATGGTATTCGCTCGAATGTTGATAATATTGCGGATTGTTGAACAGAATTCTGTTTGGCTAGAAGCTGGATTGCACTATTCTTTTCATTCATTCAGCTTCCAAGTAGGCATGATTCCTTTCACATCAATACAACTAATAGTTTTACACATTCTTTTCATAAGTTCATCCAGCGTCTAGTTAAATTTTAAAATAAACTTGTCGGAGTATAGAATCTTCGGACTATCGAAACTTCCGACTATCGAGCCTTCGGATTATAGAGCCTTCAGATTATCGGGCGGACACCTTGAAAAGGTGAGACTTGAGTTTCGAATGGAAATCCCGAGGGTTAATGGATAAAAAAAGATCTGAGACAGGTGTTGGTGGGTGATGGGTAATGCTGATGGAGGAGCCGGCCAAGTGCGACATTCAAGAGTTGACAGATCATTCCATCTGACTTGGATATGACTTGGTTTTAAAACTTGTGGTAATTAATGACCGGGTTCGAGTTAGCGGCTAATTGGATAGAACGGGTTGACTTTATGGTGTAGAGTTCGCGAAGGAATTTACCTTGGCGTATTGTGGAAGTTGTAGCTTAGCGATAGAAATTTGAAGTGGATGATTTCCGAAATTTTAGTCAATTGAGTTATTTGATGATAGGAGTGATGTGATGATGCTTGGGCGTTCGGGTGACGACTTTGAATAAGTTGTTTACGCCTGCTTGTGTGACTTCAAGGATGAGGAATTGCGGTTATCTGTCTTCGAGTTGACAAAGGAGGTAGCAATTATGGAGGCAGTTATGAAGTCGAGCATGGCCGAATGCGGCGGAGGTCACGAATCGGTATGAACCTGAAGCGCAAGAGGTTCGAGATGTGATTAGAGAGAGATCAGGATCATAGGTGACGCCGAGATTGCGGACATGGACACCAGAGGTGAAAGGAAGGAGTATTAATGGATCGGTGTTTTGATGGGTCAGGAATTGTCTTGATTTGTCCAGTAACGCCCATGGTGATGAATTATGTTTTGGATGGGTTGAGGCAAAGGAAGTTGGACGACACCCATTCAGAAATGTATTAGCCACATCAAGCAACTGTGCGATGGAGGTGGAAAGATCTTGGGGGAAGGATATAATGGTTGGGTGTAAAGATGTACAGTCTGCGTGCAGATGGTGGTCAACAGAGGACGATTTTATTTGATGGCTTGTTGGTGTGGAATGCAGGTGGAAGTGAAGTGGGCCAATGATGGAGCTCTGAGGGTCACTAGATTTGATTGGCAGGGGTTGCAAAGTGTGGCTGGAGACTTAAACAGAGAATGATCTGGAAGACAAGTGGGATTGGAGACAAGGAAATGTGGCGATATCGCCTTGTCTAGACAATGTATCGACAATGTCTAGACAATGTATCAAATGGTATAAATAGACGGACTGTAAGGCTAGTAGTGGCAGTCAGTCGTTTGGATAATCGGTTCGCGAGAGTTTAGAGTACAATTCAGGAGAATTGTTTCAATAGTAGAGATTAGTGTTAAGGAGAGTTATCAGTTTTCGACAGCTTCAGTTAATCAGGTCTGTATTTGAGTTGATTTGGAGTTCGGTGATAATTCTGTTGATCTTCATGAATAAATACGAAGTTCGTAGAACGCTTGTCAGTCTGTTCGCTGAAACTAAGCTGCGTCGCCAACATTGATAATTGCTCTCAACTTTGCGTCAAAAAGTCATATTTACTCACCGGACTATCGAACTACAGGAAATCTGCTGATAAATGACTTACCTCAATAAAATATGCATTTGATCAAAATCTGTCTCTCGAGTTGGTATAATATTCATGATCTTACTCACCAAATAACGACTCAGCGAGAGAACCATTCGCCACATACATGTACGTGTATAAACCTATGATTGAATGCATGCATAATATGTGTGTATGCATTAATTTATAGTACATATTTATAACTATATAATTATATGCTTGCATGCTCTAGTAGACCTATAGACAGACAGAGAAACAGGTGGACACATATTGGGACCCATATTACAAGCAGCCAACTTTTCTAAATTACTCAAATCGCATTTGTTTCGATCTGTTGAGTAGCTACGTTTAGCGTCTTATAATGCGTTATATAAATAGCCTAATACAATACATACATTGCTAGAGTTATTTACAGAAGTCCAGGCATGTAAAAATTAGCAACAATCATACGGTACACAATAGATGCGTAAATACATCAATCGATACGATGGATAAATTTACGAATTTCTATTTTTTTATCCAAACAGAAGATGATCAACCACCTTCGAAGACAACGGTAGGATTATTAACAGTTTAACCTGATTATTCTTAAATAAATAATTATAACTCTTGATTGGAACATTTTAATGAAATCATCAAATCAATATTTGATTGAAAATACAGTTTATGATTTCATTATCTCTATTTGAATTAATTGATTCTCGATAGGTGGCGTAGAAGTTGCAATTGCAGGAGGGAAGGAGATGGAGAAAGAGAAAGACGAGATGGAGTTGGATTATACGAGATAGACTAGACATAGGAAGTGGAGAATGATGTCGAGGAAGACGAGGACGTGTATATATGGGAGAAGATGAACAGGAGAGGAGCAGAAATTAGAGGTAAAGTGGAAGGTGCAACTAAACGAGGAGAATCATGTGGAGAATAATGGAGGTGCGATGAAATGGGGAGAATAATAGTAGAAGGTGGAAATGGCGGTGGAAGTGGAGTGGGATTTGGATGGAAATGGGGAGGAGTAGTGTGGCAGGAAGGCGCTACGGGAGTTGGAAAAAGAGTGTTGCTAGGGAGCAGGATGAGAGGAATGTGTGAGCTGAAGGTTAAGAACAGAGAGTCTTAGATGGAAGAAATAGGAAGAGGAGGAGGTGGGAATGTCATAGAAGGATATGGAGGGTACGGAAATAGGTTTGAGGAACGGTTACGGTAGGGTAGCGGGATAAAGAGGAAGTGAGATATGGAGAAAAATGGGTGAGGGAGGGAACTGAAAAGGGAAGCTAGAGAAATGGCAGGGTTATGGTATTAAGGATGGAAAGTGACGGAAAAGGAATTATGAGAAATGAAGGTCAGCGAAACAGAAAAAGTTCACCGTCATAGATATTAATTGAAGGTAGTTTAAAATGACAGAACAAACTCCTTAGATTGTGACATTGTGTTGTGTTGTGACATCTTAGCACCACAATTATGATGAGAAATTTTAATCGTGGTGAAATCGATTAAAATTCATTCATTCATTCATTACAACGATTTATATAGCGCCCCTTGACAGTTTCTATTCATGATCGCTCCCGAACCCGCAACACCTAAAAAACAGTTTAAGGCGAGTATTAAAGGAGTCGTGGAGGACCCTTAGTCATGGCTGCGTCGTTAAATAAACTTATTACACACACACCCTTGGCGCTAACCGCAACGCCAACGGGAACGTGTTCCAGAGCGAGGGGCCAACCACTGAGAAGGCAAGATTCTGCTTAGTAACTTTACGGGCAAATGGGGATAATGAGCAGGCATCTCTCAGTCGGGCGAGAGAGCGGCGACCAACTACACTCAAAGTGGAGTAAGAGATCGCAAAGATATGCAGATGCAAGACCTAGCTAGGACCGCCATACCAAAGAGATGATACGATACGAGATTCATTGTTGGAGGGGGAGCCAGTGGAGCACATCCAGCATATAGCCGGAGACATGGCCAAATTTCGGAATGTGTCCGGTAAGACGTGCAGCAGAACGCAGGACCCACTCCAGGTACCGCAAACTCCCAGCTGGAAGGTCTGCATTGAGCGAGCAACAGTAATCCAGTCGGGCTCTGATGAAAGCGTTAACAACGGTAGCTGTGGCGTCGGGTGTAGGACGAAACCCGCCTCTGACAAAACCACCTTGACATAATCCCTCTGACATAACCTCCGCCCTGTTTTAGACAGGACATTAACTCCCCGGACAAAAAAACCCCTCCTCTTGCCCTAACTAGCTTCTGCAATTAGAAGCCATACCATAATAACTGACTATTAAAAAAAGTCTGCACAACATTACAAGTGGCACTCAGTACGACTATTAGTCTAACTCAGGGTCGTCCAGATAGGAGCGGGGTATTTTTTTACTCTTACGGGGATATCTTGACTACCTGACATTTGGAACCATGGTGTTTGCCTTCATCAGTTAGAAGGAATTGACGCTCGTGGTCTAACTTATATAAGAAATCGTGTCACAGATAACACACATACGCTCTGCATAGACTCACCTGACGCATCTGAAGAAGCCGTGTCACAGATAACCTATAATGAATAACGCACAGTGGTGCCTTCAGTGTACATATACCAATCATACATGAACAACAAACAGACTAAGAAACAAATTAACTGTTTGCTATTTAACTATTGGACGACGATACCTGAGTGACCGCATCAGACTTTGAAATGACAAATATGACACATGCTTTACTTCAGACTTCAAAGTAAACACACGTTTCAAAATAATACAAGCAGCAAAAGTACAAAAAATGTATTCTTAGATTCTAATGTTTTTTGTCCTACTTAGGGTGGTTTCAGAGGGTGGGATGTCAGAGGGGGTTTGTCAGGGTGGTTTTTGTCAGAGGGTGTTTTGTCCGCGACACATGGCGTCTGGAGTTAGCTAGTGGGAAACAGTTCGAAGCTGAAGCAACTGGTAGTATAAATTACAGCAAAGACAGTGAATATGAGAAGCACAGGTTTTGTCGTCCATTTGGTACGCAATTGCGTATATTGCTTCCATGCAACGTGGCAATTGTACATATTAACTGGTGAACTAACCTTTTGATAGAAACATTAAAGCTTTGATTTGAAGCATTGCAGATGCAATAAAGCCATTTTTTCATATTTTTTTGATGTTAAGAACTTAGTAATTTGATTTTCAGCTGAATAAAATTCCATTGGAGTTGCTGGACATTATCTTAGCAAACTCGTTTCTACACTGGTTACTGACTTTTTCATCCATTCAACGAAACGAAGATTTTATCAAAGATTTGGCATCAGTCGACTTCTGTTGGTTTCAACGAATAACAAGACGAAGGTTTAAGAATAGAATTTGGCGACGGATGCAACGTAGGTTATTTTCCTTTTTAATTCTCTAGAGTGAAACAAAGCTAACTTATATCACAATCATTTGTTTATATGGAGCAAAACATGTGATAACTACGTTGACGCAGTAAAATTTATATCAACTGTGTTTTTGGTCCTAATCAATGATTTTCTAAAACGATGATTTTCAATACAGCATTTATTATTTAAGTGACATTATGAGCAAGAGAACCAACAACCGATATACTTTATTCTGGCACTATTTTAATGTGTGCAATGCTTCTGAAAATGTGCCTATCTAAGCCTACTCTTAAACGACCTCAATTTAAGCGAACTCAACTGAAAAAATATGCGTAAGATTACTGAGCACCGAACGGGTGTCTTTCACAACCTAGCTCATGACGATTACTGATTGGCGACTGATTTATTTGTGTTGTATTTAGTTAGGCTCTTATAAAATCAGAATCAACCGACACATGCAGAGGTTTCTCATTCACATTGAAAAGAACGATTTTACTGCTGAAGGCATAATAATATTTTTAAATAGTCAATGCAGCCATGTCATTGGTCTTTTTAGATTTGCAAATCACAAGGAAATCTGCAATCATTAGAAACAATCGAAACTATTTAATAGAAAATATTCATCCGAGCGACGAATTAATTGCGTCGCTGTTGTTTCTTAACTGCATAACGAAAGCACAAAGTCAAACGATTCATAAACTACATTCACAACAAGATAAGAACGCCGAACTTTTGTTCTTCTTGAGAGACTTCAGCCAAACCAAGTCTTCAACTTTCGTCAAATGTCTGCGAAGAACCAACCAGAAGACAGTGGCAAGGATCGTAGAAAATGGAGGAGGTGCCGAGTTAATCTTTAATTTCATATCTTATTACTAACACGCTTTGTTTTACAACTATTATCATGTGACCCAAAACCTCTTCCATGGCTAACATTTCCAACAAGATTTCTGTTCCTGATTACTACAGTAAAAGATTATCATCCGTCAAGCTTTTTTCAAGATCTCACTGACCATATCTGTTCAAGTTCTGGGCCTCCTTCTAGACCCTTCACCCTGTTCCTATCTGGCCAAATAAATTCCCTTTCCAACTTCTGCTTCTTTTCGCCTGCTCCAAATTCGCTCTATTAGACATTCGCCCTCATTGCATGCAGTGTCGACGCTTGTGCATGCTCTGATCTGTTACATAGTAGACTTAGACACGCTCATCAAAGGAACGGCTGTAGATTGTAAAATTGATTAAATGTATACGGTAAAGTCATTCTCCAGACCATCGACCGCTTTTCGCGTTAAGGCATGCGATCAGAGGAGGGATGTTTACGACGACTTCTAAAGGAACCCATACAAAAACATCATTTCAATACGCGCGAACTCAACCAACAGTAGATCTTTTAACTTAGGCTCTGCATAAATGCAACGCTTAACATCCATAAAATCTGACATTCAAAATACAGTCGATGTTTAGGCCTCGTGCAGAATTTATCGAAAATAACATCAACTAACTTACTTACTTACTGACTGATATTAGACTCTTGTTTATCTATGGAACTTTGAAAAATAGCAACGCTCGTTTAATATCTACGACGAACTCGAAGCATAAACTGATCGCTTCACGACATTATATAAAAAGTAACGACATGTGGCGCTCCATCGTATACGTAAAAAATGCGGTTTTGCCGAAACGGTAAAATCGACCGCAAGTTCCGAACCGTAAAACGTCGATCTCGAAGATATCGTGAAGTCACCAACTATGAGCGAAACGGCAATAGTTGAAGTATCAATTGCCCGATTAATTACGTCGAGCGGAGGCAGTTGCAATGGCAGCGATGACGGACATTTTAACCAAATCAGAATTTATATGGTCTAAGAGTATATAAATTTATTTCGGACCGAGAAACATTCGCTCTCGAACATGGATCCAACTTGGCAACACCCGTTTCCAGCAATGACAATTGGCCATAGCGGGTCGGGAAAGTCACAGTTTACTCTTAGATTCATCGATCACTTACCGCACATGGTGAAACCTGCGATCGATAAGATTCTATGGTGTTACGGAATATATCAAGAAATATTTGACGAGTATCCACAAATTCAGTTTCACGAAGGTCTGCCGGACTTGAATATTTTCGACGTCAAAAAGAGAACTCTGCTTGTGTTGGACGATTTTATGAGGGAGACCGACGACACGTTACAAAATATTTACGAAGATAGGTCATCACAGAAACGTTTCCGTCTTATGTCCGATGCCCACTTCGTTGTGACTTTTCACTGTTGTTTGTTCTGTGCAATATGTTCCAATTCTTGAATTCGCTTATTTCCCCATTCCCTATATTGTCTAGCCATTCTTTGTGAGGATTTCCCCTTTTATTCTTTCCTTCTATACTTCCAAACAACAATATTTTGATATTTCCATCATCACTCATTCTGCATATATCGCCAAACAAACCTAACTTTCTTTTAATTACTTTTTGCATTAGATTTTCTATTGGTTGTATTCTTCTGTACAATTCTGCGATGCTGACCTTTTGTTTCCAGCATATTCTTAATATTTTTCTGTAACATTTTCTCTCAAATGTCAAAATTCGCCTTTCTGTGTATTTTGCTACTACCCATGTTTCGCAACCATATAGCATGCATTTAGCATTTCTGGTGCCGGACAAGATTATTTGAATTTATCGAGTACTCAACTGTACGTTAGAGCCAAAATCTTACAGAAGTTATTTGAAGACGATTCTGAGCTACAGATCCCCGGAAAAAATTCTCAACTCACCTCGGAGCTTTATTACAAAGACGTGGCTCGACATCTGGAAAATGCTAATCCGCACGACAACGCCGCTCTAAACTCTGGCTTCAAGAAACGTAGCACTTTAACCAACGATGGAAAAGCCGTGGACATGTTGGGATGCATTCACAGCGAATTATTTGTCCAAGATCGATTCCTTCCTAACGACTTTAATATAAATATGCGACTCGTCAGAAATAAAGATCCATTCTGTCTAATGTCATCCATTAATGACGCCACGTTTAAAGTACGAATCTTGGATTGCAAATGTACGTTAGAAAAGTGAAACTCAGTCCCTCTGTATTCATGACCGCCAGAATGCGCTCATCTGTGAATGGCTGAGTTTCACCTTTAGTGATTTTTTTAACAGACATTGCGAACATTGTGTTTTTAACGATAAAGATTTACAAAGTTCTGTTGGTCGATTCTGCGAACACTATTCCATTTTATACTGTTTGCATAGATGCAGAAATAAAAACCTTACCGCAATTACTAATGGGCTTACTTCGGATACTGGACTTCACGATTATTTGGTTCATAATTACGTGTGTAAGATGTTCGCCAAATAAATTTATGGAAACGTTTCCGTCATTCTTTTAATGCAAAGGAGTTAGTAATTGCCTAAGCGCATCGCGATATTACATATACGCTTGGAATGAAAATTGGGTTGCCAGTTGAAACAGATGTTGACTTTATTGCCTTTCACTAGCGTGCCACCCCAGACCCCATGGAGGGGGTAAAGGGCCAGCCGCCGCCAATGGCTGAACAGCAAACCTACGATTGACGAGTGGGCGTGTCTCTTCGTATGTGTACGTATGTGTGATTGTATGCGTGCGTGTCTGTGTCCGTAGCATCATATGTGTATATGTATGTGTGCGTATGTGTGTGTGCGTGTCTGTGTCTTTGTATGTTGGCGTGTATGTGTGCGTGTCTGTGTGCGCATATGTGTGCGTATGTGTCTTCGTATCTGTCCGTGTCAATGTATGTGTGTATGTATGCGTGCGTGTCTGAGTGCTTGTATGTGTGCGTGTATGTGTGCGTATGCTTGGATACACGTGTGCATGGAGTACAGCCAATGGGAGGGCGCGGTTGCCTTTTGCCCTATCCAATGAGAGGGCGAGAAAAGGCATTGAAATGATTGACAGCCGATGGCGCCCGGCTCATGAATATTAATTAGGTCGACCAATCAGCGAGCGAGAATAGCAATTAAGGTCTAGAGGAGATCGAAAGGGGCTGTCGCACCCCCACTGATGATAAACAACACTATTAACTTACCTCATAGCTCTCGAGTAATTAGTTTTATTTTAAATGGTCACTACAGGGCTAAAATATTCGATGTTCTAAGTTTTGAAAGATTTTGGCTTCAATTGAACCTCATCAAATTATTATGATTGCCCTTACCATAGGAGATATATACTCTCTTCCTCGTCCGAAAGCACCTGAAGGCCTTTCTGTTCTTCGTTTCGATGTGTCCTGAGTAGGACGCGCCTCTTATCTTGAGTGGCGCTATACGAGTGCTCCGTTACAATTATACTTATACAGTGCCACAGGCTAAGAAGACGAAAGTCGCTAAAGCTTCATAACCATGGCAGAATAATGCGATGCAATATCAGCGACTTTGAGAAATCTTGTCTGCAAATTAGACGGCAGAAAATTTGCACATTTTATAATGTTGATCAATATATTATTATTTGATTACGGTGCCTAATTTTGAAATCGACAGATGATTTCTTATTTCCCAGTTTTAGCACAAAGTGAATTGAAATAGATCGTGAAATGGCCGTTAATCCAGAAGGCTAAGAATTTATTTCCATTCTTTAATTCTGAATTATAAAATTCTGATCGATTTAATTAAACTTTTACTATGAATATCATCGTCATCGTCAGTTCTTGACAATTGTCATTTTGCGTCGAGGACTACAATCAAATTATCTTCATTGTCCAGTTTTTCTATTGTTTGTTCAAGTAATCTGCTCAATTATATTGTGCATATCCATCGTATTCTTGGTAAACCTTTGCTCTCTTTCCTTTGATTATTGCATTTATTTTGGTGTATTTGTATGAAATTCAGAGACAAAACTGACTTTTTAATATATTTATTTCTATTTTTAGTCGTAATAAAAGTTGAAGTACAATATCGTGATGCAAAGTGTACAACTCGACAATTTCACGACAAATTTGAAAATCTTCGAAACAAAACGATGTCAAGGTCACAGACAACTGAAAAACTCACCAGTCAACTGAAAGCTGAAGGTGTAGAAATCCTGAATTCTCAGCTGGACAGAAAGACTGTGGTCGCTTGGATCTGGTGTCATTCACAAGCAGCACTTGAATATATTCAGAGGCTGTATGAATCGAATAAACTGACAGATGTTTTACATGGTCTTACAGATATTGGACGATCTGCCTCTGAAATAAGCCAATCGACAACGATCAACATTGGTCGCAATGAGTTCAGCAAAACAGTTGGTAGGTTATCATCAGCGTTCTCAAAATAAAATTTGGTCAACACTTATGTCTTGGATGAAGGAATTCATCAGATTAGTGCTGGATAAAATTGCCAGAATGTTGAGTTTTAAAAAACGGGTATATCTTTTGAGTAAGAAAATGGATGCATCAAATAGGAAATTCTTAGACCGTGCTAATTCGGCGGTAAATCTTCCAAACCACCTTCATTTATTCCTTTGTAATATAATTAATGTCAAATCGACCTTCCTCGTCCTTTCTTTTTATTCTCTTATTTCCTTCCAGTTTAATGTGAGATTGATCTTTTTTCGACTGCTAATAAATCAACGGTAGTTACTTCTATGACACTTTCACATCTTCTGCCTCATTCCTCTTCCATTTTAACGTCTTGTTCCTAATTCTTATCCACCTCCTTCCTCCTTCTTTTCTCCTCTTCTGTCCTATTTCCTTGATTCACACTTTCTTTCCATCCTTCCATCCAATTTCTTCTCAAAAAAGATTTTCGCTGTGCATGGCTGATTGCCCATCAGTTTCTTTTCTACAACAGTACAAAGCGTCCATGCACGCTTATGCAAGTGTTGAAACACGTATCAGTACAGGTACCGAAGGAATATAGGAGGCGGAGCTAAACGGAGGTCCGCCCTATATAAGTAAAATAGTCAGCTTCGCTGCGTACGACCAACCAATGGCGGAACGCCGTTTCCTCTTGCCCAAACCAAGGAGGCCACAGTTATGACAAGGATTTAGCATTTGTCAATGACAACCAACATTATGATCAGAAATCAGCCGCCCCTAAGGTCCATGGCAAGTAACAGCCAGGTCCCGCAGAGGCAGAGTCGAGCAATGACGGAACGCAATTGCCTCTGGCCCTAGCGAATCACCGATCGAGAAAAGCTATTAAGCCACGTCTTCATGTTGATTGAAGGGTCAGTAATGGGCTAAGGGAGGGATGGGAGGAGGAGGTTTATGCCTGTACACACCATCTCGATGCCATCTGCTTATGGCTAACTACTCGCACAACTACTCTCGTGGAGAGCAAGTATGAAGACATTATTTTGTAATAATAAAGAGAATGTCTTGACGTTTAACCGTCCTTACCGTATATTTATGGCAACATTTGTAAAATGCGCATAATATAGCTTCTGATTATGGAAACTAATGTAAAGGAGAGCATAATAATAATAATATTAATAATAATAATAATAACAATAATAATAATAATAATCAAGTCTTAATTGGTTTAAGTGAATTTATCCTCTGACTGAACAAATAGTTGCCATCACTTGCCTACATTCTAATTGCCTAATTAAAATAATCAACAAAGAAGGAAATATTAAATAATGCGTATTGTCAGTAAAATTAGTAGTCAATTGAAATGAATTATTTCAATTGACTATAACCACAATGAATAAACAGTAATTGATTTCTATTTTAGTCTTGTCTTCGCTTTCCGTCGGCTTAGCTGAGAGAATTGAGGTAACGAAGAACAAAGATGAATCGTTGAGAATGTTTGGAGTGACTAAACTGCGAAATGAAATCTACGTCTTGTGTCGGCAATATACTTTGGAATCTGATACAATTCGTGTGTTTGAGGATCGAAATCCATTTCGTCTTCAGAGAGAATTCAATATAACAGAGATCACTAATCCAAGTGACATCGCATCCAGTGAGAAAGAAAATTGTCTTTACATCACAGACGCATTTGGCTGCGTCTGGCAGATTACAAGAGAAACGGATGACCAACACAAAATCATCAAATGGCTGACCACTGATTATAAACTTACTCGTCTGTCAGTGTCCAGTGATGGTCAGTTATTGCTGTTGAACTATTCATCGCTAAATCTGATGATCTACGGATCGGATGCAAAACTTCTTCGATCGATTTCGTTACCAACAGACATTGAAAAACCAATTCATGCCGTGGAAACATCCATCGGGAATTTCATCATCCTTCACGAGTCAATGGAGGAGGAGGGGGGGATATTTGAGTCGATGAGATACTATGAATGGTTTGTAAGTGAGTTGAGCAGCGATGGACAGATGGTTGTCCGTCGTTTTATTCCTTCAAATGAAACACAACAACTGAATAATCCTCGATACCTCTCTCTCGATTCAGACGATCGAGTGTTTGTGGCTGACACAGATAATCATAGAGTGATTCTCTTGGATTCCGATCTCAAATTGAATCGAAGTCTTTGTTCAATGGAATTCGAATATCCTTTTAGATTGTGCTACGACGAAGAACAGAAGCAACTGATCGTTGCAGGAGAATACTCGGGAGTAATTAATGTTTACACGTTCAGTCAAACATAATCAATTCTTATGCAATAAATCATAAACTAATGACATATTTTAAATATTTGTATAATTAAATGCAGACATACGGCCAAAAGGATTTAATATATATATATAAATAACTCGTGTGTTCGTATAATATCCACCACATGTATTTATATATATATAAATACATCTAAGATGCATGCCCCATCCTCTTCCCCTACCCACCACTCCCCCTCCCCACCACTTCCCCTCCCCACCACTCCCCCCCCCCACCACTCCCCCTCCCCACCACTCCCCCTCCACACCATTCCCCCTCCACACCATTCCCCTCCCCACCATTCCCCCTCCCCACCATTCCCTCCCCACCATTCCCCTCCCCACCATTCCCCCTCCCCACCATTCCCCTCCCCACCATTCCCCCTCCCCACCATTCCCCTCCCCACCATTCCCCCTCCCCACCATTCCCCTCCCCACCATTCCCCTCCCCACCATTCCCCCTCCCCACCATTCCCCTCCCCACCATTCCCCCTCCCCACCATTCCCCTCCCCACCATTCCCCCTCCCCACCATTCCCCTCCCCACCATTCCCCCTCCCCACCATTCCCCTCCCCACCATTCCCCCTCCCCACCATTCCCCTCCCCACCATTCCCCTCCCCACCATTCCCCCTCCCCACCATTCCCCCTCCCCACCATTCCCCCTCCCCACCATTCCCCCTCCCCACCATTCCCCTCCCCACCATTCCCCCTCCCCACCATTCCCCTCCCCACCATTCCCCTCCCCACCATTCCCCTCCCCACCATTCCCCCTCCCCACCATTCCCCTCCCCACCATTCCAAAGAATCTCTTTTTTTATCTCTTTATCTTTCATCAACATTAATTTAATGTTGATGATCAAAGACGACAACATCTTAATCTGCAACATAAAGGCCTACTGTTAAAATTTACAAATACTATTGACTGAACAAAGAACTATTATCCAAAAAAGCAGATAATAGTTAAGTATTGTATGAAATCAATTCGAGTAACACATTCAACATCAAAACCTATGGGGGACAACATCTTATGAATATCACACTTGAGTTCATAGTGGTATTGGCATTGGTAATTGTTGAAGTAGAGCTGGGTCATTCCAGCTCAACTCAATCATTCTTTTCAAACCGACCAATCAATCAATTATATTAGTAAATCAATAGTAAATCACGGTTGAATTGAAGTACTTGAAAACAACTCACAGAACGCCGAGTTACGTATATTTTCGGTTCCTCAATGATCGTTGCCAATCAACCAACATCAATCAACACTTTCCATTCACTACTAAAAACCGAACTATTCAATTTGTCCTATCCAGATTCTACTCTTGTGCCACCACATGACCACCCTCATCATCGACTACCACCGTAGTACCATGCTGTCTCCTCGGCTTGACTCCCTGGATTTCGACCAGGCACCGAAAGGAAACGAGAGGATTGGCTATTGCGGACTTGATTTGGCATAGCGCCGGTGATAAGCTGGTCTCCCTGACGGGTCTTTTGTGAGCGCTGAGAAATTTTCGAGGCTTTACATTTACATTTACCTTAACAGCTGCTCTGCTGTTTATGACCTGTCAGCAGATAATAAACAGGACTCTGACTGCAACAAGAACACCCTTTGGAGAACCATTCTGACTAGACGCAGCGCTCGTTACTGATCTGGATTAAAACCCCTACTTAACTTAATGCCATCCAAACTGGTGTATTATGTCTACTTGTCTGATGAGTGTTTTTGTTTGTATATTTTGTACTTTACAGAAATTGGATTCCTGCTTCATTCTTTATGAAAATTTCATTCTTTATGGAAATTTGCATTTTAAACCATCGCACTGCCGCATCGATTGACAGCGCGTACAGTTCACTTCATGTATTCATACGCACAACGCTTTTGTGCGGTTCGAAATATGCGAGCTTGCCTTAATAATGATGTTCACGTTTATTCTCATGCATTGAATAATTTACTAAATGTGGACTTATCTGCTTAATAAAATTATTATTGAAAATCAAAGTCGCCTAGTGTGCATGATATATTTGTACTACATTATGCGCGCAAGCACACAAAATGGGGTTATAAGTATGTAACGTATTTCTTCGTTAGATAAGGGTAACGTAGCTTCAATACGTGAAGCATTGACGCAGTTTTCAGACGGAGAACGTAGTCTACGTCAATAACAACAGATTTTTACGTTAAAAATGGTCAACGTAGTTATATTCGTTAACCGCTGACGTAGTCGTATTTGGAATGTAGCCATCAAAATGTATTCAATAAATGCGATACTCAGCGACATACAATAGCCGCAAGAGGTAGAAGCTCGATTCATATCCACACAAATTGTTGATCTGTTGTGGCTAACATCATGATCCAGATTTAGATACAGATAGGGCGACAGAGAGAACGAACGATAGATAGGGAGAGACGGAAATAGAGAGAAGAGACACGGAGAGACAGATAGGGAAACGAGAATGGGAAAGAGAAAGAGAGGAAAAGAGCAATTGGAAGATAAAAAGAGAAAAAACAGATGAAAGATAAAGAGATAAAAAAAAGGTGAAAGGCAAATATAATGAAAGAGAAAGATAGAGAAGGAGATTGAGCGCACAAGATATCTTAATATAGGCAGAGGAACAAATATAGATATAGATTGAGACGGAGAGAGAGAAGAAGAGTCAAGAGAAAAAGACAGCGTGAGCGAGAAGGAGACTGAAAGAGTCACTCAGATCTAGAGGCAGAGTGAAAAATAAAAAGAACGAGATAGGGGACTATGACCCGCATTATGGACCCTAGATTCTGACTAACTCCCTTCGACAGTTAAAGCCATCATATAAAGACAAACAGATGCCTATTATAAACAATTAGATTGCGCTTAAAAGCGGGCTCTAGTAGAAAAGGTCTAATGTTCAATTAGAAGCGAAGTGAAGCAAGGAATCAAGTGTATAAAAGGGACGATAGATCGACGGTAGTTGAGTGGAATGTAGAGTGGAGAGTAGACTGTGTGAAAAGATCTAGTATTTAAACATTATAGTGACTAATTAATCGTTGCCAATTGTTGCAGTTAGTTGTCAGAATACAAAATAAGTAAAGGAAATTCCATTTTGTGTAACACATTGTAGTGTGAAATGGCGATTTCATTCATCCTATTCGTTGCCTTGGTAACAGTTGCCAATGGGGACATCACTGGAAGAACTCCCAATAATGGCGATTGTCTTTGTTTCACTGGAGACTCTGTGAATATTCGATATTCAGGTAAGAATCAATAATATAAGTCTTTTAAACCTGATTGCTTTTAATCCCACATAATGCAGATAATTGAGACTTCATCAGTCTTCCACTGAAGTAAAACTAGTAATATATTTACTCGTCTATATCTGACGAAACAGGTTAGAGCATGGATACCGTTCACTTCAACAAAGTAGCGCCAAGTGTATCTGCAAATACTTTGTAAAGGTGTTTATTGTTGTCCAACTGTTCGGCTGTTTACACCTTCTGAGAAGGGTCTTTGCAATAGATGCTGAAAGAAGTACTGGAAAAAGGGTGATGCCAGTACTTCCTCATAGAAGTAGACTATTGGCAAATACAAATACATTTCTATTTTCTAATTAGTAATGCAATACTAGTACGAATTCTTTGACCAGTGCTTTATCGAAGGTATAGACTTCCCTAGATTGTTCTTTACACACTTCTTGCACTGATATCATCATTTCCAACGAAATGTTTTGGCCAATTTTTTTCATCATTTTGTATTAATTAATTCCGTATGACAATATATTCTGTGGTTGAGTTTGTCCTTTTTATTCAGCTTGTGGTCATCCAGTGATTGGATCAGCCAACTCAGGTCAATGCTTCAGATACACTGGATCCAACACACGATGCTCTCTCAACAACATGAACTATCAGTTCTTCAGAATTAACTATAACGGAAACGTAATCCATTTGTATGTTTAGTGCAGAAAGACACTGCATCACAACAAAAATCTAAAAAAGCTATAAAGAGAATAATTAATAGATGATGAAATTATAAAGGTTTGGAAATATGATAGACGTAAGACACGATTCACAATTAAATTAATAATCAACAATTTAATAAATTCGAACAGCAAATAAAGGACACTGATGTTGTTCTATTGGTAGAATGGATGGTCTGCTGGAGAGTTTTTGAATGTGGAGTCTGAATCGAGATGTGCTTCTCTTGGAGGTCAGTCATTTGATGTAGTTCATTGAGTAAATTGTTTTGTGCGTTATCGGCAAATATGCTATATTTACAGTGATACTGACTATTCCTTCTTTCGCTAGGCGGCGGTGTTGGTTAACTTAGATGTATAAAGTCAATGTGCACCTTGCATGGTTGCCCGTATCTAATTTCGATTCCTGTAAAAACTTTTGTTAATTAATTAATTCATTCATTCATATCATGCGACACATTGGGATCTCCTTTCCGCCTCAGTTTCAGCCAACGGTGAGGTTCTTAGGTAGGAAACGGAGCTCTATGGGAAGTCCATTCTAGATTGTATGTCCCACGACCAAGAAAGCCTGATTCTGGAAGTGCGTGCATAAAGGTCGCCATGAACCGCATGGAGAAGTGGTCATCGACCTCTACTGACAGTGGAAGGGCGACATAGCTCTTGCAAATAAGTAGGCGCAGTACCGCCAAGGCAGCGCCAAACTAAAGCAGATACCCTAAATAAGCTGCGTTGGGGTAGTGGCAACCAGTGCAGGTCATCCCGCATTTACTCGGATACCTGTCATGTGCTGGGAATCGTGGGACATACAATCTGGAATGGACTTCCCATAGAGCTCCATCTCCTACCTAGGAACTCCGCATCTTCATTTTACACCTCTCTTAAAACTGCCCTTTTCAGCCGAGGGTTAGGCCGGGAGCGCCTCTGAGTATTATCTTGAAGGGGACGATAAAGTATTTGTAATTGTGACTGACTGATGCTGCAGGCCTACTTGTAATCATGTAGCCGCATGCCAAAAACGAAATTATTAATATTATTCTTATTATTATTAATATTAGTATTATATTTATTATTATAGCATTATTAATATTATTTTTATTATTATTACTATTATTGTTATAGTATTATTATTATTATTATTATTATTGTTATTGTTATTATTATAGTATTATTATTATTATTATTATTATTATTACTGTTTTACCATTAGTTAAACCTAAGACAATTGTTTAGTATTATAATACAATTTGTGCTCATAAATTTACGTTAAAATTGTTTTATTGAACAGTTCAAAGTCCCGACTCTCCGAGTCTGACTGACCTTTACAACAGCAGAGTTGTTTTGGCACAAAGATACGAACGTCCTCTTGATATCAGAGCTCCCCAATGGGTCAAAAATGTTCTTCCCAAGCACTGTGGAGTAGTGGTAACTTTGCAGAGCGGTCAGCGCTGGTTGGTCCACAAGGGAGACGAATATGGGGTTGCTAGTCAAACAGTGGTCGTGGATACAAGACATATGTCGTCCATATGGAGTCTCAAAGCAACGAAATCTATTCGTAATTCAAGGGTCGCCAACTACGTGACTGCCGGAGGAGCGAAATACAACATTGTCTTTGATAATTGTCTTCACGCATGCGGCAGAATGATGAACCTGTCATAAACATATTCTGCGCCAGGTGTGCCTTACGTTTTATCGCAACTATATGCCCACAATGAATCAATGATAGCTGAAGACTTGACAATATTTATATTTACTTTCTTCTAACCTAATTTGTTAGTGATTTTATTCAGACGTTTTGCTTTTTTAAATGGACATATTACTGCTTAGGTCTAAATGATGTTTGTAAAGTAGACGAGCACTAGACCTACTTATGAAGAAGGCATTTCAAGCGGCATCCAGACAAAATGAGCGGTCGCCGATAAAATAACCCCGACAAAATAGCTCAGACAAAATGGGCCTGGACAAATAGCCCCGGACAAAAAAGCTTCAGACAATATAGCCCCCGACAAATTAGCCACTGACAAAAGAGCCCAGATAAAATAGCCCAAGACAATATAGCCCCAGACAAAATAGCCACTGACAAATTTGTCCCAGACAAAATAGTCTCCGACCAAGCAACCAATGTGTTTCCTTATTTGGTGGTTGTTACAATAAAAAACCGACAACAACAAAAATCGTGATTAGTTGTCGACATTTATCGGAGGAGTTAAATGTTTCATAAAAATGAATATCAATATTTTGTTCAGATTAATTAGTAATGACTTATCAGACATGAAATGACAAGTTATATTTTGTGAACTAACAAGTAACGGATGACTCAGACCTAGTAAGTGACTATTGCAATGTGATTGAGGAATATCGACGTCTAACGTAGCCTACATGTGTATTATGCAGTATAACGTAGCTATAATTATAAAACCACGCAACCCAGTGATTCCATGGAAAATGGTAAAGATCAATTTTAAGGTTTCAATTGAACGTAAGCAATGCACCCTTCGTTGACACTTTCACCATTTTAAGGCAGTTTTCTATTGTACGCTTTGATGTTAGCTTGAAATCGATTATGTTCATAATGTTTTAATATTGAGGCTTTTTAGACGAAATATTTTGTCGATGCTATCTTTTCTGGACTATCTGTCGAGGTTATTTTGTCTGAGACTATTTTGTCTGAGGCTACTGTGTCCGAGGCTATTTTGGCGGGTGCTATTTTGTCCTGGGCTAGTTTGTCCTGGGCTATTTTGTCCGAGGCTATTTTGGCGGGGGCTATTTTTTCCTGGGCTTTTTTGTCAGGGCTATTTTGCTGGGGTTATTTGTCGGAGGATTTATTTTGTCGGGACTATTTTGTCGGGTCACCATTTCAAGCATTATATCTTAATACATAAACGATTGGTTCATATGGTGATTGTAAACTAGACCAACTCAAGTATAATGTCTAAATACATAAAACAGAAACATATTACTTAGTGTAACTAGAATTATACTTGATGTAGTTGGTCGATGACCAAGTCTCTCTAGTTTATAGAATCTTGCAATTTAATCATAATAGCAAACTGCACGATAGCTCTGAAATAGATAACAAAAGTAAACCTGAAGGCATGAAAGTCCTGCATGACAGAATAGCATAAGAAGCGCGACGTTGCCAGGCAGAGAATGAGAATGAGCGGAACAGCGAGACTTACTGAGACTCAGCAACAGAGAGTGAGAGCGAGTATGCCAGGGAGAGAGAGAGGGATACAGAGAGAGACAGAGAGAGACAGAGAGAGAGAGAGAGAGAGAGAGAAACGGGACATGGACAGGCACAGAGGAAGAATGAAAGGGACAGACACAGAGTGTGAGAGGCATACAGCTACCGAAGGCCAATTCACTACATCGCAAGACAAGAACTTGTCCTCAGCACGAATTCGCAGATAACGTATGGAGCAGAGTATCACATCCTCTGCGTTTCCCACGTTTATGAACAATCGGTTGGACTGAACTTTCCGAGCTGATACAAGGATTAAAATAAAACTTTCCAAAAAGAACATGTTGTTAAGTAATTTTTTAAAATCCGGAACTACCTTTACAAAGGGAATGCTTCGAATCTGCCCCTCCAAAATTAATGGCTCCCGATAAACCGTTTAACGTCAAATGGTTCACCGACAAATAGTTGGCGACAGATGGTTAACGGACAACTGTTTCGCTACGAAAAGGTCAATCTTGGATCACCATATTCAATAAAATAGACGTTGGATTGATGAAAACAATTCTCACTATGATAGATAATGCAGATAGGATAGGAACCGTTTTAGGTGCAGAGACGGCGATCTTATTTGAGAGGTGAGGGAGACGTAAGGAGAGGGACAAACAAACGCATAACGGGTTCCCTATCGGTAAAAGGTGAGGGGGACTTGACCCGCTCGGGCTCCCTGGGATCGTAGTCTCTGATTAGGTGCATCCAGGGGTGGACTGGAGTGTTCGAGCGGCCCGGGAAAAGAAATAATCAGCGGCCCTTTCATATACTTTTATTTTGCTGTTGTCAGTTATAATGATGGTCAGACTAGGCCTATAGGCCTACGTAACTTCTTGAAGCTGGATATCGCTTTTGGCCTTATAATGACACCCAGTTCCTATTGATACCATCGCTTCTGAAAAATACCGAATATAGAAGTCGGATCGGAAAAGCATTATAATATTATTATCATCACCAATCTAATTTCTGTTTGACAGAAAACTAATATTTTTGGTCGTGAACCTTTCGTCCGTGAACCATAGCCTATGTTGGCAACTGTTTATCTGTGAATTTATTGTCCGTGAAGCATTTATCGTTAACTATTAATCGGTAACCCTTTTGTCTGTGAACCATTTGTCGTCAACTATCAATAGGTATAAACCTTATGTCCCTGAACCATTTTGTCGTCCTGGTAAGGAAATGTCCTGGACCTTGTTTATTCGAATTACCATGTTAAACCGTATGCAAATCACTTTAGTTCATCCTTCAAAATATTCGTACAATATATTTTGCTATTCAGTCATTGAGGCACAAACATTGCAGGTGAGAAACAGCGCAGGCCACGTTCCAGCCGTTCTTCTCTATAGGCCCTATTAGGCGCATCGGAATGCCGTCTTTCTATGCATTTTTATTAATTATAGTCACCGGCGCCAGATTAGCATGCATTTTGTATTCAAGGCACAGCATTTGACTATAATAGGCCCGTTATAATAGATCAACACGCTTGCGATATGAATATATATGTAGTTTTAAAGTTCACATTAAGAGCACGGTGCAAACACTACAGCTAGAAGAATCACTCTTTGTTTTTAGACTTCTAAATTCAATGGGTAGGAGATCCTCTCCAAATGCAAATGTCAAATGTCACATTGCTCATGCAATGTGACATTTTTGAAATTTCTCAAACAGATCACGACAGGGAGACCAGCATTTACGCCTGCGTTATATCAAGTCAAGTCAATGATAACTCAGCTGCTACGTTCGTTATGCTCACACCTATAGTCACCTTGTGCTCTTAGTTCGTTGAACTCTAGCGAGTTCAACATACTGAAAGCACGAGGTGATAAGGTTCTTTATGGTGCCCGGTCAAACTCCGGGAAGGTCAAGTAAAGGTGAAAATTGGTGATGATGGCGGTGATGCATTGCGCAAAAGTATCGAGATAGGAAAACTCGAAGGGTTCGTTTGAATAGGATGCTGAGGGGTTCTTAAATAAGCGTAGAGCGAGATTCAAAGGTCTACTGCATTTCACATTAGTCTTTTAGTCCTCTCTCTCATTCGCTGCGCAGTGTGTAGCTATTAAAATTATTCGCAGCAGCTGTTCAATGTCTTGACGCATCTGTTGGCCTGGCAGTCTGGATAATTAGAAACTCTATTGCATCGGTTGCTTTCTACTTCCTGATTCAATGTGTACTCTCGACTTTAACCTCGCGGTTGTTGATTACACTCAAGACGCTTTCAATGAGATTGTTCTGTACATAAAATCAAGTGTTGACAAGGCAGGTTCTTGAACTGTTATCACTAGCCACTGAATGGGGCAGTGGACCATTACAAAACCTATATAAAGAAAGAGCCAGACTCCATCTGGTGTGCTTAGAGAAATACTGTAGCGTGAGTCTTTGCAACCACATCAACCATTTGACTCATCGAAAACTTCAGAAGATTGAAAAAATCTGACCATTTGCGACACAGCACAAGGTATGTTGACAAAAACAAGTCTGCTGCCGCAAAACAGCGTTGCTGGTTCTGATCCTTTGAAGAGACCAGCAACATCTACATTGAAATCAGTACCAAACGTGTCTAAGATATAAATCTGCATAATGTGTAAATGTCAGACTAGGCTCTCAGCACCAAGCTCTTTGCTTGGCAGCGTAAGGAGCTTTAAAATCCAAATATCTCTTAAGTCAGCTTGAAATTGCACAACTGCCTCAGATTCTAATTCTTCCTAGTAACCATCAAACAGTCTTCAGTAATGTAGGACTCATCAACATACATCAGCTGCAGGAGATATAAACTTAGGCGCCCAGCAATTCGTGTCCTCATACGACAACCCACCAGTTACCCTCATCTGGCTAACACACGTAATCCGTTTAAAAAGAGGAAACAACTTTTGCAACCGTCAAAATCATTTAACGTTAACGGAAAAAAGGAGGGTGAGAGAGAAAGGGAGAGATAGACGGACAGACTGAGCCAGAGACGCAGAAAGTGAAATGAACTGATAGAGAGAAAGGGAGAGACACAGAGAGAGAGAGACAGACAAACAGAGACAGAGAGACACAGGGAGAGATAGAGAGAAAGGAAGAAAGAAGAAAGAGGAAACAGAAAAACAGCGAGACAGAGATACATTAGGTGGAAAGAAGAATGAGAGGCCCTGAGAGGGAATAGAGAAAGAGAGGTAGACAAAGAGACAAAGAGAGCGAGAAAGTGATTGAACAATACTGAGAAAGAGAATGAGGAAGGAAACAATAACCTACTTATGGACGGATTTAATTAACCACATTCGACAGTTTGGCCCATCACTTGTAATTATGAGCAATTAGACCGCGTTGAGAAACGGACTTTGGCAGCGTATTGAAACAAGGAACCAGTTATATAACTCTGGTAGCAGGTCGGCGGCAGTGAGTGGAGTGGAGAGAGTAGGGTGGCGTGAGAAGAGCTAGAATCTAAACGCAATTGTGGTAAATTACTGCAGTTTGTTGTAGGTACACAAACGATATCAAAGATTCTTTAATTCTGTAGCATATCGCTGTGTGAAATGACGATTGCTTTTATCCTATTCGTTGCCTTGGTAACTGTTGCCAATGGGGCCATCACTGGAAATCCCACCACTGGCGCTTGTCTTTGTTTGACCGAAAACTCAGTGAATATTCGATCATCTGGTAAGAACCAAGAAACCTCATTAATTGAGACCTGATTGCTTTCAACTGTATATAATGCAGATAACTGGGAATTCACCAGTCTTCAACTGAAGTAACACTAATTATATATTTGTGCATCTATTTCTTATGGAATAGGATAAAGAATTGGTGCCTTTCACTTCAACCCAGTAGCCTCAAGTGGATCTGCAAATACTGTGTGAGGGTATCGTGTCCTGAAAAAGGCATTTGCAATAGCGATACAAATACTTCCTTATGCTATCGAAGTACTGGCAATTCCAGTACCAACAATATTTTCATAATTATAAATATTGCAATTCGGTAATACATGTACCAATGCCAATACTTTGATCAGTACTTTTAGAAAGCATAGACTTACCTCGCTCCTAACACGCCTCATGCACCTATGTTAGACCTATCACTTCCCGCATAATCACTTGGGCCAAGTTGAAGTAGACTTAAGACAACACCATATCAGCGAAGACTGATCTTCGCTGATAGTCTTCGCTGATATGGCGTTGGCAATATTCGTTCCCGCATGCCATTCTTTTTGAATGTAGAGCGAGCTTAACTTACATGTGCAAACACTTAACATTTAATAAACTCACTTATAGATTTGATAATAGAAGCAAATGCACACGATCATTTCCCTGTCATTAAATGCAGGCCTACTCTAATTACGCAAAAAGAAACGATTTTCCCGAAGCACGACCATTTTTGTCTCACTATTTCTTGAATTGCTCAAGTGCATGAGAAACCATATACAAATACCAAATATTTTTTTTATTGAACGCAACATAATCAGTCAATCGATCAATCAATCAATCAGTCAATCAATCAATAAACAGAGTATCACAAAAATGACCGTGCATTGGCTTTGAACCATTACTGTGAGACTTTATTAAAAACTCGTATATGGGCTCCTAAGTAGTGGTTTAGAAAGCAGGCCTGCTGGTGTCGATTTTCACTGAAAGGCTAAAGATAACTATAATTGACAATACATATGAGATAATACTAATAGGAAATAAACTATCGCGATACTGGCTGCGATATTGGAAAAGTATCCGCGATACTAGGCCTACGTCATGCAATAAATGATTGCAATATTAACAGCCATGCTAAAATGTGAATAAAAAAACTATTATAATAATCATGAATTTCCGGGCAGACTTTGCCTGCTAAGGCCAACGCAAATTTTTTGCAATATTCACAATCCGCAGGTATGTTTATTTTTTGTCTTAGTAAATTTTCATTTGGCAATATTTAAATGGGTTTCGTGTCCTGTGCTCAGCATGCGGTCAGCGAGTGATTGGATCAGCCAACTCTGGTCAATGCTTCAGATACACTGGATCCAACACACGATGCTCTCTGAACAACAGGAACTACCAGTTCTACAGAATTAACTATAACGGAAATGTAGGATTCAACAATTCAATCTATCCAATTTTCTCTACGCTGCTGACTGTGATTAAGACGATGGCAATGATGATGTCTAATACTACTACTACTACTACTACTACTACTACTACTACTACTACTACTACTACTACTTCTACTACTAATACTACTACTAATAATAATAATAATAATAGTAATATGATGATGATGATGATGATGATGATGATGATGATGATGATGATGATGATGATGATGATGATGATGATGATGATGATGATGATGATGATGATGATGATGATGATGATGATGATGATGATGATGATGATGATGATGATGATGATGATGATGATGATGATGATGATGATGATGATGATGATGATGATGATGATGATGATGATGATGATGATGATGATGATGATGATGATGATGATGATGATGATGATGATGATGATGATGATGATGATGATGATGATGATGATGATGATGATGATGATGATGATGATGATGATGATGATGATGATGATGATGATGATGATGATGATGATGATGATGATGATGATGATGATGATGATGATGATGATGATGATGATGATGATGATGATGATGATGATGATGATGATGATGATGATGATGATGATGATGATGATGATGATGATGATGATGATGATGATGATGATGATGATGATGATGATGATGATGATGATGATGATGATGATGATGATGATGATGATGATGATGATGATGATGATGATGATGATGATGATGATGATGATGATGATGATGATGATGATGATGATGATGATGATGATGATGATGATGATGATGATGATGATGATGATGATGATGATGATGATGATGATGATGATGATGATGATGATGATGATGATGATGATGATGATGATGATGATGATGATGATGATGATGATGATGATGATGATGATGATGATGATGATGATGATGATGATGATGATGATGATGATGATGATGATGATGATGATGATGATGATGATGATGATGATGATGATGATGATGATGATGATGATGATGATGATGATGATGATGATGATGATGATGATGATGATGATGATGATGATGATGATGATGATGATGATGATGATGATGATGATGATGATGATGATGATGATGATGATGATGATGATGATGATGATGATGATGATGATGATGATGATGATGATGATGATGATGATGATGATGATGATGATGATGATGATGATGATGATGATGATGATGATGATGATGGTAACGATAATAATGATGGTAACGATAATAATGATAATAATAATAGAAATATTATGTGTAAATTAACTAACAAAACTTGATATATATGATTATTTACAATTATGGTTTGCATTGCGTTGCTTTAATTTCAGTAACTCTTTCTATTGGCATGTAGTGTACATGTATGCTGTTACAAACAGGATACCAATGTGTTGTCTTGTAATGACTAGGAACTACTAGTGTGAGACATTTTGAAATAAAATAAGTTGCCTCGATAAATTACAAAATCAAGTAAATGCATTAATGTGGTTCCATTAACAGCAAGGATGGTCTGCCGGAGACTTCTTGAAAATTGAGTCTGACTCTAGATGTGCTTCTCCAGCAGGTCAGTCATTCGATAAATTTCATTGAGCCAAAGGCGATCACTGAATCGTGCGAATGGACATCAGTCAAACTGAATAAGATTTTTAGTAGTAGGCCTATAAAAATTTTGTGGTCATACCTTATTGAACAGTGGACAATCTAGTAGGCATGCCTTACACGGTACATTGTATCATAACCGGTAAAATCGTATTTTAAAGTATTTTTGTCTTGTGAAATTCTGCAAACAACATATAGCGTAGTCTATTTTATTAGAAATATCTTTTACTTATTTTTGGTGACGTCCTTTGTTATCTAACAGATTTCGACAGTCTAATGATAAACAGAGATTAAACAATGCTGAATATAAAATTGTTTTAATCACACATGGTGAACATATTTATATCTCAAACCTATTTTCCTAGACACAAATGTTTTAGTGACCTGCTGCCAACACCAAGGCCTTAATTGAGTTTTTATCACACGGTTTGATAATCTTGAAATATCTAAATTATAGACATATATTAACAGGTATTCCTGCTACAAATGGGAACGAATACACGTGTCAATTGACGGACCAGGGCAAGCGTGTCCACGAATCGGCTTCCAAAACCCCATTCGATTGCGTTGATTCAAGATGCCAGAACACCTGCAAAGGTGGACAATGCGTTGCTTATGTAAAATGCCGGTGCACGAAAAACGGGAGATATCCACCAGCTACAGCAGCATGGAGACCAGGACAGAGGCTGAAGGTACATGCATAAGTCAAAATTTCTTTCTCTCTCTGTCTGTCTGTCTGTCAGTCTGTCTGTCTGTCTCTCTTTCTCTCTATATCCATCTCACTGTCTGTGTCCTTAACTCTCTCTCTCCTCATCTCCGTTTGTCTGTCTCTCTCTTAGCCTATTTACATGTATATAGCCAGTAACCTTACGATTTGTCAGCATCACTGGTCTGAGAAACTTCTCTTTTCAAGAGCTTACATGTACAATCAATAGTTATGAGCTGCACAACTATTAGTTATCTGACGCTTTTCCATTATGATTATCTACAGACCGCAGATGGTAAATGCAACCGGAATATTGCACCTAATACAGCGATTGCTACGTTCACATCCAGCGACAGATACTACGGACATGCGGCTGTTTTCATCAGATGCTCAGATGACTACACAGTTCAGGTGTGAAATTCCATTCGGTTCTATTGTAATTTAAGATGAAAACCAAACTTATAATAATTATGTGCTTGTAGTCAATGTCATTTACCGCATTGTTCTCTTGTGGCATATATCTATACATATCATTGTTCATATTAGTATAACTCCACTTTGGTTACTGAGATAATTTGGCCAATTTTGCCTCAAACTTAGTAGTCACAACAAATTCGAGTGATTGGGTTCACATTATGAATGTATTTTAATTAGGCCTGTGTCTTTCATAATAGTATTGTAACGGCCAACATGGCGACATGAAGTTTCATTCCATAGATCCATTTCCGTTGAAGTAATCGATTACCATTTTAACCATGAACTCATTGACATATTATTAACAAACCATTTTATCTGAGGTGTCCTTTCTCACAGTATCAAGTCACATAGATAGAGAATCGACAAATTGTTCAACTATGTCGATGAACCATTTTTCCGTGAACCATTTATTTGTTTTGGAACCCTTCCAGTCGGAGTACGTAGTTCCATGATCTTTACATTATCCATACTCTTCAAAGCTCATTTATGATTTGCATTAATCGGGCAGTGCATTGCGTCCGGTAAAGATGCACAAAAAATTCTAAATGCTAATATAACACTGCTTTTTATTACTTAATCCAATTTTTGAGTGGCTATGATTCATAGGTTTATGATCAATGGTGCGGAAGAAGCGTTGGTTATTCGAATTATGGTAGATCCCATCGCTTCTACGATGGCTTTGCTACGATAAGGAGTTCAAGTGACGGTCCAAGCTCCATTCGCTGTCGTAGCGAAACCTCTGGTTCGACAACTTGTCCAGCTTCCGTCCCAGGCTGCAAATAAAACAACTTGATGTGAATACCACGATGAGGTCGAAGGTTAATCTTCATCAAAGACAAAAGCCTGATGGACAAACCATGTAAACTTTATCTATGCAGAAGTTGAATTAGCACAGAAGTTATTCAGAAGTAAGATGACATATACGTAGAGAACAGTAGAGACAATGCCACTAATAGACAAGCCTTGTCACGACCTTCCCTATGCCAAACACTTGTTAACACATCTCAATGATCACACACACACGCATACACACACACATACACACACACACACATACACACCACACGCTATTTACTGCTGAATCTCATAGCCTCATATTCCCGATTTAAAATTCATTCACCGGTCCGACATCAAATTTCAAACCCGTTGACCAATGACCATCCAACTAATTTATAACTACAGTTGTTAAAAATAAACATGACGCAGATGAAACTAATAGGTTCGCAAACTCTGTTTTTAATGCTTTACAATGCTTCACTCATCATTATTGTATCAATAAACCAGAAATTTTGTTTTGTTTGAAGATCGCAAGCTAAAAGTGTCTTGATCTATGGATCCAGTTTTGTTATAATTTGATTGGACATAAAACACGTCCAGTTAACTTCTATTTCGCCCGGCTGTCAACCAAGATATAATGAGGATTGACGAGATTGACGTCTGTCAATGAAAGTATCCGTTAGATACAAGTATTTCTTGGGAAATGTACCATATTATGATCATTATTCTCATGAAAATGCAATAATAACACGAGATTAGGCTCAACCGCTCCTCAGCCATTGGTCCACTGTGGGTTTGATCCGTTTATGTGTCTGTGTGTGAGCATAGATGCCTGTTAATGGAAACTCTTGCTATATAATTATAATAAACGCAAACATAAACATATGCAAATAAGCATACAGCCCACACCCATGAGTGTAAATATATATATATATAACATACATGAAATTATGTTCATAGGAAACGTACACGGATATTGAATTCCCTTTAACTGAGGTCGCGTTGTTGATCGCTAAAAGTCTAGGTTATTTCCATGCAATTGAAATCAAATCCTTTAATACTGAGACAATCAACCCAATCGCAGGGTGAGGTGGGAGGAAGGAGGATAAAGACAGAGACAAAGAGAATGAGAGACAGGGAGACAAGCGTGAGGCTGTTACTTCCTTCTTCCTAGGAATTTAAAAAATTTATTTTCCTCAAACTTTAGTCGTGTTTGATTTTGTCATCGCTCCGGTAAAACCAACTAGTCTCGCAGTCCAGGAACTTCCTTTTGCTTGTTGATTCACGTCCGAAGATTCATTTTATTTCAAATTAGTCTTTTAGTCTTCTCCCTCATTAGCCATGCGGTGTGTAACTATTTAAATTATTAGCAGACGCTGTTTCAATGTCTTGACGCATCTGTTGGCCTTGAAATTTAAATAATAAAAAGTGAGATGACGTTTTTTGATTTTCCACTTCCTGACTCAATGTGCGCTCTCTAGGGGAGAGTTGGCGTTATTTGTTCTGATCCTTTGAAAATATCAGCAATATCTTCATTCAAATCAATACTAGGCATATCTAAAATACAAATTTGCATGAGGAGCAAATGTTAGACCAGGTACTGGGCGACAAGTTCTTTGCCTTGCAGAGTGAAGAGCTTTAAAACCTCGGCATCTCTTGAAACAGCTTGAAATTACACAATTGCCTTAGAATCCAAGTCTTCCTAGTAACCATCAGAATGTCTTCAGTAATGTAATACTTATATCATCATTCAATAACCGCGCGCACAATACCGCGCAGATAATTACCGTGCGTGGTTCAATACCAGCGGAGAAAAGAACATAAAATAATATATAAATATTCCAAGGTAGGCCTGCATCTTTCTTGAAGTACTAAATATTACTGGTATTTATGCTTAGTTCGTCAATCGTCCTGCACAATGTCCTACATGAACACTAGACTTGCAAAGATAAGTTACGGACGATGCCAATGAATTATTCATTTAGGCCTACTTCAAAGACTTCAGTGCATGCGTTATGAAACTACACAATAAGGTGTGATATGAAGCCCTCTAACAGTGACGACATGGGTGTTATGATCGGCGCGGTAATGAGCCAGGCGCGGTTAATACTTGCGAGGTGTTGTGCGCGGTAATTGAACTAACCCAATACGTATCTACATAGTAAGCGTAGCCTACATCAGCTGCAATTGATAGACACTTAGAGGCCCTGTTTATTCAGGTCATCATAAGATAGATTGCTGATCTGATCCGGGTAACCACGCAATCCGTGTATAAAGCTGAGAAAGGAAGAGGGAGGGACAGGTGGATAGACTGAGACTGAGCCAGAGTAAGAGGAAAAGAGAGATGGACAGACAGAGCGACCAAGAGCAAGAGAGAAAGAGAGTAGATAACCATGTAGAACGAGATAAAAAAAGTGAGAGAGTGAGAAAGGAGAGTGAAAGAGAAAAGAGAAACAGTGATAGATCAATCGAAGAATGAGAGATACAAACAAAATATAGACAAAGAGAGTGAGAAAGAAAATAGGGAACAATGACCTACTTACATGTATTGACTTAAGCACATCACAGAAAGCAAAGCAGACGTCTATAGGCAATTAGACCGCGTTGAGAAACGGGCTCTAGTGGCGCATTGATATTAAGAACAAATTATATAGGTATGGTAACAGATCAGCGTCAGTTAGTGGAGAGTAGGGTGGTGTGAAAAGATCTAGGACCTAGAAGCAATTGTGATATATAGTTGCCTATTGTTGCAGTAGCTAGTTTGTTAAGTAACAAACTATATCAAGAAATCTTTATTTCTGCAGCACATTTCGGTTTGAGATGGCGATTACCTTCATCCTATTCATTGCCTTGGTAACAGTTGCCAATGGGAACATCACTGGAAGGACGCCCAGGAATGGCGCCTGTCTTTGTTTCACCGCAAACTCAGTTAAAATTAGATCCTCAGGTAAGAACCAAGAAATCTTGGTCATTTAGACCTGATTAACTTTGACCGCAAATAATGCAGCTAATTCAGACTTCACCAGTCTTCCTCCGAGGTGAAATTTGTTATATATTTACCATAACCATAACCAAGTGTTTTTATTGTCTCCAAATAACAAGCTCAAGTACAAAATGCTGACAATTAGTTGGGAGCCAATAGGGACTAACTAAAACCCTAAAAGGACAAATATCCTGTAATATCAGGGCAAGAACTGTTGGTGAATTTTAGTGAATGACTCAAAACAAGTATTTCCTCCGTGGTCGTAGGATAGACTGCAAAAGAGAAAAAGTTAGTATGGTCTAAGTAGGAGGTTAATGGGTTAGTGAAAGGGGGAGGTATTTTGGCGGCTAGTATACTAGTAAAATAAGCATTGAACTTTTCAGCAATAAGTTCATTACTTATAATTTCGATACCATTAGATGTTAGACATTTAATTAACGAGTCAATTGATGATTTTACTCTTAATATTGTCTTTATCGTTTGTCAAGTCTGTTTAAGATCATTTTTGTGTTTAGTGAATTCCATAGCGTAGAAATTACTTTCAGCCCTTTTGCATAAACTTTTAAACCTATTTCTATAAGATACAAATTTTGCTTTATTATTCACAGACGGTTTTTTTTTATAAAGGCTGCATATAATTTAATGTTAGTTTTACATGTCTTATAAAGAGCAGACGTCATCCAAGATTGTTTGAAAGATTTGGGGGAATTAAGTCTTCTGGGTTAAAGAGGGAAGGCTGCGTCGTAGGCTGTTTTGAATTTAGCACTGAATAGCTCGTATGCTGCGGATGGATCCTGATTGACACATGATTCTATTATGTTGGACCTTATTATTTGCGCGCCCATCTGACGGAACAGATGTTGCATGGGTGCCGCTCACTTCAACTCTGTAGTGTCAAGTGAATCTGCAAATAATTTGTGAGGGTCTTTATAGTTAAACGTTATAGAACTGTTGGGATGTTTGTAATAACAATATGGGTCGCGAAATCGGTGCCTTAGCTCTGCGTCCCATTGTTTAGATCACTACTATACTCCCCTCCCCTCAGAAACTGGTCCTTGCCATATAAAATTATGCTGAAAGAGGCATTTTTAGTAGCGATATCAATATCTTCCTAGGCTATAGAAGTATTTGAAATTCCAGAACCAACACTAGTTTGATATAGCAATATACGATAGTGCAAATGCGAATACTTTGACCAGTACTTTTAGAAAGCATAGACTTCCCTATTTCGCTCCTAACACGCTTCATGCACCTATTTGAGGTTTATCACTCTCACATAATAACTTGAAGTAGCCTTCAGACAATGCCACTCGATCACTCTGCTCTGATATCGCATTGATAATACTCATTAACTTAGGTCATTCATTTTCAATGTTGAGTAACTTAGCGAACACTTAAAATTTAGTAAACCCACTTCTACCTCTGATAGGAAATGAAGATGCTTTCAATAATGTCCTATTAGTTAATAGACATAGGCCAATTTCATTAACACTATATAAAGAAAAGATTATCGAAGATCATCCATGTATTTCTCATCATTTCTTTAACTACTCAATCTGATGATAAACCATAGGCCTACAAGTAATAAATAAATCAATCAATCTATTTCAATTTGATATAGCGCCCCGTCAAGGTATCTACTCAGAGGCGTTCCAGGTCTGACTTAGAAATGACTTAGAAAGTAGCCTATTGGTGTCGAGTTTCGCAGACAGGCTAAAGAAAGATATTGGCAATAGGCCTACACATGAGATAGACCTACCAGCAAAATAATACTGTCTCGCTAATACACCGGCGAGCGATAACACGTAAGTTCTATTGCAATGCCTCGTGACATCAACAGCTTTGCTAAAATGTGAATATTCCTAAAACTATAGTCATCATGAATTTCTTGGCAAACTTTGCCTGCTGAGGCCAACGCATTTTTTGGCAAAATTTTCAATCCACAAGTCTATTCATTTTTGTTTCAATAAATTCCGTCAGACAATTTTCTGTGGTTTTGTTGTCCTATATTCAGCTTGTGGTCATCCAGCTTGTGGTCATTCAGCTTGTGGTCATTCAGCTTGTGGTCATCCAGTGATTGGATCAGCCAACACAGGTCAATGCTTCAGATACACTGGATCCAACACACGATGCTATCTCAACAACATGAACTATCAGTTCTTCAGAATTAACTATGACGGAAAAGTACAACAATTCAATTTATTCTATTTTCTCGATGAAGATGATGCTAATGATGCTATTCAGTAATAATTATAACAATAAACATAGCGATAACAATAACAGTGTAATGATAGCCTAATTATAATAATAATACAACAATAATAATAATAATAATATTATATATCTGATACCCCTAATACCGATATATAACAGCAGCTGTGACCCCCACCCCTATATTATATCACAGATATGCTACCAACCCCCCTACCCCACCCCAGCCTATAAGCACATTAAAAGACATATAATCGTCATAATTGTATTGCACAATTTGACACTTTTATAACAATACGATGTTAGTTAGCACTTTAATAGTAGTGATTCAGCTGATAATTGCATTTATCCAATTTAAGAACTGTAGTAAAAATCATCATACGCCCAATTAGCAATGTAACAAAAGCTATCTTAAAATTGTGTACTCTCTTGTGCCAATGATGATAAGACCGGATGTATGAGCTCCTCTGCATCTTAATAATCGGACTTTTAATGGCGGATGGACTCACGCTCATACCCTGGCGAGGCGGAACTGCATGCATTGGGCCGTCACATTCACGGACACCGTAGCATCATCATATCTCCAGTTAACATCGGCCATAGCGGGTTCAGCAGCGGAGCAAGCGGTTAACAGGAAGAATGAGATAATACAATTGGCAGATGGCGACCTACCACTGCATACCTGTTGCATTTGAAACTATGGGGCCAATCAATGCCGCTGGGCTTGAATTCATCAGAGCTGGGGAGCCTCATAACCGTGGTCACTGGAGAACTAAAAGAGACAAGTTACCTTCTTCAGCGCTTGTCAGTCACGATACAACGTTTCAACGCTATTGCGTTCCGTGATTCGTTTGTGCAATGGGATCTTGCCGAAGGATATGTCGTTCCAGAAAACCATCTGTCTCTCTCCCGTGAATAGTTTTATCATTCCGATCAGGATCAGCATTTAAATCGGGTCAAAATAATAATAATAATTCTAATCCCTGAGGGATCATATGTATGGCGGCGTCAAATAATAATAATAAATAATAATAATATGTCCTTTGTTATTGGCATGAACGGATATGCTGCTGCTAGCAGAACACCGTCGAAGGGAGCACCGTACCAAACTATAATTTCGCCATGTGCCTAGCATTGACCACGTTTTGTCTAAATTAAGATTATAATAAAAAAATTATAAAAAAGATCAATGTTGGCCTATATGTCTTCGTAAAAAGCAAGCAACTCGTAATGACTGATGACGTAAATTTTGAAAAAAAAATGGAAGTTGTAAACCAAAGTTATCAAACACCAATATGTAGTTAAACGACGCACTTTACTGTAATATAGAACTTAGATGTCTCATTATAACACTCATATAGCCAGTAAAAGCCACAAAAACAATTTCTTAGTTTCACTTTCAGCTGTAATTTAAGTTTTTATTTGTGAATACAACTAATGCCATATTTCAACAAAGAATGAATTTATGCGATATTTAAAGCTATCCCATCCTAATATTTGCGCCTCTAAAATTTGCCACTTCTAGATTTGCGCCCTGTGCCACGGCACCTCTGGCACCACACTTGGTACGGTACTGGTTGAATTGTCATATATTGACTTTAATCCATGGTTATTGTGAGACTTGATGAAAATATAATAAGTTGAATTAATACTATAAAAAATTGGAAAAGGATATACATTGCAACAATGTGCTTTCATTAACAGCAAGGATGGGCTGTCGGAGACTACTTGAATCTGGCCTCCGACTCCAGATGTGCTTCTCCAGGAGGTAAGTCATTTGAAGATTATTTTTTACAGCCAATTGATGGCTTGTGCAAAATCTGAAAAAAAATTATTATCTTCATCAAACTTTGATAAGCAATCAGTGAATGGCACGAGAGGACATCAGTTTAACCCGAATCGGTCGACTGCTATTACGAGGCAACTTGTGCTCACAAATTTCCGTTCAAATTGAATTGTGTGGACAGTAATTGCGACTATTTGGCCTATGCTTTCCACTGCCTCAGATATCATGTATTGCAATAATCACCAGTGAATAGTCTGAACGTAAACTTCAGAAGAAAACACTGAAGAACTTAAATACGATCTTTAGCATAATCTCATGTGGGTTTTTTTTATCAATCATCAGATTTCATATCCATTGAACTACAGAAGTTCAGCAAATGCTAAACATGAATTTCTAAAAACACATTATTATAATCCTATCTCAAACATATATAGTACTTTAGACACAAATGTTTGGTTCTTTGTGACATCAAAGGCGTTGATTGGCAACCTCGCGGTGTGATAAAAGGTCATCACAATTCTTGAAATTTCTTTGAAGTTATTCCTCCGACAAATGGGAACGAATACACGTGTCAAGTGACGGATCTGGGCAAACGTGTCCACGAATCGAGTTCCAAAACTCCGCATGACTGCGTTGATACACGATGCCAGAACACCTGCAAAGGTGGACAATGCATCGCTTATGTCAAATGCAGGTGCACGAAGAACGGGAAATATCCACCACAAACAACGGGCTGGGAGCCAGGACAAAAAGTGAAGGTATTTATCAATCTATCTCTCTATCTGTGTCTGTCTCTGTCTGTCTGTCTATCTCTCCCTATCTACCTATATCTCCCTACCTTTGTATGTCAGTTTGTTTTTTAAATATATACATGTATATATATATACACACATGTATATATTATATAGCCAGCAACCTCTCGATTTTGTCAGCGTCACTGGCCTTAGAAACTTTGGTAGTTATGAGCAGTGCTTTTTTCTAGAACGCACATGTATTGTCGAAAGAAATGACGCTAAAATTAGCTGCCAAATAAAATTGTATAGGGCGCAATGACCACAATATATGCACCCATTTTTGAATTATAGAATGTGAAAAATTGAAATTGTAAAGTTTTGTATGAAATCCCATAGATTTTGCGCAACTACAATTTTTATTATTTAGTAAATTAGGAATAAGGTGCCGTCCCGGCGCGTTCGGCCAGATAAAACACTGGTTAAGCTTATGAGCTTAACGACAGTAGGCTACTGTCAATTATTTGAAGTCTTTTTTATAATTGTATATAGACTGCCGATGGCAAATGTAACCGGAATATTGCACCTAATACAGCGATTGCTACGTTCACATCCAGCAACGGATACGACGGACATGCGGCTGTTTTCATCAGATGCACAGATGACTACACGGTTCAGGTGTGAAATTCCCTACGGTTCAATTTAAAATTAAAGTGAAAACGTAGGCCTAACTGAATATATGTTCTTTTAATCAAAGTTATTTTTTGCATTAGTTTCTGGTATCTAAACGTGTCTTCGATAATATTATTATGAACCCACCAGCTACTTAAATGATTTGGTTTACAGGAAAGTTCATCTAAATTTCGTGTTATCCGAACTGTACTTCGGTACAGTGGTGCTTAACTGAATGCATTTTAACAAAAGCTTTCATACAACTGCCAACATGGCGTCATGAGGTACCGTTCCATAAGTCGTCAATCTAGAAGTATTACACCCTTATCTTAATCGTTAGCACAACAACACATAATTATCATCAAACCATCTTCTTGCCCGTGTCACGTCAAATGGTTCATGCACCGATAAATAAATGACGACAAATGGTTCAAGGGCAAAATGCTCACGATCAAAAGTTAGCATACACCCATTGGATTCGGTAATATAGAAGTTGGATCATCAAGCATTATCATCTATTAAACTTTTTTTTACCGAATACAATGGGCGAAAAGGAACTATTTGGTGGTGGAACTTTTGTTCGTGAACATTTTGTCGTGGAATTCTTCCAAACTCATTTATGATTACATTTTGCATTAATCTGGTAGTGCATTGTCGTTGGATAATAGCCTATAACTGCTCCGTATTACTTTATCCTATTGCCGAGTTCTTATGGTTCATAGGTGTATGACCAATGGTGCGGGGAAAGCGTTGGCTATAGAAGTTACAGCCTAAGTTCTCGCTACGGTCGCTTTGCTACAATAACAAGTTCAAGTGACGGTCCAGTCTCCATTTCCTGTCGTAGCGAAATCTCTGGTCCGACACCTTGTCCAGAAACCGTTCCAGTTTGCAAATCGAGCTACAAGCTGCTGTGAATACCATGCTGAGGTCCAATGCTAATCTCTATCAAGAACAAAAGTCTGGTGGACAAATCATGTAAAATTTTTCTATTCAGAAGTTGAATTAACGCAGAAGTTAGCCTATTCAGAAAGTCAGAAAACTTGCAGCGAATAATACATGTAGCGACAATGCCGTTAACAAACCATCCTGGTATCAACCTTCCACCAGCCAAACATCTCTATAAATCACATACACCATGGTTCTGAGTATATAGTCTGAAGGTTCGATAGTCCGAAGGTTACATGGTGTCCGATTGGTAGGTGATAAGATTACGGTTAAAATGGTAGCTGGGTTGATGAAAAGAATTATGCTAGGCTAGAAGCTGGATTGCACCATTATTTTCATTCATCCAGCTTCCATTTAGGCATGGAATCCAGCTCTCAGTTTTACACATTCTTTTCAGTTAGCATCGACTAATTCAGTTTCTAGTTAAATTCATTTTGGAGTAGAGAATCTTCGGACTATCGAGCCTTCGGTCTATCGAACCTTTTGGACTATCGGTCCTTTGGACTATCAAACGTGTGTACTCTCGCACCTTCGGATTATGGAGCGGACAACTACACCATCACTGTTGAACCTCAGAGCCTCAAATGTCCGCTCTAAAACATGCTCACAAATTCACCTGTCCGATCTCAACTTTACAAACATGTTGATCATCAAGCAATTTGTTATTGTTAATATAAAAATAAGCTATAATATACATATGAAACCAACAGGTAGCTAAATCTGCTTTTAAGACTTTACAATGTTTCAGTCATTATTATTGTATCAATAAGCCAGAAGTTTCGTTATTAAGAACAAAACGCAGAGGTTGTCTTTGATCTATGACTCCAATTATTGTTATCAACGGTGGGAGCGCCGCATGTGGCTGCTCGTGCAAGTAAGTTCTGTTCTGTTTCTGTGGGTTTATAAGGCGCACTTGTAGTGATATGGTCCCGTTTACAGCGCCACATAACTCGTCGTTATTATTATTAATTGCTATAATTTATTTATGCTAGCAATACAAGCCTCCGGTTGGCTTCCACTTCGCTCGGCTGTCAACCAGGATATAATTATGTCAATGAAAGTATCCGTTAGATGCGAATGCTTCTTTCACTATCTGCCATTTATTACTCTCATAAAAATACAATAACCGGCGATCAGAGGTGGACTGGGGTGTTCGAACGGCCCGGGAAATGAAATAAAAAGCGGCCCTATCTGACTTTTATTTTTCCTATGCATTTTCCATGCATTTTCCATCCAAGCCTGAGACCACTTTGCAAATAGCAGCAGTAAAATAAATGATAAAGTGCATCTATAATTCTTAATTTGATATAAAATATCAAGAATGCATTTCATGTTATAAATCGAGTTGTTAGGTACTAACTGTAATGATGGTTATAGTAGAAGCAAATTTTTTACGCTGGTTATGACTTCAACCACACATGATCTATAATGGTATCATTAATGAATTCACTTAAAACATCGGTTTCTGTTGACATAAGCATAAAAGCTTCAAGATGTGTAGAAGATGATAAGTAAGACCAGGTTCTCCAACCATTTTCAAATTCTCAATTACTCTCTCCAGCATTTGTCTCTTTTCTTGAATTTGTTGGTATCTTGTTTTAATTTGTTGGGAGAATAAAATGCTATCAACGCATCTTTCACTTACATACATAGCACTGATCCTGGCGGCCACCGGGATTCTTTCAGTTGTCCCGGCGGCCCAGTCCACCACTGCCGGAGATTAGGCTTAAACAGTAGTTGGCGATGTGGTTTCGTCCGTTTGTGCGTATTGTGTGTGAGCACAAACGTCTGACGGTATAACAAATTCTTGCTTGATATTTATGATATAAGCTCATATGTAAATAATCATACAACATGCATCTATGCAAACATCCATACTCAAAAACAGTTTATCATATAGGTTAATCCCACAGCAATTCAAATCATATATTGTAATACTTGTGGCACTGTGGCCGATCGATTAGAGCGGTCAGCCCGTAACGTTCAGTTTGTGCTGAGCGCGTGGGTTCGACCCTCGTCCGGGGCGTCAGTCACTGTGTAGGGACCATGAGCAAGTCCTTCGCGCACCATTGCTCTGCAGTAGGCTTACAACTAGCATGAAGAAAAAAATTTGGGTAAATTTTCAGCAAAACAAAAATAACAGCCCCACGTCTGTCTCCCTGTCTCGCATACCCTTTGTCCCTGTCTTCATCTTCCCTTCTTCCAACCTCACCCTACGATTGGGTTGATTTTTTTATTATCGAAATTTGATACCGCCCTTCTTCCAACATTTTTTGCTCAGAAGTGCATACACACGCTTCGACGGCTTAAATAGGACGGCTAGAGATTCCACAATGGTTGTCTTTGTTTTTTGACATAAAAATCTAGCTATCCTTTCCCCTCTGAGCTACCAAGCTGTAAACAATCAACAAACTTACACTGCGTTCGTATGAAACGGTTATTCTAAGAGTCAGCTTGACAATTTTGTTCCAGTGATCGTCTATAAATTATTCCAGGGTTTGGATTACGAAGAAAGGCTGAAAAGATGTGCACTAAAACATTTTAGGAAAATGATGAGTCGCGGAGATAATAATCGAAGCATGTATGTCATTACCACGAGACAGAAGTCATCAGAGCAGGAGCGATTCTTTGAATTAGCAGCAAACACAGCGCCGCCTAAAGCCAATATCACGCTTTGAGGAGCAATGCAAGTTTTTAATAATAATCCTGTTCAACATGTTGTCTGTTTGGAAACATGCAGGCTGTGCCTCAACGCTAAATCTTGTTGTTGTTAATTCATGAATACAGTGAACAGAAATTAATATTATTCAATGTGTGCTGCTAAGATGGAATTGTCCCAAAAGCATGATAATGATGGCTCATACTACGACCCTAAAGGCGAGGATGAACGACTTTGTTTTGCAGGTGGTTCGCATTTTACAAGAGATAATTAAATGAAAGTCATTAATAAACGACTAAATTACTGTTGCTCGCTCTACATACATTGTATATGCAGGCCTACCCGTTGGGAGGAGGGGTTGGGGTGCCTGGGACAGATCATGTGTTCTGCCTTACGTCTTGTCGGGCACAATCCGAAATTTGGCTATATGCTTGATGCGCTACACTGGCTCCCCCTCCACCAGCGATTCTCGAGGGTCAGGATATTCTCAAGGACCTCAATAAAGAGACAGGATTCAATTCCAGCAGACAGCTGTGCAATGGGCATAGACTCATCAGACGTGGTAGACTGATAGTATAATCGGATGATGCGGCAAATGACGAACTGGACCGGTCGCCATGGTCAATGAATCCTTACCAAACCGAGGAGGCAAACACATCTTGGCAAGAGATGTTGCCCTAAACGCACGATGACCACGCATTCATTTAGGGCGCGAGCAGCAAAGGTGACGTTTGCATTATTGACAGCGTATTCGCTGAACATGACGCCTTATACCTCGGCCAAATGAAACTGTGAAATAATTTTCAATCCCGCGCATTGAATCAAAAGTTCACAAGATTTGTCATGGTAGAGCTCAGAGGTTCATGGTGAGGCCAAGTATGGCACCCGTTCCTGTTTTAAGACATCGCATAACAGAGGGTAGGCCTACTCAAAGTTCTATGACTCATTCCATAGGCCCAAGTCAAAATAAATAATAGTCCTTCGGATTTAAAATTTTAGATTTAGTAAGTTTTATAGAAGTGAGAATTTATTCTTTGTCTATAAGGCAGGTGTTTTCTTGAGAATAACATAGGCCGATATATTATCCGGAAATTCAATTACTAACGAACCCTCTAAATTCTCTTTCATGCAGGCAAATATACGAGGTGGCAGCCCATTGCATGTAAGCATTATGATTCGAAACAGAAATAATAAAACATTAATAAACGAGGAGTCTGCCGAATCTGACAAGGCCAAGATATTATATCACTTTCTAAGTCACAATACTGTCATTGGGAATTTAAATGAAAAAAATTATTTACTCTGATAGGCGCGTGAATAGGCCTATATACTTTGTATACGGCAGGTGTTTTCTTGAAAATCAAACGAACTGAGAGATAATCCCTGAATCCAATTACTTATAAAGTCTCTAAATTCACTTGAATACGACGTGGTTGCTCATTGCAATTAAACGAGGCAACTTGGGACGAACAGGCTTTGGAGAATCATCAGAAACTAACGAAGAAGACGACGCTTTGACGCGTATCTGTAATTAGGCCTACTACTATGATGATCATTATATAGTGTGATTATATTGCAACATCATTGTTGCGATTATGTGTATATTTTAATAGGGTCTGGTACTCGATACGAATATTTTTAAACAGCTGATTAGATTTGCAATATCTTCTGAATTTCTGATTGTTTGCTATAATAGTAGACCCTACACTATAATAAACACCTCAAAAAGTAACCCTTCGTAAGCAATATAAATCATAACGAATTGTAAGCATCCGCTCTTATATGCCGAGGCAATAAAATTAAGACACTTCATCCCCCCCGAGCTAAGACTAACTTAAGCGACTCATTGTCTTCTTATTTCTTCTTTTTTCTTCTTCTTTCTTGTTCCTCTTCTTCTTCATTTTTCTTCGTTCTCTTCATCTTCTTCTTCTCAATATTATTTTTTCCTCTTCCACTTCTTCACTTTCTTCTTTTCCCTCTTTTCTTATTGTTCCTCTTCCTCTTCTACTTCAACATTGTTATTCAACCACTTCTTCTTTTTCTTCATTTCTTTCTTGTTCCTCTGCATCATATTCTTTCCTTGTTCCTCTTATTTTTCTTCCAATTCTTCCTCATCTTCTTCATTTATCTTTTATTGTTCTTCTTCTTTCTTCTTTCTCTTCTTCCTCTTCTTTTCTGTTATCACTCTTATTTTTTCTTTCTTATTCCCCTTCTTCGTTTTCTTCTTCCTCTCCTTTTCTCTTTTTACTTCGTTCTCTTCTTGTTATTCATTGTTTTCTTCGTCGTTTTCTCTTCCTTCTATTTTCTTCTTCTTATTTCCTATATGATGTGGCTCGGGCTACATCGCTGGCTCGCCTCCTCTATGCTTCCCATGCAAGGTCTGGCTTTGTTATGCTGGCCAGAGAAGGCGTCTCAACGCAATTGTAAGGAAACTATGGATTTATTAACAACCAACTTTCGCTCACACGAAACAGGTGCCAAACAATGGCGATTCATGTGTTTGCCTTCATGAAAAAAACTCGATTCATTTTTCACTGGTTATGCAATGAAAATAGAAATAATATAATATAAGAAGAACCAAATGATAATGAAAAGTCGAAACCCTCAGAGGCTAACCTTGGGTCCCACTATCAGTATTTGAGCTGCAGTGTGTTATATCTTTGTAACTATGCTGAGTGCTTTGGTGTATCTGTTCGCAGATGACTTCTGCTTCATTTGATATATTTTATGACTTTTTGTCTCTCTCATTTCTGATGAATGGTCATGTGACAGAGGTATACCTTGGTCATTTTCTTTGATAACTAGCGTCTAAGAGGCCTCGAAGGTTTTCTGCTACATTGATATCCAAATGAAAATGATGAGATTGATGGTGATAATCTACAGTAGAGTTTAATCACAGGTGACATTTGTTTGATTGCTAAAGATGGCAAGATAAAATGGTACAAACATCTCTTGGAAAAGCGGCACTGCAATTGAGAAAAGGCACGAGACACGTGTTGCAAAAAATCTCTCTGAGCACTTTATGTTTCAAGGACCGTAGGCTCGATCATAGTGCCCAAAGTTGACATTATTTAGGTTTCGCTGCTTGGCAATTTCATGCTGAACATTATACCAGTAGCACTGTTCACCAAAATTGAGCAATTATAATTTTATGTCAGACGCTTCAAATAGTGTGGAGTGAAAAATTAACCTCAGGTTAGCCAATATGACATTGTGCTTAGAAGTTCGCCTCCGAGGGTTAAACAGAGCGACGACAAAATAATGCATGAGGCGCCTATTAACATTACTTTAACACGGTTGTATGTATACCTTTGTTGCAGAGAAGAGAAAAATGTTCTTACTGCAGGCTGCACTGATTTTGTTTCTTCTACGGAACTTATGCCATATTGAAGGAACAAATTTCACAAGTAATTTGATATTATTGTTGTTTTATGGCTCAGTAGGGAAGACCGAGGTTGGTTGTATACAAGGGTAGGTTGAAACGCAGCTCCCCTCATCTTACGGTTAGCCAAGAGAGCTATTTATGTAGTGACGCCATTTGCTACTGGTCTGAGTCGTGTCATCACAACGCAACATTTAGGAACGCGCAGATAATTGACAATTTTCAAAAAGAAAACGATTTTTGCCTAACCTGAGTAATTTTTCACATTCTGCAAACTGTTAATGTTTTTCATCGAGTAATACGCCTATAAGTTATGCCTATAATTTAGCCTTTCCTCAGCTTGATGTGCGCTGATTTAAATTAGAAAACCGTTCGGTTACACGTGCAAGCCAAATGACCTTAAACGCCAAATGACGCCGCTGAAAGCTGTGACATATGTGTGGGGCAAGTTGAAAAGCGGGGCGTTCCAACAGTGTTCTAGCAGTCGGCCACGTGAAGTCTTGATGCAGAGTATGGCTGAATCGTGTAAGAATTGGGTTCATGAAGTATGCAAGGATGGTTCAGCCGTCTTCACCTGTATTGTCTACTACGACGACAGATAATTATATTCAACAGAGGCCACAACAACTATTGAAGTCAACTTTGATTTGGTCAGCAAATTTGGCTTATTGCAAATTACAGATCGAGTTGTCTAAACAGGTGTTAGAGACCCATTGCAAATACACCTATAGAATAAGTGTTAATCATCCAAATATTTGCAAATAATAGAATAAGTGTTGACTATTGAAGCAATGTTTTGTCACAGAATGACAATGTTGAGTTTTGGCATAATTTTTCTTATTTTAATTTCACATATTTAAGCATATTTCAGTTGACCTGAGGAGAGGCTGCGTTTCAACCTATCCTCTATACAACCAACCCCCGGCTTAGGACAAAATGAAACACTTTTGGTGCACTCGTTTGAACGTTCGTCAGTTTGTAATCTTAAACATTTAATAAAAAGTATCAAAGTCTGTATTAGTGCTAATGTTCATACAGCAGTGGGTACCATCACAGGGTGTTCAAGTACTACCGTGGATGTGCAAACACTTAAAATGATAAAAGTGTATCAACCATCCCTGGTCTCTATTATTTTAAACAGCTGATGCAGCACAATTTAGAGTATTAATGAGTGATTGTTAAAATAATATGCATACACTTAGGCCTATCTTCATTTGGATCATAAAATAACGATAGTTTCTGCTAAAGGAATAACTTTGCCAACAAACAACCACTCTGGGACAAACCGCAGATATGCCAACAATTTAACCGATCAGCAATTCTTTGGCACAGTGTCCGAGCGGATTCGACCCTCATCCAGTGAGTCGATCACTGTGTAGGGACCTTGAGCAAGTCCTTCGTGCACAATTGCTCTGCAGTACAACTGCAATTGCGTCGTCGAGTCGTGTGTATGCACATCGAACCATAAAATGTTGGAAGAATGGCGATATCAAATTTCGGTAATAAATAAATAAATCTCAGCACCTCAGTCACTGACGAATAGACCTACCACAAAGCAAGACTTAAGGCTCTTGACGCCTCTGGCGACAGAAATTGAATCTTTTCTTTACCTATTTCTGCCATTGCCCTTTGCTCAAACGACGACGTCTTGTGAACTGCAACACAGCTCAGACTTGGAGTACTGTATATCACCTGAAAGCCTTGTGGGAACTTAGCAAAGGCTCTTATAGACTACATAACTGCTGAGATCAGGCAAAGCCGTCAGATATGCGACTCCTAATAATCATAATTTATCTTAGTAGTTGTTGTTTCCCAGCAGTGAAGGGGTCATCGGACCTTAGCTGATCGGTCTAAAAAAAGAAGTAAACATTTTATGGCGCATTTCGTCGGTTTCCAACAATCTTTTTGTTGTTCCCTCAAACTAAGAAAAATTGTGTGTCTACCCCAACAGAATAAGGCTTGTCAGAAACGTTCATTGTTTTTAATGTACTTAGAATCGATTATTAATCTTAGATCATTTTAAAATAGGCTTTAATATTATTAGTAATTTTTTTAATGAATTTTACATATTAAAATAATAATTTTTGTTGTACAATGTACGCTTTATATATTTTGTTATATGATAATAATTAAATGAGGATATTGTGACGTTATTTTTGTGACCAAGAACAGGTAAAAAAGAATAAAATGACAAAAAAAACTTTTTACAATACTTAATATACGAATATGCATTAATATGGCGTTTCAAAGCCTACGATTATTGGTTCTCTGTCTATAGTCCGAACGTTTCCGAAGGTTCGATAATCCGAAGGTTCGATAGTCCGAAGGTTCGATAGTCCGAAGGTTCGATAGTCCGACGATTGCATGGTGTCCGGTCGATAGGTGGTAGATTGCGGTTTTACTGGTAGCTGGATTAATGAAAAGAATTATGTTTTATGTTTGTTTAGAGGCTGGATTGCACCATTCTTTTCATTCATCAGCTACCACTTACGCTTGATTCGTTTCATATCGATATAGCACCAAGTTTTACACATTCATTTTCGTCAATTTAATTATTGTGGGAATAGAGAATCTTCGGACTATCGAACCTTTGGACTAAGGAACCTTCGGAATATCGAGCAGACACCCAATTAGTATCTGTTTCTGCGCCATATATTTGCTTAAAATCTTACATTTTGTCATCTATGCTCCTTGACAACAGCTGGTACGCGTTCCACCGCTTGTATGACCGTGGTAACATCCTATCTTCCATATAGGCCTACATCGGAAGCAGCAGTCTAGTAAGCAGCGATAGGTAATGCAAAATAATACATTCGCTAACGATCCCACCTTTTTGTATCGGTTGCAATTAAGAGCAATGACTAAATTGTCTTCACAGAGTTGCTGCTCTTTTTCTCGTATAGCCATGACATGCGATTAACCAGGCACACGTCCTTTCCATGCACTACCATCATGATCCAACCATCCAACTGTTTAAAGCCATGATTGTCGTTCGCGGCAGCCTTTCGCCTCTGGATCTTAATAATTTTAGACGCCACAGAATGGGTTTTGTAGCTCCTAATTTTCTCTAACATTCCCAGGAGATCTAAGGGACCACTGGCAAACAATAAGCAAAGGAAATGATAGTGAGTAGCTTTGTGGTGGTAGAAATAGTGGTAGTAGGCTTGTTGTCAATTTTTATGCAGCAGCGACTGTGGCAGCGGTAGCAATCTATTTAATAAATTAGCATGTGTGAACTCGAATACAACAATGTGTTCTGCTTATTTCAGCTGTTGGTTGTCGGGATCGAAGATTCAAGTATGCCGAAAATATGGGCTCAAGATATTGTTACGGGGTGTTTCACGATCACAGGGATATATGGAGGAGAGCAGAGGGATGGTGTTATGTATATAATACTCGTGCAAAATCGGTCAAGATACCAGACGAAGCAGAGCACAGAGTCATTCGAGCTCATCTCGTAGATATTGAGGAAAAGTACAGTAAGTCAAGTTGATTTTGTTACTCACCAACCACTAACAGGTGTGATAGTTCATATTATCCAACATCTGGTTCTAAATTCCTATGCCAACGCATTAACGTCGTTTGTTTCATGAACCTTACAAAGTGGAGTCGATTTGTACGACTCTAAGCACTATCGGACGCTGGTAAAGACTGACGGGGAAGCGATGACAATGGCATGGCCAAGTGAGACAGCATGGAGGTTATCCCGCACACTGTGTGCTTTTGTTTCAGAATTTCCATACAAATGATCGCATTGCCTTTCTCTACATTTTCTACTTTTAAACGTTCCGTCAATGAGAATCATGATCCGATATTTGCCCTTCGACTCACCGCCTGATCGTGACCTCTAATGTTTGTAGGCCTATATCTGTAGGCCTATTGTTGCCTCTAATTTTGAGTTGCGAATTGTGTAAATGATGACGTGATTCTACGTGTGTTTATTATTACTCTGCAGGAAACGACTCCCGTTGCAATACACCGAGTGGTATTCTTCTCTGGACACTCGCCAAGAGACAAGATGACAATTGCTCTAAGCCATTTGTTTTGTCGTATAGTGATAGATCTACAGCCCCTGTGACCTACGAAAGCTGGAGACCAAAGCAGCCGGATTGCTATCAAGGCGCAGAAAAGTGCGTTGAAATTCGAGCTGACGCCGATGGTAAACAAAATGACCTACCTTGCGGTACGCCATTATGTGTGCTCTGCCAGATTTTGAGAGAACCACAAAATGAAACTGTATGATTTTGATTTCCCTGGAGCTTGTAATTTACATGCAAACTTTTGACGGAAGAATGTTGTTTGATGATGCATAAGAATAAACCAAAAATGGTTCCTTGTTGCGTTTGTTTTATAAATATAGTTCATTAATAGCTTGTAGACACGCCGAAGTTGCAAATCATGGCCTATTATTGCATATTCTTGCCACCTTACCGTTGAAGATTAGACGTTGTGCTGGGTCGCCGAGAGAAATTCCGGGGCCCTGGGCAGAACAGTTACGGGCCCCTAAACAACATGTGTCATTGGGATATATGGGGAAAAATGCTATAACATATAAACGGGTATAACAGCATGACAGCAGAACTTCATGCATACATACATAGGCCTATATATAATATTTGATATGTTTAATTATATAACTATGATAAATGACAAGTATTTTGACCTTCTCTTTCGTCGTGAATTTCTTGAACAACTTTCGTGCTGCATTCTTTGATTAAGTCACTTTGAGAATCTGATGAAAGATATTGGGCCTGAAGGCGTTGTAAAGTTTTTTGAGATTGTTTTACTTAAGAAACACGTACCTCTAATACTGGATCCAGAGGTGCAACAAGGTTTTGAAAAGTGGGGGCATAATTTAAAAAAAATATAGCGCGACCCAAAAGAAATTTTTTTCACTCACATTTTTTATTTTGCCCTCCCGAAATTTGAAAAATGGGGGCAAAAATTATCTTAACATTGAATAAACATAAAAAAGAACCGATTTTGGGGCACATGGGGGCGCTTAGCACTAAAACTTTTTGAAACTGGGAGGGGCGGTGCCCCATGGAGCATGGGGGGCAACAAGATAAGTATTAAAGGTAATTATTTAGATGATTGAAGTTTCAACTGATTGTAGTTAAATGTTAGTAATATTACACTTAAAAGGAATAAATTAAAAATATAAAAAAAATTGAGCATTGTATTTCCTAAGTTGAATGTGGGTCCGGACCGTGCCCTAAATATCGCCGGGCCTTGGGCAGTTGCCACCCCTGCCGCCCTCTCGGCGTGCCTGACGCCGGGTTTAGAGATTTTATTCGTTTAGCATGGGATTGGCAGTGCAATAAACCGTCCGTTGCCCTATTATGGGTTGACTGAAGAAATACTGACCATTAGCATGGGCGTACCAATACTGATTCTTTGGGGGGCATAGATCTTGGGAACTTAATTAAAGAAATGTCGCGATCAAAACAGCAGTCCTTAGCGTGTGCCCAACTATCTCTGAAACGGACACCAGATTGGGGTGTGGTTAATAGTTTTAAGGAAAATACAAATATAACTTAAGTATACAAATAAGTAAGCGTAGAAATACATTTTTATACAGGTATTCTTAATACAAATAAAAAATATTTGTTATAGACAAATTTTTTTTTACCAAATGCCAAATTTGTTGGCTGGCGAACATTTGATTGATCCACCCATAAATATTACTGCTATTGCAGTCTGTTGTATGTAACATGCAATAATTCTCTGTTTTTATTTGTCTTAGATGAGAAATAAATTATAGAAAAATTGTATTTCAGCATCAATTTTTAAGAGCAAAACTGCATTCAAAAGAGTGCCAAGTAAAAGTACGAATACTATCACTCCAAGTCATTATAGATACAAGTGCCAAAATGCAACAATGCGTGTAGATCATTGCCTCCAATGATTGTTAGTAGGGCCAGATGAGATGCTTACTACCCCCACTGCATGGACTCGATAGTGTGGAGGAGATGGAAATTCTGGGGGTTTAATTCATCTGTAGGTTCCACCCTGATGCATACATCTACCGGATCTGTACTAGGGCAAGTCAGTCTTTCTACGCCTGCGCGTTCTTAATGCCCATGGGCTTCATGGCTTGGCCCTCTATGATGTTGTGCGGACTACTTACTACCTTAGTCCGTCTTCTGTATGCATCTCCAGCATTGTCATGAACTTCAACCCTTGGTTGCCTGATCAAGGCTGTTACTCTCCTGACTGATTCACTTCAGACTAATGTGATGATTAGAAAAACTTGAATAGTAAAGGAAATTAAACTGTACATCTGGGATAACGTTGATTATAAAAGTTGACGAAACGGCAGTTCTTGTTGATCAGGTTCATAGCTCTCACACCGGCCGAAGGATTCGTCTGTATGTGTAATACGTTTATTTAACGACGCATCCATGACAAGGATGATATGCGTCGATCGGATTCTTACTGTCTGGCTGAAATAAATTTATTTAACGACGCATCCATAACAAGGATGCGATTCTTGTTGTACAGTCCCAGAGGCATATATACCCGTGCCTGAATACCTCCCCGTCGTTAGAGGGCCTTTGAAGTCCTATCATCAAAGCAGCACAGCGGGTATTGAGTCCGACTAACGGGGCTATTGAGTGCTGCCTTCCTCCGTGATCGACCGCTCGGTCTATGACTGACGACTGCTTTTGGTCGGTGGTTCGATTCATCGTCTCATCTGTTGGCCACTTTCCATAGGCGCAGATGTTTTTTCCAATCATGGTCATCGGCTGCATTGTCAGTAGAGTCGGCTGAGTCATCGAGGCCATCCGATACCTTGACGTTGCCACCCACCGTGACAAGCATGATATATGGTTTCAACTTTCATTAATGCGACCAACCGCACTCGCCTCAATGCTATTGTTCGGAAGCTGATGCGACACGGGATACTCCCCTCTGAACAAATTTGATAAGTTCTGCGAACGAGCCGACGTCTCCTTTTTCAATGCCATCCTCTCTAATCCTGACCACATTCTAAGGAATCGTCTTCCTCCTATTAGGTTGAAGGTTTCGTTATGTAACAAAATTTTCAGCTTATGCTGTTTTGCCTGTTTACCTGCCAATTGGAAATTACATGTACCACGGATCTTCATTGTTTAATCAAAGTTCACAATACGTTGTGACCCAAAACTAGCACCATTAGCTGCCACCTGGCGAATTGATTTTACGTTCTTACTTATTATTTACAAATCTACTTTTAAGAATTTCCTGTTTACAGCTTTAGCAATATCCAGTGCATAGCTTTAAACGCTCTTAAATTCAATTTCGGTGTGATTTGTTTTGATTCTGGTTTAAATTAAAATTAATTCACTTGAACTAATTATTTCGATAGGTATTATCAAGATGTTTGATTTAATTTGCTATAGTTTGTGTAAATAGTTTATGCGTGCTTATATGCCCAATTGTAGTTGTAGCATACACTCAGTATCATACGCTATTAAATAGGTAGAGTTGTACCGCGAACCTATCGATAAAAACCTGATAGTGCAATATTATACCAATCAATTCTATGTGACACTGCAATCCTCATTTCTTGTGCAAAACAGGAGGGAAACTAAAATGGTGTTTTTAGATAGGATTTTCGTCACTACCATGTATTATCATTTTGTATTAGTAGGCCTACATGTAGATACATGGTGACAATCGTCGAATACCCAATCAGTTACCGTAATTAATACAAGTGAATTTAGCGCCATTAAAAGTCCGATTATTAAGATGCAGAGGTGCTCCATACATCCGGTCTAATCATTATTGGCACAAGAGAGTACACAATTTTAAATTCTAGGATCGCTTTTGCTACATAGCTAATTGAGAGTATGATGATTTTTTTACTGCAGTTCTTGAAATGGATAAAGACAATAATTATCAGCTGAATCACCATTATAGTTTGACTTTGCTTTTACTTGTACAACACTTCACCACCATAGTTTGACTTTGCTTTTACTTGTACAACACTTCACCACCATAGTTTGACTTTGCTTTTACTTGTACAACACTTAACATTGGCGTAACACTACTAGGAGCCGGGTACAGGATGGTAACCGTAGACTGCGACTGGAGCTGAGTCCAACCGTATTTCTCTGAACAACTGATGGCCTTAAACAAGTTAGGCTGGCTGCTGAGATATGCATGAAGTTCTGTGCACGACATATGCTTAACCCGTTAAGGACCAACACTTTATCAAGCATATTTTTAATGAACTGTGCTAATCAGTTGGACCTTGGTGGCAATTGTTGACCATATGTACTAATATTTATGACTTATGTCAAATAGATTATGTAAATTAGCATATGTTCGTTTTACGAATATTGGGCCAATAGGCTACTGACAACATCTTGAATACTGAACATTTCAGAAATTCCATTGTAGCACAAAACCGAAATAAGAATACGATACTCATGTTCAAAATCATCTTGAATGTAGCCTAATGTGTTCAGCTTCACACAAACCTAAACACACACACACATGTATATATCTCTATCTATATAATGTGTGTAGGCGTGCGTGTATAGGTATGTGTGTGTGTTCGTAAAACGAACATTGGTCCTTTTTATCAAAAAACTCAACGCCTCAATTTATTACAGTAAATTATGCAAATGACATGTGTTTTGTGTTAAATATGTGCACTTGTCAAATATCCATCAGCTTCTTCTATATCACACATCGGACAGAACTTATGACTTTGCAAACAAGAGACTATGAACATTCGTGTAGCTGATGTTGCAGTGTCTTGCAAGAGAAAAACTCTGTTCAAAACTTTAAAACCATCAATTGTTTGCGATTTATCCGACAAATCAAACATGTGGCTGACATAAAAGTTCATAAAAAGAAAAGTACAGTGATGACATCATCAAAACATATGTTAGTAAAACGAACATTGGGCTAAAACGGGTTAAAGTTATGAAGCAGAAACAGAATTCATGTGATAGAATCAACAAGCAAATTATCGGCAAGTGTTAGCATTGTCATCCATTGTGTGATGGAATGGGAAAAGATTCAGCAATAACAAGGACGGACAGGGAAAGCCCGGACAAAAGCCATAGTTCATGAAAAGCGCACGGAAAGAGGCCTAAAAAGAGGACATGTTAATTACTAATTAGTCCAAAAACAAAAAACGTTATGCAACGCTCCGCTACACCACCCACCCAATTAGGTTCTGTGTCTATAGTCCGAAGGTTCGATAGTTCGAATATATCATGGTCTCCGGTTGATAGGTGATAAGATTGCGGTCTTAACTTCACCTGGATTGATGAAATGAATAATGTTTGGCTAGACGCTGGAGTGCACCATTATATTCATTCATCCAGCTTCCAATTAGGCAGTATTCTTTTCATATCGATACAGCTCTCAGTTTTACACATTCTTTCATCAATTAATCCAACTTCTGGTTAAATTAATATCGGAGCATAGAAACTTCGGCCAATAGAACCTTCGGATTATCGAGCGGATCCCACCACCCCTCCCCGTACCGATTCGCAACGTTTTCAAGCGAAACCAACCACCCGCCCTCGAACCCCACCCGCGAACGCTTTCTAATTAGGCACTGAACATAGATTAAAATTGAACATGTAAAAACAGTAGTTAATGACAACTAACTTATTTATAGGTGAGCAATCAAAGAAATCATAAAACAGCAACTGTTCAAGATGCAGCAAACCTTGAAAAATGTTAGATCTGTAGAATGAAAAAATAACATTTGCACGTATTACAAACAGATTGAGCTAACACTCTAATCCCATTATTTCCACACGTGGAATTAAAACACTATACAAAGACACAACATATCGTCTAGCAAAATGCCATAAAACGACACACAGCAAGCAAGGACTTCTCATACTATCTCATTCTGCATTAGCTTTGATGTCTATGTAGTTTTTTTTCAAAACTAAACAATCAACTCTTCAGGGTGGTAGATTTGTATGTGAATTCAGAGCAGAACATTACACTAAGGTCAAATACAATAATATTACTTTATTCTTGAACTTCAGGAAATGTGCAGTGTTTTAGAATGATGCAAAGATAAAAGTAGTTGGACACTTTCGACACAAAGCACTTATACGGAGAACTTCATGAATAACCTACACTAGAATGTCTGAAACCCTACTATACAATCAGCAAAATGACAGACGGTAACAAATTGTCTGTATGTATCTCGGCACAGCAAGAGCACATCATACATACATAAAATGTTATTTAATAACAAATAAACTGTTGCAATCTTTCCCCAATCTTAACTATATGCATTGGAAAATTAAAATCAACACAAGTCAATAAATAAGTCAGTAGGTGACGAGAAGCGATGGCTAAAACAGTGCTCCAGAAATTCTTTCTCAAGTTCTAACATTTCGTCACATATGCCACATCCAAAAGATTTTTCCAGAAACGGTTTTACGTCCTCGGGTGACATGATTTCGCTAATACATTTTCCACGACTAATTTTCGCAACAGGACTACTATTTTCATTAGATTCTAGATGAATTTCCCTGGATAAACGGTCATGTGGTTTATCAAAAACGCTAGTGCTCCTCGACTCCATGAATCTAACAGATGGGTAAACAATTGAATCACAAACAATCATTAGATCCTGAGGCTGCATTCGCTCACCGAAAGAAAACTGTGTGGTTGAGGAACACCCATTTTCATTTCGATAAGCTTTCTTCTCATTCAGATGAGATGTTCGGTGTTTCTTTAGAGTTTTGAGGTCATTGAATCTTTTATTGCAAACCTCACATATGTTTGGATTTTCACTAGTATGGGTTATCAAGTGTCTTTTCAGTTGAATATCAAAAGTAAATGACATCTGACATATCTTGCATATGCATGGTTTCTCACCAGTATGTGTTCTCATATGTCTTTTAAGGTTACTATGATAAGTAAATGTTTTATGACAAACCTCACATATGTTTGGATTTTCACCAGTATGGGTTTTCAAGTGTCTTTTCAGTTGAAGATCATAAGTAAATGACTTCTTACATATCTGGCATATGCATAGGTTTTCACCAGCATGCATTCTCAGATGTCTTTTAAAGTTACCATGATCAGTAAATGTTTTCTCACAAAGCTGGCATATGTACGGTTTTATGTCATCGGTTGACATGATTTGGCTAATACATTCTCCATGACGAATTTTCGCAACAGGACTACTATTTTCATTAGATTCTAAACGAATACCCCTGGATAAACGGTCATGCGGTTTATCAAAAACGCTGTTGCTCCTCGACTCCATGAATCCAACAGATGGGTAAACAATTGAATCACAAACAATCATTAGATCCTGAGGCTGCATTCGCTCACCGAAAGAAAACTGTGAGGTTGAAGAACACCCATTTTCATTTCGATAAGCTTTCTTCTCATTCAGATGAGATGTTCGGTGTTTCTTTAGAGTTTTGATGTCATTGAATCTTTTATTGCAAACCTCACATATGTTTGGATTTTCACTAGTATGGGTTATCAAGTGTCTTTTCAGTTGGCTATCAAAAGTAAATGACTTCTGACATATCTTGCATATGCATGGTTTCTCACCAGTATGTGTTCTCATATGTCTTTTAAGGTTACTATGATAAGTAAATGTTTTCTGACAAACCTCACATATGTTTGGATTTTCATCAGTATGGGTTATCAAGTGTCTTTTCAGTTGAACATCATAAGTAAATGACTTCTGACATATCTGGCACATGCATGGTTTTTCACCAGTATGTGTTCTCATATGTCTTTTAAAGTTACTACGATCAGTAAATGTTTTCTGACAAAGCAGGCATATGTATGGTTTTTCTCCAGTATGAGTCCACTTGTGTTGCTTTAGAGAACCACAACACTTATAAGATTTTGTACATAATTGGCAACTGTATGGTTTTTCTTCAGTATGTGTTCTAACATGTCTTTTAAGGTGACTAGAATTAGCAAATGTTTTTTGACATAACTGGCAATCGTATGGTTTTTCTCCTGTGTGGGTTATCGTATGTCTTTTAAGGTAACTGCGATTCATAAATGTTTTCTGACATAAGTGGCATTCAAATGGTTTTTCACTAGTATGGGTCTTCATCTTTACCATCAACCAACGTACTTCAGCAAATGACTTTCCACATAACTGGCATATCCATGTTGCTGTTCAGTATTTTTCTCAAATGTGGTGTTGCCATTTAGGATTGAGCATATGATTTATGAAGTAAATGCTGCTTCCTAAGAGCTTCTGTAAATCACAAGAATGTAAAGATGATTCTTTATAATTTTGATTTTCATGGTTTTTCTTCAGCAAATGCATATGACGAAACTTTTACTTTGGTAACAGCGAGTGCAAAGTTTCACTTGTTTCATATGTTGGTAGAGCTTCCTTTGGAATATTGTGAGAAAATATTTACAGAGATGAAACCTTGAAGTAGTCCATATCTGTTGAATAACACACCAGAGAGTTATTATTGAGTAGCAATGTCAAATGACGAATGAAAATGTGACAAAAAGAAATTCTGCAGCGTAGTTTAAGGTTAATGACACTGTAATAACAACGATAATTAGTTACTCCTTATTCCAGGCTTCAAAATAACTGGATTGTGAAATTCCCACAATGTTGATCATTGTCATGTACTTGCTAAAAATGAATTAAATTGAAGAACAACAACAATACCTCAGTAATACTATAATAGCTTGTTTAAAGACATAAAGTCATTCTATGATTGATGGTAAGTTTTTGTAACTCAAAGCTAATTGATGTAACATCTGCGTATTAATGACATGCACTGTCTCAATTCTCAAATTGGTAATCATGTATTTCAGCCAATTAAATTAATATAACAATACTGTTTTTCATCAATCTAAATTCTCCTTAATTTCTACCAATCCTGAGACCACTATGAGCGGCCAAATTTAATGCGTTTGACAAAATAATTGGAGAGGTAAGGGTTAAGCAAGAATTCTGGGTACTTGTCTGTCCAATTTTATGTATTTTTTCTGTATTATTATTTCCATCGATCAGTTAAACATGATACTTTTCAACAATCCAGCTCTCAGTAAAACAATTCTTTGAGCAGCACAGCTTCCATGTTAACATCCATCTTTTCATCATTCAAACCTCTGTCAAAGCATGATTTTTTCATCAATGCAGCTTCCATATATGCCAGGGGTGGACTGGGCCGCCGGGACACCGGGAAGATTCCCGATGGGCCGCCAGGACCGGCGATATAATAATAATTAATAACTAATATGCGGTGATATTAGAGGCCACTACCAAAATGGCGGTCCATAATGTCCAAACCAACAGCAGCCGTACTCTTACGTAAATAAAGAGCTCCGTGCAGCCAGCGGCCGCCATGTTAGAATTTACATCTTCCATTCTACTTCTGCTGAGTTTGCTTTGATAAAAATTATTTTTAATTTGTTAGTTAATAATAATTAATATTAATTAAATAAAATATTTTACGGTTATGAGTGATATAAATTCAAAACGTAAATGCAAAGGTGGTGCAGAGAAAGTAAGAGATAAGAAACTAAAAATTCTTGGTAAAGATGGAGCTAAATGCCGAAATCTAGTCGATTTATTTAAAGCCACTCCAATTCAAACTAAAGACACCGTCTCTCAACAAACACCTTCTACAAGTACACAACCCGACACAAATCAAAACGATGACAACAATCAGCATTCAGTAGTGCCAACAAACTTGATTCCCACCTTACATTTAGAAAATGTTACGGAGTTAACTGACAACACAATATTTATGAAAACAACGTTGGCAGTGGCAGATCTAAATCCCGAAAATGATAGTTCAGAAACTTCAGTTATCGATGATAAAAACACCAGTTACTATTTCAAACGTCCTCGACAGAATACTTTACAATCATTTTTAAATTTCACCCAATACAACCAAGTGTGAGTGAAACTGATCTACCATTTACAAATGCGCATCGGGTATTTTTCAGAAGCAATGGTATCAATAGGAATTGGGTGTCATACTGTAAAGAATCTAAAGCTTTGTTTTGCACAGTATGCTTAGCATATGGCAAGACTGACGATATGAACTCATTCACAGCGGGAATCAATTCCTGGAAACATGTGTATCAAAGAATAGAGGAACATGAAAACAGCAAATATCACGAGAAGTGTGTGGAAGCTCATATAATGTCTGTAAGTGAAAGAGACATTGATAGCATTTTATTCTCTCAGCAAAATAAAAAAAGGTATCAACAAGTTCAAGAAAGAGACAAGTGCTGGAAAGAGTAATTGAGAATCTGAAAATGATTGGAAAACGTGGTCTTAGTTATCGGTCAAAAAATGATGCTGCCTATACATTAAACGACGATACAATCGATCATGGAAATTTCTTGGAAATATTATTACTCTTGTCAAAATTTGACCCTATAATTAAAAAACATCTTGATACAGTTATTGAGAAAAGTAATGATAGACATGCATCTAATTTGGCGAATAAGGGGAGAGGAAATTTGATTACCCTCATATCGAAGACGACATTGAATTATATCATTGATGCAATGAGAAAAATAATAAAGAAAACCATTTAGGAGGAAATTAAATCTGCTGGTATGTTTTCAGTTCAATTGTATACAACTCAGGATGTAAGTGTGAAGGACCAATGTTCAATAATTTTAAGATATGTAACCGATAAAGTTCATGAGCGATTGATATGCGTTGCAAACTGTACATCTTCTACTGGAAAAAGTGCTTGAATTATTTCAAGAGAAACTCATTGAATGTAACATAAATATTGAATATTGTGTCGGTAATGCTACAGATGGGGCAGCCAATATGCAAGGACAGTACAATGGGTTTACTAAATGGCTGAGTGACGTCGCACCTCATCAAATTCATGTCTGGTGCTACGCACATGTATTGAATCTTGTTCTAAGTGATACCACGCAAACCACGGCCTCTTCAATGAGCCTATTTCAACTGTTTAACGCATGTGCGGTGTTCTTTAGAGAATCGTATAAAAGAATGGATGTTTGGGTCGATCACCAACAGAAATCTAGACACCAAAGATTAAATATTATTGATGAAACGCGATGGTGGGCCAAAGAAAGTGCGTTAAAAAAAGCATATGGAAATTTTGATGATCCAAACTCATCATTGTTCATTGAATTGATTTATACGTTATAAGAACTAGCATCATCGGACGCATTCAATGCAAAAATCAGGGATACAGCTCAAACTTTACTAGATAAGTTTATCAAGTTTGAAACGGTTGTCACTGCAAAACTATACTTAAGAATATTCCAGCACACAGGATCGCTTTCTAATTATTTACAAACCACCGGAATGGATGCACTGCAAGCATACCGTAATGTAGATTGTACTGTTAAGTTGTTAAAAAATATTTCAAGAGATTTCGATGGTGTTCTCGACAGTGCCAAACGATTTGTGTCCTGGGCTAATAACAAGTTGGAAGAAGAAAATGTTGAAATTACCATTGAGGAAAATTTTGTAGAGAAACGTTTACACAAACCAAAAGTGATGTCTGATGAGAGAAGAACGCACGAGGTAGTAGGAAATAATGCAGCGGACAGATATCGCATTGAAGTTCATAATTGCATCATGGACAAAATTGTAAAAACTATTGAAAAGCGATTTGAAAGTCACGATTCCTTATACGCAGATATTGCCTGTCTTGATCCACAGAACTTTGAGGATATTAAACAACAAGGTTTGGCTACATCAGCGATGCAGCGCCTTAGCAGTATTCTCGTTAAATTCGATGAAAGCGCCACAGTGACTAATCTCAGAGAAGAGCTAACTGACTTTGCGCAAAAATGGGACAAATTTAAAAATTCTGTCCCCGACGAATACCTTCTCCAAATGTTCGATGATTCAGTAGAGGACAGCGTCAGTGAAGATTCGTCACATGAACTCTGGGACGACCAAGTTGTGGATAAGAGTGAGGAACTTCCAAAATGCAAATCTTGCAAAAAATGTCCTGCTTGCTGCTTTTCTGTACTACATAAATACAGTTTCTATGGGCAAACATACAAGCATCTCTTTAGTGCATATAAACTCTTATTGACTATGTCGTCTACCCAAGTAGCTTGTGAGAGATCTTTCTCTAAACTGAAATACATTACGAATCGCCTGCAAAGCTCATTGTCTTCTACACACCTTGAAGCTTTTATGCTTATGTCAACAGAAACCGATGTTTTAAGTGAACTGAATAATGACACAATTATAGATCATGTAGCCGAAATGGCACCCAGCTTAAAGAAGTTGCTTATACTATAAACACCATCACAGTGAGTCCGAATAAATTGATTTATAACTTGAATTGACGCATTCTTGATATTTTATATATAATTATAAATTATATATGCGATTTATCGTTTTTTTTTGTTATTGTATATTATAATTTGTAAAGTGACCCATGACTTTGGAGGCCTCGGCCCTCAGGTTTGGATGGAAAAAATGCACAAGGAAAATAAAAGTCATGAAGATAGGGTCGCTTTTTGTTTTTTTCCCGGGCCGCTTGAACTCCCCAGTCCACCCCTGATTTATGCATCATTCATTTCATCGATCCAGCTTTCATTTAAACATGATTCTTTTCATCAATCTATCTTCCATTTATGCATGGTTCTTTATTGCTGGTCTAAAGAAATGACTAACTAGTATTAAATTTATTTAAATTTAGGACAAAAATACTGGGGGTCATATTACAGACAAGTACCCAGGAATATTTTCATCAACCCAGCTCACAGTTAAACAGACTTCTGTTCACCAATGCTGCTTCTATTACCGACGCTAACGACGATTAACCAGATGTGCCATGGAGAATAATTTACAATGCCATTTATTAACATGGGTACTTTACAAGGTTAAAATAAGGTTTTATCGGCGCCTTTCAATATTCTTGGTGATAGGGATTACCAGGTAAAGTTTTGTGAAATTTAGAGCAACTTAGTAAATCCGGGGTAATTTTTCGCTTTAGCATCAGAATTCATCCAATTTATCATTTTAGCGTCCCAAATTCATTGCACCTGATTATGGTGGCTTCGTGTATGGTTGCTTGCTGTGACATCAAAGCAATACTATTCATCAATCCAGCTTCCATTTATACTCGATCCTTTTCATCACATCCAACCTCTTTTAAAAATAATTCTTTTCATCAATCCAGCTACAAAGCATTTAAACAGAATTCTTTTCATCACATCCAGCTTCTACTTAAGAAGAAGTCTTTTCATCACAATCAGCTTCTATTTATGTATGATTCTTTTAATCACATCCAGCTTCTACTTAAGCATGATACTTTTCATAAATTCAGTTTCTGGTAAGCTACGTGATAGTGGTCTGAATTTTGGGACGTTATAACGACAAATTACCAAATCCGGACCCTGTAAACCTGTAGTACTTATTTAAAGGACAACCTCCTACTCATTACACCCACTTTTAATTGTATTGTATACCAGAGTGCGGATATGCAGTTGGTTCAATAAAGAACATATTTACTTACTCTTCTACCAACTCAGAGAGACTGCGTGGGTGGCACCAAGGTGCGTATGTCTACCCTAGTCGCTCCTCTACTTCGACGTTATGAGGACCAGGAACTTTGAATTTCGAATAACATTCCAACTATCAGCTTTAGATGAGATCCTGTTGACTGGGTTGTTCATGTTTGCGGACCTAGTCAATAGTGACTCTTCTTGGCATTTATTATTAGAGTGTGCACGTGTTCGCCTAACTATTTGATCATATTGACTTTAACATCATGAATGTAGCCTTATAAATGTTTGCAATAAATAAATAAATACTCACTATATTATATTTTATCTGGTAACACCTCATGTCGAAAGTAGCCTACTCAAGCGCGTTTATTCCCAGAATCAAAAGAGATAATTCTAGAGTAAATGTTTGGCGATTTATCGTCCCAAATTCAGATCACCCTTACATCCCAAATTCACTGCATCTGATAACACTCTTCGGAAATTGATGAAAAAAATCAACATAAATGAAAGCTGGATGTTTAAATATGGAAGGTGGATGTGATGAAAAGAATCGTGTTTAAATGGAAGCTAAATATGATTAAAATAATGAATTAAATGGAAGCTGTGTAAATGTGAAGAATACAGTCCCCTATAGTAAACAAAATGGTTGCTCTTAAATGCTCTCATAATAGAGCGCTGATAGTTACATTGCAGTAAGAAAGTAAGTAATAACGGAACCAAATTATTGATGAAAAGAATGCCGTTCAGATGAAAGCAGGATAGATGAAAAGAATTATGTTTATATTTTTTCATCAATCTCGTCTCCATTAAAGTTACAGTTGGACATCTATCCACGTCAAATAATACAATACGATAAAATACACTAGAAGCACCATGGTATAATAAAATATGCCAAAATACACTCTTACCAGGTATATTATATTCATCAATCCCGCTTCCCCTCAGATTTCCTTTCATCATTTGAGTTTTGCGTACACGGCCTTGTTTACATCGATTCCACTTCCATCGTAACAACATTATCGCATAAATCCAGCATACTTAAGCAAGATATTTTTCATCAATCCAGCTGCCACTGGCTGCATAATTCCTTTCACGAATCCAGTTTCTACTTACACGGTCTACTTATCATCGGGTGCGTAGCGAATCGCCGAAACCCGAATCCCCGAAACTTATTTCCGCCGTATCCCAGAAAATGGAGCTGGATTGATGAAAAGGTTTCTGTTTAAATGGAAGCTGGATCGATGGAAAATCACTCATAAGCTGGATTGATGAATGAATTGCGCTGTTTTGAGACAGTTAAGCAAAAGTATATAAAGTACTAAGTGAAAAAATTAACCTGTGGTCGAAATAGAAATTGTCCTTCGATGGAAATCTGATTTTGGCTTCCTTCCGAACAAAATGGCGGGTGCACTAAACGTGCATACATGTTGGAGATAGAGCCTCGTTAGTGGAAAGAATGTTCTGCCATCTAGTGATTAGCTTACGGCTTGATGAAGAAGCTTAACAATAATACAATGGAGACATTAAACTGCAACTAAAAAGTGTTAAATAGCGCTTAATTTGTTGCAGCAAGAAGACATAACATGAGATATTTGTTGGTAATGGAGTTCAGGTAGGTCTAATATCCTATTATAGCGTATTTTAACATTGACCGTTTCGTCCACTCGTATTTTAAAGTAGACCTATATTAATATTTGACTCGGATGATACCTTAAATGGAACCGGGATCAATCAAAAGAATACATCCTAAGTAGAATATGGATTCATGAAAGAATTTATGCTTATGTGAAAGCTGGATCGACGATAATAACATGCTCAAGTAGAGGCTGAATTGGTGCGAGAATGTCGTTGCTATGGAAGTGGAATCGGTGTAAAGAAATGTTATACTCAAAAACTCGATTGATCATAAGAAATATAAGTAAATTTAAGCTGGATTGATGAAAATAATATACCTGAATGGAAGCGGAATCGATGAAAGGAAGTACGCGTAGGCCTAAATGGAAGTTGGATCGATGAAAGAGATCATATTCCCAAGTAGATGCTGGATTGAATAACTTGACAGCGTTTTTGCGATGGTTCTGCGTTTTTCTTGAATACTTTGCTATGTGTTTTTGGCAAAATTTCATAAGACAAAAAATAATACGCTTAAATGCGCTTTTATCCGGACTCATACGGGCAAATAACCATAACTCGACGAGTCAATGCCAAGCAATATAGCTCATCAAAAATGTACATTGATAGCGAAGAGCTACATGAATAGGAGTCACGTGGGAGCTAGCTATTTGTGTCGTATGGCTAACCAGCAAATTTTGTCTTCAACTAAAATTCCCAAACTTTCATCGTAAATGAGTCCTTCCCCGCTGTCTCAATACTTACTAAATTGCTCTCCATTCATAAAATTTAACTAGACCTCGAGCGCACAGCCGCATCCTTCCACCCAAGGACAACTCCAAACTCACAATACACGAATACTAACTAGCTTTTTTCTCAATTCTAGACACCTTTATTGTCCACAATTTATCCATCTGTCCATGGATCATCTATCCATAGGGGTGGACTGTGGTGTTCGAGCGACCTGGGAAAGAAATAAAAAAAGTGGACCTATCTTGCTTTTATTTCGCTGATGCATTTTTTCCATCCAAACCTGAGGCCTCTAAAATCACGGATCACATTGCAAATTACAACATTCATAAAAATGATAAAGCGTAAATATAACTTTTAATTAGATGGAAAATGTCAAGAATGTATTTCGAGCTAAAAATCAATTTGTGTTTGGAAGTCACTGTAGTGATGGTATAAGCAACTTCTTTAAGTTGGTTGTCATTTCGGCCACATGACGACACATAATGAAACCATGGCTTCTGAAATAGACCCAATAGGTCTACTCGTTTGTAACTGGTAGCTTAGTTTCACTCGCACTTGCATGGCTATATTGGGCAAAATTTTAAAACTATTTAAAAGTATTCTGTCGATTGAATGCTGACTGTAACTGTTGTCACCATCTAGATTTTCTTTGGGTTGTGTACTTTTCGAAGGTGTTTTCTTTAGAGAAGGTGTCTTTGGTTTGAATTGGAGTGGCTTCAAATAAATCGAATAGATTTTGGCATTTACCTCCATCTTTAACCAGTATTTTTAGTTTCTTATCTCTTACGTTCTTCGCACCGATTTACGCTTCAAATTTATAAAACTGATTATAACAGTATATTGTTATAGAAATTTAATATTAATTATTACTAACCAACAATAATAAAGAATCTTTATCAATGCAGACGCAGCGGAAGTAGAGAGCCCAAAAGGCTAGAGGGGCAAATGTCAATTCCAACATGGAAGCCGTTGAATTCGCGACTGCATTGTTACTGGCTAGAATGCCGCTAGATTCTAAAATAGACTAAAAATGATAAATCGTGGATATTAACCGATACCCAGCTGGCTGAAAGGCTACTGTTAGTATGAACAATATTACCCGCCGTTTTGGTTTGGTAGTGCTTCTCTAATATCACAGCACTGATCCTGGCGGCCCACCGGAATTTTTCCAGGTGTCCCGGGGACCGAGTCTATCACAGTCTATCCATCCATTTAATAATGCATCCATTCATCCACCCATCTATTATTCATCCATCCATTTATTTATTTTTCCATCAATTCATCCTTCCATCTATTAAGCCTTCCATCTATTCATCATCCCATCCATTCATCCATCCATCTTTTAAGCCTTCCTTCATCCATCTATTCATCCTTCCATCTATTCATTCATTCATCCATGCATCCATCAATTATTATATATCATTCATTCATTCAGTGCTTTTTATTTCTAGAAAAAAGGCGCCGGAACGCATCTGAATTGTTGAATTAAACGCCAAAATTAGCTGTAAAATACAATACATTTTATGGAACACAATTATCACAATCCATAAACTTATTTATACATTTTAGAATGTAAACAATTGAGATTGTAAAGTTTTATAGCCTAGGCCTATCAAATAGCAGAGTTTTTTTTACAATTTTCGTTCAAATATTTCCTGCAACGATTTTCTCACGCTTCAAAGACTTTAGAATAATTAATGTTTTCAAAGGTCTCTTTTAAAACTTCTGTAGCCATCTTTAATGCAAGCTTTAATTCAGAAGATTCATTGTGATCAAAAAGTTTATCTCACAGCAACTTCAGTCGGTGCTCTCTTCCTTCGCCATAGTGGGCTTTGATATATCACCATATTATTTCCTCATTCAAGAGATAGGCCCTACTTGCATTCCCATCTTGGCTTTTACACCAAGTGTTCCCACTTTTCGGCAGACTGGTATATTTATTAATTTAAACGCCGATAACAGGAAACGATCTTAATGGCGCAATACTTAGAGTGGCGCGTTTTACATAATACCGCAGAGGAAGCACATACCGAGTCCTAGTTCGCTTGTTCACTGCCTTAGGATTTAGAAGTGCTTAGTACATAACAGTCCAGGCAGTCATAAGTAATAAGACAAAAACAAAACCTATAGCTTAAAACTATTTTATAGCAGCATTGACTACAAATTGTCCAGCACAACTACTATTTTTATTTGTATTGATTGAAAAAAGGTGCCGGAACGCCGTTCCGGCGTTCCGCCAGAAAAAAGCACTGCATTCATCCATCAATTCTCCCATTCATGAATGTATGATGGATATATATATATATATATATATATATATATATATATATATATATATATATTGGAACTATCTTCACCTCAACCAACGCATAAATCCACAGCATTTTCACAGACCCACACTATCAACTGCATCATCAACCTCTACAGCCGAACACAAGATGCAGCGAATGACTGGCACCAACACAGATTCAACAGCAGCATCAACATTAGCGTCAGCTGTGATGGCTGCAATTTCAAAAGAGCTTTGGAGCTGACTCTGCTTCGCAAGTGACCGATGCTGCTCGGCTGCCGCAACCAATTACTGCAGGCATCTAAGTTGAGACTGGAGCTGGACTCGGGGACGCAGGAAACAGATTCCTGCAGCGTGTCGTATTGCTTCTCTTTGTTGTTCACTCGATTGAACTGCGTGGAATCAGATCCCAGTGAACAGCGACTACATTCTATTGCGTTACTGCGTCTTGCTGCCACGGGATCTGTGATATCCTGTTACGTTATGAAATGTGAAGGATAACAATGATTGATATGGTCATGTGAATCCCATTTTAACGCGTTGCATTAGCATAAGAACACATTGCGTTTCTGATAGCAATCGCTCGCCTGCATTAGCTCAAGGAACTCTATTCACAAGTGATCTGTCAATCATTTGGAGTCTACCGAAGTGATATCTAACCTGTCAATCAAACGGTTGATCAGCTGAGCGAGACTCTTCTGCTTGTCTAAGGGTGGATTGGATCGTCTGAAAAGGTGAAAATCGTCTTTGAATCGAATGCGACAGAATTCCGAAGATGTTCAAGACAAGACTTGGAAAGCTGCTTCCCTACATCAACAAAAAGGTCTTCCTGAGGGAAAAGAAAGGTCAGTCACATCCTCGCCAGAGTATGCTTATGTCATTTGGTGCAATATACCACTGACACCTTTTCTTAGGGTGTCATTCTCATGCATAGCAATGGGAGATTGAAAGTGTTAATTGTAAATGTATGAAAACTCACCATTTATGCAATTGATGGCGCTAAGGGGACTCTATTCACGTACAGCATGGGATAGTGGGTTTTACCTTAGATCTATGGGGGCGCAGAGTAGGCCTAGGGATCACACACTGGGGCGCAGAGCTGAGGAGGCCGATGCGATTCCCTTATTCCCGTACGGCTGACTAGTCCTTTTTACGCTAGGGAAAAGTTTTTTTAAATTAGATGCACAACGTAATGGTTGCCTGGAAATGGATGGATTTTTGTATATTTGCTTAATGGGCACTGATTAATATTATTTCAGGCAGTTCTTTTTTTATTGACTTTACAGAAACATTCTTGTCCTAGGCACCTCTACCAGAGCCATGTAGTGGAATCTTGGGACATCATGCTCCATCTGTGAAAAGAATCATTCTCACATAAGTAAAATATGAAACAGTTTCATCTGAGAAGTTAATATGCTACTCAGAGAGACACTGCGTAGCAAAGAAGGTGCAAGCGATAATATGCAGCATTACGAAAACAGCCTCAACTGATTTCATGTGGAAATTACCAATGTGAACGCTTTTCTTGGTTACTTAGGGAATCCTCTGACTCCACTGTCCAGAGTTAAACCTTCAATGCTTTGTCCTCTATTCAGACCATACATAATTCTTGTGTCATCCATTGGCTATCCGTGTATCAGATAATTCTAGTCATGATGATCTATTGCCTAGCCATGGATCAAAGTTACCCAATGCATGCAAAGGTTGTCACGATCCTTCTTGATCCGTGACGGGTCGTTTTCTCATCCACCAAACCCGAACACTGACACTTCTTGACGTTTAAAGAAATATATTAATATCATATATACGACTATCTATCTACACGTAGCTTAGAGATTAACTGGACACAGGTCGACTTGGTTCCCGAAAATCGTCACGCCCTACGCCCTGTTGTTGATGGCTCTCCGACGTCCTTCCAAGTCCAGACACTATATGCCGTAGCCCCGCTCTGCTATAGCAGATAAACCGCGTCCTCCGCCATCACTCATGTGATTCGGACTACGATCCTGCTGTCCCATTGGTCCACCTAGACCCTGAATTGCCCAGCCCTCGACACTGATTCGTGGGATGTCCCCTCTACTACTAAAGACGAGTAACTTCTAGCATACCGTTAATGGCGTTTTAGAGGTCAGTTGATATTAAAGAGTCATTTAACGTCAAAAAAGATCATAGGCCTCGGGGATTAAATTTCTGCTCCGCCGTCGACCCATTAATATCCTAGGCGTCTCTTTCTCCCTGCCCTCGGTTCATTGGGCGTCAGAACCAGTTGAGACCGGTTGCTTCGGTCTCATATTTCGTAGCGCTGCCCTGGCGGATGGAGGACTCTCGTCGATGAATCGTCGCTAAAGCGACCACTATACCTGGACGAACAGCTAAGGGATTAGACTCAGCCTCTGGCGTCAAATTTCGTCTTCGGGGCGATTCTCATGGATGACCTCGTCGACGCGGTGAATTGACGCCGGTCGCTCCTTAAGTGCATCTCGATAGTCTCTGAAGGAGTTTAGGGTAGACGCCCCCCGCCGTCCACCCTCCAATTCGTCGTTAGCTGTCCTCCATGCAGTCCCTGAGTTCCAATGTATTTCTTTAGCGCCTTTGCAAACTCCAGTCGTGACAAAGGTGCATTTATTTTACTGCAACAAAACGTCTAAAATCTTCGGAAGATCATTGTACTGAATTAATAGTTAGATAATCCATATAAAATTAAAAAGTACATTCCATACGAATTATATATTTATATACAGTTGATGATGTTAATGTATGTTGGACTTAAATGCATGTATATTATATAAATATACACAATATTTATATCATGTATATATAAATATATTTATTTATAAAATTGTGTATTAATGCCGTATTATTCCAAGGAATAAGGCACATTTGTTTTACAAGTTGCTTAAATCTGATTTGTATAGCTAGGACTGGGCTTGGAGCGCCTCCGAGTAGACTCCTTGAGGGACGCTATGTAAAAGTTAAGATGACTGAATGAATATGCGATTAGATAGAAATCCTATGTGAATATAAATTTCGTAACACACCGACACACAAGCACGCATGTGCATATATGAATATAATATTATGTACTCATGTATACAACAGCCATTTAGCATAACTTCACATAACTGCCGCGCTGCCTGTAGGCTAATTCATATATAAGACTGTTCGGTGAGAGTTGAGCCGTAGAATACTGGTCACCAAATCATCGGAGAACAAAAGTGCCAACTATGTGCCATATTATAATTATCAATGGATTTATTACCAGACGCACCGTACGAGTAGTCAATTTCTCCCCTTAAGTGCAAAAGATTACAGGATCATATTCCCTACATCACGTCAAACTTTTCTTCAGACTCCATCCAATCATTTTGACCGTCTGTCCGTCCGTCTGTTCACCCTCCTCCTTATACTCCTGATCACCCTCCTCTTTATTCGTCTGTGCACCCTCTGCTTTATCCGTCTGTTCACTCTCTTCTTTGTCCGTCTGTTCACCCTCCTCTTTATCCGTCTGTTCACCCTCTTCTTTATCCGTCTGTTCATCATTTTCTTTATCCGTCTGTTCACCCTCTTCTTTATCCGTTTGGTCACCCTCCTTTTTATCCGTCTGTTCACCCTCTTCTTTATCCGTCTGTTCACCCTCTTCTTTATCCGTTTGGTCACCCTCCTTTTTATCCGTCTGTTCACCCTCTTCCTTATCCGTCTGTACACCCTCCTTTTTATCCGTCTGTTCACCCTCTTCTTTATCCGTCTGTTCACCCTCTTCTTTATCCGTTTGGTCACCCTCCTTTTTATCCGTCTGTTCACCCTCTTCCTTATCCGTCTGTACACCCTCCTTTTTATCCGTCTGTTCACCCTCTTCTTTATCCGTCTGTTCATCATTTTCTTTATCCGTCTGTTCACCCTCTTCTTTATCCGTTTGGTCACCCTCCTTTTTATCCGTCTGTTCACCCTCTTCTTTATCCGTCTGTTCACCCTCTTCTTTATCCGTTTGGTCACCCTCCTTTTTATCCGTCTGTTCACCCTCTTCCTTATCCGTCTGTACACCCTCCTTTTTATCCGTCTGTTCACCCTCTTCTTTATCCGTCTGTTCATCATTTTCTTTATCCGACTGTTCACCCTCTTCTTTATCCGTCTATCCATCCATCATCGTTTATTGTAATGATTCTGACAGTTTGTTAGCAGTATGTTGTAAACCTGGAAGCATTAATTGTAGCTTCATAACTATGACTTACCCTAAAGCTATGGTTTCACCGTTTTAAGGATTTTGACAAAAACTCGTTCGTAGGGATGGCTCATAACTCGTCGACGGTGTAAACATAATAAATATGGATTAGGTGGATTTTAAAAAAAAGACAAGAGCCCGTCAACTAATTTATTGTACCTTCGTTATCGTCACATATGATACTAATAAATACCACCATCATCGCCTTCATCACAATTCTCATCATCACCGTGCTCATAGGTGCTGGTCAGAGGAGTAACAAGGCTTTGAAATGTGGCGATGGGGCATAATTTCCAAGATATTGCGCGAAATTTGAAAAATGGGGTCACAAATTATCTTAACAAAAGTCATCTTCAAAAACCATTGCAGAAACATAAAAAAAGAACCGATTTGGGGAGGACACATGGGGGCCCTGAGCTCTAAAACTGGGATTTTAAACAGTGGGGGGGGTGGCGGTGCCCTCTGCCTCCCGCTTGTTACACAGTGGTGTTGGTATCTGAGTTCTAATGTCCGCAGCTCATTAATTCATTAAATACTTAGTTGTTTTAATTTGTTCTGTCTCGCGTCAACAGATTTTAATCCACGTTATCTTACTCTGCACGTAGTTGCCCAATGTTTGCCAATAATATTATATGACTTGTCTCTGTTCTTTTGTGTTTATATAATCACCATCATGTGTTTATATAATCACCATCATGTGTTTATATAATCACCATCATGTGTTTATATAATCACCATCATATGTTTATATAATCACCATCATGTGTTTATATAATCACCATCATGTGTTTATATAATCACCATCATGTGTTTATATAATCACCATCATGTGTTTATATAATCACCATCATGTGTTTATATAATCACCATCATGTGTTTATATAATCACCATCATGTGTTTATATAATCACCATCATGTGTTTATATAATCACCATCATGACAGAAAATTAGTTCGAGATTTTTGTTTGACTTGGCTCCTAACAAACTCAACTATGACAAGTAGAACTCTCACCAGTGATATTCGTAAAATGTGTCTGAATGTCAAACCGCAATCAGTTACAAATTACGTGAATGTGAAATTATAAGGTCATTGTCTATACAAAATCCTAGGAATGAAATTGACGACGTCTTTCTCCAAAAATGTGAATATGTATGACGACAAAGCTCAAAACTGAATAAATAGGTAAAAAAAACGACGATTGATGGGGTTTGACCCCATGTGAAACATATATGGGTGTGGTCTTAAGCTAAATGTAGATAGTTATATAAACTGATGGGAGGAGAGGTCGTAATACTAACTGACGCAAAAGTAGTCGAGCCGAGAGACAACCATCAGAGAAAAGGGGGAGAATATTACGATAGTAACAGATGCGGTGTGGAGGATTTATCTGACGTGCAAATGTGAGTTCCTGGTCTGTGATAATTCCCAAGCGACGAACTTAACCTGTGAAGGCGAAGATCTATCAGCGCAGGCTGATGGAGCGTACCAATCGCGATGAACTGAGTCTTAGCCGGGTTATGGGTGGTCCATGATGTATTGGCAGGCGTGCTGGAATGTCAATCGGGAGGCTAGAGGTTCATATCCACCCCAAGGCCGGAATTTTTTTCGATATGCCCGCTTCACCTCCTCCTTCTGCCCTATGATGGGCACACTGACCTTAGGCCTACACTGTCAATGGGAAGATGAGACGGCGAGGGAGAAGATTCAAAGCCAATAAATGTATAAAATGTGAATTTGATGTAGGTCCACATTGTGTGTTTGTTGATAGTTATAGTGACGTTTAGGGCCTACATAAAAATTCGCGTAATTTATGAATGTTTTGCAACACAGAAATTCATATCGTCGCCAGAGCGTTCCGTCCGCCAACCATATTTTAACACACAAACGAACAGACACAATTGTGAGTTTTATATCGAGACAATATGTTCCATATGATATATTATATTCTGTCTCAGCCTCTGTCTCTTTCTCTATCTGTCTGTTGTCTGTCTGTCTGTCTCTCTTTCTCTCTGTCTATCTCTCTGCTCCCTGCAACCCTGTCTTCATGTTTGTTTCATTAACTCCTACTCTTAATTCCTCTCCGTCTCTCTACTCCTTGGTTAGTTTGCATAGAAGGAAAGTACACAGACGGTCAGAGCGCGCTTGTTCAACGGGTTATTCATCAACACAGCATTCCAGTGACATCGTCCATTCCAATTTCCATTCACTCTATCCCATCTCCACGACCGCTACAAGCGCATGCGCGCATACGTAGACACGCTTGATGATTGACCATTCACTCTGTATGTCAACCTTACATAATAATACGAATATAATGTGATATTATATTGTATTAAACCAATTTTTATAGCGCCTCTAGCATGGTTAACCGTTCAGAGGCGTTGCTAGTGGCCAATACCCCGAGAGAAGTACATTTTGAGAACAGCAACAGAGGATAGTAGACTGCCCAGATAGAATTTAAGAGCGAACAGAAGGAGAAAGCGCGTTCCAGTGAGAGGGACCAATTGAAGCAAAGGATCGAGACTGAGCCTTGGCAGTTCTATTACAAAGATGCAGGTGGTCGATGATATATATTAATAATTATATATATTTATAATAATAATATTAATTCATGCACACGTATTTTCCACGATATTATATTTGAGTGCTGTGGTGTAGCGATAAATTCTGTGCCTCGTAAGCGGAAAGAGGTTCGAATCCTACTGAAGTCACAGCGCGGCGACCGTCTACAAATTGTTCATCCACCGTAATTATTGCCTGGAAGGAAGGCAACGAAAACCATGTCATCCTCGGGTGGCAAAAAAGACAATGGACATGACTCCTGTGGGTAAAAAGCATAATAATAATATGACGTGCTTATCTAAATGATGTTAAAGTTCCCTCGATCAACAAGCAACAAAGGCGTTGTTTAAACGTAAATTATATTTAATACACAGAAGAACGAAACTTTAAAAACCTGTACAAGAATCTCGAATTCAAATGAATCCTTATAAAACCTACAGCCTCAACCACGAACAGCTCGCTTAGTTGACACAAAACGTGGAACCGAGAGCAGAAAATAAGCTAGCTGCAATTACTGGATTTAAGCAATACAACGGGACTGTGGAAACTCGCAGATAGTGTCAAAAGCGAAATCAAATACCCAACACCTGCTCCACAGTTCCAGCCATCAGACCATCAACTCCTTTTCTACAGAATACACTATCGCCACCAACAGAAAGGAATGAGATGTGTCGAGGACGTGCTTGTCCTCGACACATCTCACTCCTCTATATAATTTATTGTCCAAGACCATCCCATGTTTTAACATTACTAGTACGACTGTCAATCGAGTTTAAATATATAGTTCTGTTGCACATAATTAATTTTAGTGTTCACTTAGTGAACATATTTATCCTAACTAAACATAGGCTACAATAGTATAATAATAGTAATAATAAGTAAGGACACTATGTATAAATGTATAAATCACACATATACCATATGGACGCTTGCATGCATGCATACATATGCAATATTTTGTCTCTCTGCATACATACATTCTTGCACAAAGTTATGCGTGTGGTGTGTACAATCACATGTTTCCCCAACAGTGCTGTAAACATGGCTCAAAGTTTGCGTACATTTGTGTTGCATTGTCAGAGGTTGAGGCGCAGTCGATGATTGTTTAGATGACATTAGAAGACAATAATCAACCAGAAAATGCCTGCAGATGTATTGTGTGTGGCATGGCAAAGGTCGACCAGAGGACCTCTACCAATGAAGAGTATTCATCTTATTTTAATAATCTTTTGCCATTAATTCATTGGGTCGCAGATATTATGTTGAGTTTCTATTAAACGTTCAATGTACTGTTCTGAAAAGTGTTACAGTGTTTGCATTGGCTATAACATTATATATCGATTAATTTGCTGCCATTTATCAATGGCAGCGGTCGAAGTGCTTTACATATAAGTATTGATGGATTGATTAACTGAACGATTGAATGTTGGATCTCCACGACTGAAAGCCAGTCCCAATCTAAGAATAGGTATGGTTACAATAGTTAGATTATGCCCCGCATGCAGGATTGGAGGCAATGGATTGGACAAGAGCTGTCGTCTGCCGGCGATGGATAGTGATGAACTTCAATTTTTCTCGTATTTCCCCCATTAATTATTAAGAAATATTCATTAGATTATACAATTATGTTGGCGAAGCAGTTGAGGGTGTATTTAACTGACGCGGTCTCTTCTGTTTCAGTCAGGCAAGGATGGAATTACAATAGTCGAAGCTTGTTTCTGTAATCATACTGTGTTGTTGTCATTTTGAAAAATAAACGAATATTACATTAAAATAGATTTTTAGAAAAATGAACCGTTCGAATTCGCAGCGGTACTAACTAGCCTACGTAACCTACACATATGTAGGCCTACACGTAAAAATAGTATAGACTTACCAGTGTGACTTATCTTTCCGAAAAATAATTCATGCTTACCCATAAACGATAAACGAATATTACATTAAAATAGATTTTTAGAAAAATGAACCGTTCGAATTCGCAGCGGTACTAACTAGCCTACGTAACCTACACATATGTAAGCCTACACGTAAAAATAGTATAGACTTACCAGTGTGACTTATCTTTCCGAAAAATAATTCATGCTTACCCCCTGTGTTTTCAGCGCTTTATCCGACTACAGACGCTTAACAAATGTTTAAATGCAATACATATATACATACATGTACATGTATGCATGCATGCATGCATACATACATTCGTACATTCGTACATACATACATACATACATACATACATACATACATACATACATACATACATACGTACGTACGTACGTATATACATACATACATACATACATACATACATACATACATACGTACGTACGTATATACATACATACATACATACATACATACATGATCTCAATTTCATTATGTTCTTTTTCATTAGACCAAATAATTAGTCTGTGACTTATTTAACTACATGAAACCAAAATATAAACACTATCACTCTTATGCATGAAATGGGAGTAATTAATCGAGACGATATTCAATACAGAGACTACCTCTATGACGGTCTTCAATGTGTGAAGTCCTACTTTGTCTTCGGTTTAAGTAGGTATTTAATGGAAAACTCTCATTAGGAAAAAGCTTATTGACTGCAAGTTGCTTTGTGCATTAGATAAGGAGCAGCGAAGCAGAGCCGGGACATCCGCCATTACTAACCCTAGCGATGGCAACATATTAATACCTGCAACCCTGTGTGTGTGCAATCTTACATCATACATATACAAAAGACATATTTTATATAACTACAGTCACAACCAATTATTTTATATTGATTTTCAGAACGCAATTTACTTTAATTGAAACTGGCAATTGACAGTAATTGCATGGAATTACCATTATAATCGAGATTGAGAGACAGACAAAGACGCTTATAACAGAAGGAGAGAGAGAGAGGGAGAGACATAGTGAAGGAGGGAGGGAGGGAGAGACAGAGACAGAGACAAAGAGCGATAAAGAATGATGAGAGACATAAGCATCAAGTGAAATGAATGAAAGATGCTGAGAAATATACGATATAGAATAGACAACAAGGGAGAGATGAGATTCAAATAGAAGAGACAGACAAATACATGGACAGAGACAGAGACAAATGGTTTCTGGTTGAACAAACGAATTATTCGTCATGGCTTCAAGATTGATCGGATACAATTTTTTAACGACGAATAACTCACTTCGCCAACCTCCATCTTGCTACCATGGCACAAGCAGAGCGACTACGCATCAGTTTTGATTTGGAAAGACATTGCTTATCATTACCAACGCCACAGAAATACGCCATGGAAACACACTTTGTATAAATCGACAAAGTTCAACTAAAAGCTCCCCAATTGGTAGGCCCTATTGTTACTATTTAAGGCTTATTGTCATTTATTTTGGATTTATTTTTGATAGTCCAGGAAATCTAGCTGAAAAATACGGTCAACCTGGGCAAAATTGCTTCAGAAGCTTTTCAAACGGTTTCCTGCACAGAAGTTATTGGCACGCCGTCAATTATCTGGGAGGTTAAATTGATCTCGCAGAGACTGCGATATTGTTTTAATGCCCGGATTGTCTGAACTGGACCCCACATATGGGGCATAAGTTATTGGAGTGTCCCTGATGTACAACGTGTTCTATGTGAATCTTAAAACTGTCCTATTTAGCCGAGGTTGAATCAGGAGCGATCCTGAGTAGATGCTCTAGCAGTGGCGCTATATAAATTATCGTTATGAATTTATAAATAATAATACTTTTCCCGATGACTCACACATCGACAAACACATGCCTCATACTCTCATACTCTCACTCTACTGCTGCATACGGGCACACACACACACACACATATATATAATATATATATATAATATATATATATAATATATATATATAATATATATATAATATATATAATATATATAATATATATATATATATTACAAATGCAAGAATTCACGAGCAATGCCCATTTTGTAGTCCATTAGCTGTACTGAGAGCCAATGAAGGTATCCGCTGACTGTCAACATTTGTTCCACAAAGCATGAATAATGCAGGACCTCAATCCTGCAGAAAGTCCTGTGAAGCCGCGTCAAATGGCTGCTGATAGTCTCAGCCTCAGATTTCATATTCTGTCGTTGAGTTACGTGTTGCAGGAATTTCAAATTCACGCAAATTAGCGACAAGAACGTCAGAGCAATTTACCAACGCAAGGAGCAACAACGAAACGCTTAGAAAGATTCACAACCACTCTATTTCTCAGCGGTGCATCATCCTCTAATCAGTCATTCATTCATTATGCATTCGGTCATAATTTACAGAAAAATTCGTCTCAATGTACAGATACAAATATTATTTAAGTGTATGGATGCATGCGTGTTTTTTTCTCAAATATCTCCAAAAAATTAATTATATTCGACAACCGTTCACGTGACTTGAAGCGACTGCAGATTGAGACTTGTTGGCAAACTTCACAGAAGACACCAACATCCTATGCACTGATGTATTACCAATCGCACACATGCATACGTAGGCCTACATAGATACAAACACTAAGATAAACATTGTTCTTTTCGTTTTACTTTTCCCATATCTGATTTTACAAATTGACTAGGTAGTATGCAAAATCTCTGGTTTCACACAATGCTGTAACAAACATAGGAAAAAATAAAAAGACACTACAGATTAAAAAAATTATCAATTCAAACATAAATACAATTACGGATATAACATAAATACAATTACAGAAATAACATAATTACAATTACAGAAATAACATAAATACAATTACAGAAATAACATAAATGCAATTACAGAAATAACATAAATACAACACAGATACAAATAAAGAAATAAGGGCCTATAAATCCAAGCATAAATAGGCCTACAAATAAAAAGACGCATGACTTGTCATGCATAAGATAATTTTTTAGCTTTTATACAAGACCTCCATCTGATAACAGCCATTGTGATTATCAATCAAAACATCAGACGTTGGCTGTGAAATATACAAAAATGAACGTGAAGCAGAAAGTGATTTGCGGAGGCAAGACTGATCAACTTCCACTCACTAAATAGTATAAATACACTGTTAGTCTGCAATCTTACGCCCTGATAGAAAATGTATTAGATTGAGAATAATTGTTATTCTTATAATAACCAATCACATAATGGTTCATAATAGCTAAAATATGTACGCAAAATTACATAAATTTTCATGATGTATATGACAACATGCATACATACAAAGATGACAGGCACACATGCATAGATGACAAAATGCACACGTGTATATAGATGACAACATGGATGGATATATAGATGACACCATGCACACAAATATAGATGATAACATGGATACATATAAAGATGACAACGCGCACACAAGTATAGATGACGACCCGCACACATACGCAGATAACAGCATGCACGCAAACTTCCGTTCACTATCGCAGTCATGGCAGTGTTTGTGATCGACCTCCGCGACCATTCATAGCCTTAGCCTTGGGCGCCCGTAGCCTTCTGGCAAGGCATCAGCAGACCCTGTCTAGATAATACCGTCCGTTCATACACCGTTCATCATTCCCGGACCATTTCATATCTTTCTGGCAGCCATCCCATCACAGCGTCTGCAGCTGCTGTAGCCTAAAGTCCTTAACCTGTTGAATGATAGACTCCACAGATGAAATCAAATTCTACTCAGCAAAGTGCTGTTATCATCATTTTATGGCATATAAATATTGCAGTATCTTCATTTTACGACTCATGCATTATGCAATGTTATTGCCAGAAGTCATTCGCCAATCTGGCGAACCACGCCATGTAATAACTTTCGTGTAGCAGAGGGGGTTGTAGAAACTAGCCAGGGCAGGTTTACTGCATCCAAAGTAGAGTGAGGAGATCTTTGCGAAAGCGTCGCGTGGCCTTTATTCTGATGGTAATAAAATTATTTTGAATAGTTAGATGGCTTCAGTAAAATCACAAAAAGGACATCTGTCACTCCTTTATAATTAGACCCTTCAGCTATTCTTAAAGATTTACGCCTTTCATTGCACGAAATCTTCCAGCTAGTCGAGAATTATTCTAAATTTATCTTCGTTGATCAGTATGTCTTCAAGGTTCCCAAAATATGGAAGATGATGGTTGCGAGATTGCTGCTGGCCAGTGCGCGTATTGCCTCACGAATTTTGTCGGTGAACCATTTGTCGATGAACAATTTGTGGTGAACTATTTGTCGGTGAACCGTTTGTCGTGAACAATTCGTCGGTGAACCGTTTGTCATGAACTATTTGCCTTGAAATCGACGAAATGTGATCGTTATAGTTTAGTGTCTTTACGTTGCCCACAACACATAACAATTGCGTTCACGTATGTATTACATCGGTAGGCCTATCTTAATTGTCTATACAATGTACCTCTTGACGACAAAGAGAACTGAGAACCTACTTGTTGCATACACGTCACGTACAGCTGTCTATCAGGCATTCTGGAGTCAATAATCATGCTCGCCAAGTCTCTGTTAGATGTTGGCACGCCTGTGAGTTGCCCAGTCACTCCAATGTCAAATTACCATCGATGGTATCGCCGGCTTTGAATGCGTGCAATCCTCTGATGGTGGCAATCTTCTAGTCTGCATGTCTGTTACATGTGCGGCCATTTCGCTCTCGTATTTCCTGGTATCAGCATCCCTTTGGTGTGCATACGACTTTAAGCCACGTTAAGTGCTCTGTCCTTCTCATCTGTGCACTGTTCTGTGGCGCAATTGGTCCTTTCATCCGCGTAGCCTTATGTCTGGTAGCAGATGCTTCTTGTTTTGTATTCGTCCTGACAGCTGGGCTTCCATTGGCGTTCAACTGGTTGCGTTTACAACAGTAGCGAATGCTTCATTCGTGCAAAATTCTCAGGCTAGGTGTAGGCAAAATTACAATGTTCAGTTGCATATGTTAATCTCTTTGTCAGCGGTGATCATTAAGGTTGTATGATCGTGTTATTCCACAGGCAAATAATCTAGGAAAATCCTTATTTATTGAGATTCTTTGTATTTAGCTGTATTATCCAAAAAAGCGCAGCTGGTTGAAATTGAATTATAGGCCTACTTAGCCGTAACATCTTCCTTTAAGTCTGCTCACGCTCTTACAATGGGCTAATTATCATTACTCGAATCAACAACTGTGACCGGTATAGCTACATTATTAATTATGTTTAGTTAAGTTTTTAGTTAATATTAGCAAAGAATTGTTCTTTTACAAACTTGCAGTGCTTTTTTTCTGTAGGAACGCGCCGGAACGCCTTTCCGGCACCTTTTTCAATTAGGCCTACTGAATAATAATAGACCTAGCTGTGCAAAAATTCTGGAGTTTGATATAAAACTTTACGATTTCAATTTTGTTACACTCTAAAATTAATGGGTAGGCTAAGTGCATAGCTTGTGAGCATTGTGCCCTATAAAATTTAATCAAATTGGTACCTAGCTAATTTTTGCGTAATTTCTTTCAAGAATTGGCCGGCAGATGCGTTCCGGTAGCTTTTTCTTAAAAAACCACTGCAAACTTATAATATTTATAAAACTATAATTGGTGCTATATTGTTTTTTGTAACTTCGAATATTCCCAAATGGACCTGAAATTGTGTCTCCTGGTGATCCGATAGCAATTGCAAGAAATGTATAATTGTCATTTTTTTGTCCTTATTATCGGATTGCCAAAGAAACCTTTATTGCTTGAGATAATAGTTTTGTATTTGTGTTGAGTGAGCTTCTCGTTGAAGGTTTTAATCGCCGTTTGACCCTAGGAATGAACAACGCCCAGATTCCTAGGTCAGGCCATAAGTAGGCCCTACTTCTTCTGGATTTTTCACTTAAAAGATATATTTTCCTAAGCGTTATAAAATGGCGTGCTGTTTGCTAGTCATGTCTTATGGCTCGGAGTGCCGTGGTTGGAATCGGTGGTATGGATTGGGAGGCGATCCAATCTGGCGAATTGATGATCTAATTCCAAGACTGTTGGCCTATTACTTGGAAAAGACTGTATTATCGAAACAACATCGTATCTCGTCCCAGGCATTTAATATTTATTCTGGAGAATATTATGTAATGCCGTTACCATAATGCGTTTTTATGAATTTATTTTGCTTTGCTGATAAATTGTCATCATGAACACCAGAGGCGGCGATCTCGTTTGACAGGTGGGGGGAACACCCTATGAGAGGGGTAGGAAATGTGGGGGACACACCTATAAATTGTCCCCTATTTGTAAAGGGTGGGGACATGTCCTCCTCAACCCTGGATCGCCGCCTCTGATGAGCATCATTTTAATATCGTGTGTAAAATAACACACAAACAACATCTCACGTAACTATATCATGCAATGTAGGTCCTCTCGTCTTTCTCTCTAATCGCTCTTTGCTATGGTCACAGATGTGCACTAACGTCTTTAAGACGATCAGACGAGCAGAAACCCAACTGCTTAACCGAGCGCCGACTGACTGCTGGGTGGTGGATGGCTTATCGGTCGGTTTCGTGACTCTGACTTGACAATCATCTGTCTCGAAGCTTATTAAGTTAGCGTCCATCGCGTGGATTTTACTCAATTTCTAGATGTTTCTGTAAATGTTTCTTATGCTTGCATCGGTCGTTTACGGTAGAATTGTGGATTGATGGGAGTGTATATAAGTTAGTGTAGAGGTTTGAGAAAGAGTCAGAGGCTTGAGGAATAAGAGAAAGAGTCAGAGGATTGACGAATAAGAGAAAGAGTCAGAGGATTGAGGAATAAGAAAAAGAGTCAGAGGATGGATGCAAAAGAGAACGAGTCAGAGGATTGAGGAATAAGAGAACGAGTCAGAGGATTGAGGAATAAGAGAAAGAGTCAGAGGATTGAGGAATAAGAGAAAGAGTCAGAGGATGGACGCAAAAGAGAACGAGTCAGAGGATTGAGGGATAAGATAACGAGTCAGAGGATTGAGGAATAAGAAAAAGAGTCAGAGGATGGACGCAAAAGAGAACGAGTCAGAGGATTGAGGAATAAGAGAACGAGTCAGAGGATTGAGGAATAAAAGAAAGAGTCAGAGGATGGACGCAAAAGAGAAAGAGTCAGAGGATTGAGGAATGAGAGAACGAGTCAGAGGATGGACGCAGAAGGGAACGATTTGTAGGATGGAGGAATAAGAGAAAGAGTCGGAGGATGGAGTAAAAAGAGAAGGAGTCAGAGGATGGAAGAATAAGAGAAAGAGTCGGAGGATGGAGGAATAAGAGAAAGAGAGCTGCGTCTTCAGATGTTGCAACGAGATTTACGTCTTCTGACGATGTTGTGGACTGCATGCAAAATGAAGTTGCTGCGAAGAAAAATGAAGGAATGGGTGGAGCAGGAGGAGGAGGAGGCAGGTGGTTAGTTAGGGATGGATGTAATAAGTAATTGAGCAAGTAAGGACAGTCTTTGTTAGACCACCAACAAACGCACAATAATTGAAAGTGATGATGCATGAATTATAATGGATGAATTATGGATGATTAGGTGAATGGATGAATGAATGGTTGGATGACTGGTGAATGTAAGATAAGTTAACAGACAGATAGATGAGTGAATAGATGGATGAATGGTCAGATGGTTTGAAGGAAAGATAGATGGGCGAATGGATGGGTGAATTGGTTGGTGTATAGTTGATAGCGCTCTTTGTAGAAAGGATATTCAAATATGAGGTTGGAGCAAAGAAACCATTGAGAGTGATAGATAACAATCGAGACATAGAAAAAATAGCATAAAAAAACAGAGAAAAGTGAGACGCACAGGCAAAAGCAACAGCAGAGAGAGAGGCACAGGCAGAGGTCGAGAGAGGGCTATAGAGAAGTACAGACAAAGTTACATGAACAACGAAGAAAGAGGAGGTGACAAGCAGACCGCTGGCAAGCAATCACCTGGAGACTGGGGAATGCGGCGGTGGATGTATTATAGGTCTAGATGCTAGAATCTATTTACTCAATGACTTAAATCTCAAGCAATGCGAATATATCGATAAACGAGAATATATCGATAACGTTATGCAAGGGTAGTGAAGTACTAAGCCGCATTACCCCAACAGTTCCACAACCAATATATTACTTTTGGCCCATTGTATTCGATGAAGAAGAGGATGGATTGTTGTTAATAATGTTTGAAATTCCACCGATGTTTGACTGAATTCATTTCTATGGTCGATCCAGCAATTGTATCTCAATTCATTCTGTACATACATGAATAATAATGTACATATATAGCTATACATGAATATTATTATAATATGAGTTCCTTTATTATTTAACTACACATGCATTGTATTGCAAATTATATATAATCAAACATTTATATAGCGCCCCTTCAAGATATCTACCAATCTCTGCGCTAGCATAAATGATGTTAATTGTTATTATTTACGAATATTTTACACTGACTAGTAAAACAATGCATGGTAAGATGAAGGAGTCAACAGTGGTGACCAGTAGTGGTCAACTTTGACAGGTGGCATGGATGTATGACCGGATAGTTTGCAGTTGCCATCATTTCAAATAATCATCATACTATAAGTTGACGATCTATTATTATTAAACCATGCCTTTGATGGTTTTGTCGCTATTTTCCTATACAGCAATGCCCGGAAATGAAGCGGTAGGAGGGAAATTGAGAGAAGGGTAATTGATCATAATATATTGATTGACATTAGGATTATAGCTTGTTCCAGATCCCGGACAATACTTCAAACGACCTATAATCTCTATCGCACATCTGTAAACACTGCAGGTGCATTACAGGCTCTGGCAGTGCGCGGTGTTTGCATCGAACTCACCTGTAATTACCAGATACGGTTAGGTGATGCAAGGTAAAGTAAAGTAGCAGTCAAGCGTTGCCAGATATTTCTCTCTTTCGTCAGGTATGTGCTGACGATGAGGTTTTTACACGAGGGCTGCATTTTTTCTCTGATTGTATCCAGGCATATTCTCATGTCCATGTTTATTTTTTGAGATCTTGTTTTATATTTTCCATCCTGGTCTTTAGTCTTCCTCGACTCGGGGTTCCCTCCACGTGGCAATATAATTTCCTCGCTGGTAAGCTCTTATATTGTCCAATCTTGTTACATTGCAAGCCATATCAGTCTTCTTTTTCTGATTTTATCTACCATCGTTTCTCTCCGTCCCAGCTCTATCCTGCTTAGGGGTCGTTCACATATTATATAACGCATAAAATCCCAATTTTTGACCCATCCCTACCCCTAATAACGTTATATAACAGCAGCTGTAACCCCCAACCCGTATATTATATCACAGATATGCTACCAACCCCCCTACCCTACCCCAGACTATAAGCACATTAAAAGACTTACAATCGACATAATTGTATGCACAATTTGACTTTTATAACAATACGATGTTAGTTAGCACTTTAATAGTAGTGATTCAGCTGATAATTGCCTTTATCCATTTCAAGAACAACTGCAGTAAAAAATCATCATAATGCCCAATTAGCTATGCAACAAAAGCTATCTTAAAATTGTGTACTCTCTCGTGCCAATGATGATTAGACCGGATTTATGGAGCTCCTCTGCATCTTAATAATCGGACTTTTAATGGCGCTAAATTCACTTGTATCAACTACTGTAATTAATTGGGTAATAGACGATTGTCACCATGTACATGTGGATGTAGCCTAAGCTTACTATAATACAGCATAGTAATACATGCTAGTGACGTACGTCCTATTTAAAAGCACCATTTTAGTTTCCCACCTGTTTTGCACTAGAAATGAGCATTACGGTATCACACAGAATGAATTGCTTTAATATTGCACTATCAGGTATTTATCGATAACTTCGCGGTGCAACTCTACCTATTTAATAGCGTAGGATGTATACAGAGTGCGTACTACAACTGCAATTGGGTATTTAAGCAAACATAAACTATTTACACATACTATAGAAAATGAAATCAAACATCATGATAATACCTACCAAAATGATTATTTCGAGTGAATTAATTTTAATTTAAACCAGAATCAAAGCACACAGAATTGAATTTAAGAGCGTTTAAAGCTATGCACATGAAATTGCTAAAATTCTAAACAGCAAATTGTTGAAAGTGGATTTCTAAAATAATAACTAAGAACGTCAAATCAATTCGCCAAGTGGCATCTAATGGTGCAAGTTTTGGTTCACAAGGTATTGTGAACTTCGATGAAACAATGAAGGTCCGTGGTACATGGAATTTCCAATTGGCAAGCAAACGGGCAAAATAGCATAAGCTGAAAAGAGTTTGTTATATAACAAAACCGTCAACCTACCCTTACCCTACATAATATTTATAATAACGCTATCAAAACCGGAACCCACCCACCTACCCCTTGAGCGTTATATAATATGTGAACGACCCCTTACCTCATTGCGATTCCTGTCCCATCTGGTTCTCCCCGCTATTCTTCTTAGCCAGCTCACATCTGCCACTATAAAATCCTCCTGTCATCTTCTCTCCGCAAACACCAACTCTTATTATCCATAGGGCAATATCGGAGTGACAAATACCATGCGCAATTTCAGTTGCATGTTACCGCATAAAGCCGTGCATGTCACATAGCGACATAAGGCCGACGAAACTATAACCGGTAATGTCAAACAAGCAAAGAACCCAGTAAATGATCAATTTCTTAGGACGTTGACTGACTACAAGACAGCAAACTACAAGTATTGCAGGTCTGTGTGGACCATCATTTTGGAATTCCCTATACACTATGCATCCGGAACTTGCATCTACGATTAAATACAAACTGAAATTATTTGTTTTAAATGCATTTGTGTAAATGTGCAAATTGATTATTGATTATGTGCAAATTGATTATTTATTACTCATAGGATATAGGCCCATACTGCCAGAGTTAATGAATTATAAAGCTAATGTTACAACTGCAGGGAAGGTAAAGGGTCTTAATATTGATTGTGTTAATGAACAATAGTCTGCAGATCAATCGTCGTTGACTAACATTAGAAACAAGAAGAATAAGGAAAGAGAAAACAATGGCAAAAAACAAGATTTGATTTGACGTTCTTAGTTATTATTTTAGAAATCCACTTTTAATAAGAAACACTAACATAAATAACAACATCACTAACCACAAGAGTAAGAAGAACCAGTAAAAGTACAGGAACGGTAAGAAAGAAAGACCTAGAGGAATATGAGGCGAAAATGTTGGCGCAGGAGCGTGATCCTGAAGAGATAATGAAAAGGGAAAAAAATAATGAAGGCAGGCGAGAGTACTCTGGAAGTCTCTTTGGAGACCTTTGTTCATTTGCCGCTTCAACGACCACTAGAACTCAGTATGCATGCCACGCCACATTTCTTTCTTATTGCCGTGCATTATAAATACATAATTATACACATACGCCTACACACAACCTGCCTAAAATATATATTAAATGCTTTGCTCGCACGACTACAAGACAGCATAGTACAAGTATTGTAGGTCTGTGTGGAAACAAGAGTAAGCAGCACTAACATAAATAACATAAGTATTAGCAACTTGAATAAACTAGGACAATTGACCAATATTATGGTCAATTCACCGCCCAATAGGTTACAAAACGTTTTATTGACCTATAATTAGGTTACAAAATCACCAAAAATCACAACAACCCACATCATGGTTCTAATACCAACCAAATAGGCCACCAAAAAAATGAACCACAATTCATGCACAAGCCCCTGGTCAAAGTCACGGGAATTTCCAATAGTTTCGATGATGAGTCATCACTTGACCACCAAGTCTTCATTATCAATCCAGGAATTAAATGACTCAGGATAACCAAGCCATTTTACCAGTGATTTGTTTCCTCGTTTCCTGATAACTTTTTCTATTAAAAAAATTTTTTTAGTAGTCTTTTCTAGCTCCTTTTCGTAAAATGAGCCCTGTATTTCCTCACCATTATAATTAGTGATCTCATAAGTTGGTGGATCCTTGTATTGAATCTTTGAAATTGTGAAGATCTCTTACCTCCATCTCGGTGTAAAACCTTCTTCAACGATGTTCTTCTTTTTCGTTATTCTAACTTTATCACCGATCGAAAACCGTATAATAGGTTCCGAGATCTCATCACCGTATAAGTTCATCCAAACTACCTTTTCATTCATTTTCGAACTAGCTTTAGAGGGTGTCATTTTAATGGAAGAATGCCTAGTTTCATCATAATTACTAATCATTTCATTCAACACATCGATATGTCGTCTAGTTGAATAAGCTGTAAAGTACTTAAACATTTCTTCACGCATTGTTCTATTCCAACGCTCAACAACGCACGACTTTTCTTCGTTCTCTGTAGAATACAACTCGACTAATTTCTTAACGTCTTTAATAAAAAATTCTTTACCTTTATCCACCCAAACCTTGCCTGGTCTTCTACCGCTCTCGAATATTTTCACGAAGCCACTAGCCGTAGATTTTCCACTCTTATCATTTAATGGTACGATCCAACCGTACTAGGAAAACACATCTGTTACGGTTAGTAAGTATTTCACGCCATCGTTATCTTTAGCGAAACTCTGCATATCGACTAAATCGGCAGCCCATATTTCATCTATTCTACCAACGTACACCTTCCTCATCCTAAAACGTCTTACTACGAGTTTATGCAACTCCTCAGCTAGTTCATCAGTCCATTGAAATTTTAGGCTTTTTTAAAACCTAATCCGAGACTAGCTTTGGTAGATAATATAGGTTTGACAAGACTTCTTTCTATTCGCTCTCGTAAGCTAGGATTAGGAATTTTATTCAACTCATTAACCATCACTCTATCGGCGACATTCCTAGAAGCTGTATCCGAGTGCTGGTCGTAAGCTAAATCGTGATGATATGCAACGTTGTCGAATCTATTGACGGGCTTCGACCAATCCTTAGGAGTTCCATCGGAATTCAACCTCAAATCAAGTCTAGTACCAGGACCACTATACTATAATGATTCTAGGATAAGTCTATATCTATCAATGGTATGTTATACATTTTTAATAAAACAATTAGTAACACCAAATTCAGGACACCCCCATCTAAATGACGTCCGTCGAATAAAGGTTCTTGACGTCAGTCGATTTTAAATTGTTACCCCTTGGAAAACGAATTTAAAGATCCAACTAAATCACCACCTTCAGAAGACTTCACGAATTGTGGTTTGTCTTTCCACATATATCACATGTGCCTCTAAACATTGACTTTCCGTTCTTAGTCACAACATTCTGGATATTTTTAGTTTTAGTACGAGTTTTACACTTTACGCAATACATCCTTTTAAAATACAGTTAGATACATAGATATATTTAAAATGGAAGTCAAAGATTTATCGTGAAACGACATATTATCTAAGAGATTCAATAATCCTCTTTTACCGAGAAGTTTAAGAGGGTTCATCGTAGGAAAGTCTGGATGTGCTAAGACGACTCTTTTGTTGAACCTACTTGTAAGACCTGGGTTGTTAGACTACGACAATCTGCAAGTATTCGGAAGATCTCTCTTTCAACCAGAGTATAAAATACTCAAGCAAGCATTTGAAGAAAAAATACCGAAAGAATCCATCATCGGGCTATTCAATTGCCAAGACAAGACCCTGAGACGAAATGTTCCGCCGGCCTTAGTAGTTGAGGCAATGGCTAAACACTTGTATAAAAAAATCTGATATCAGCTGTAAGTTTTTTGAATCATCGGAAGAGTGCCAGATCCGAGAGACTTGAATCGTGACAAGAAAAACTTGATGATTTTCGATGACTTACAGTTATAAAAGCAAAATAAATGTGAGACCTACAACATCCGGGGAAGGCATAGTAACGTTGATTGCTTCTACCTCGCTCTAAATTATTTCAAACTTCAAACAGACGATCAGAGAGAATGTAAACTTTATCTGCTTGTTTCCTCAAGACCAGAAAAATATTAATGACATTTACCACGATCACGTAAGTACAGACATGTCTAAGGATGAGTTTAAGAAACTATGTAAAAGCCTGGGAGCAACCTCATGGATTTGTGGTGATAGATCAGACTAGTAATAAGAATAACGGCAAGTATAGATGAATGAATTTCAATGAATTCTACATTTCAATATAAGAAAAATCTTTTATATTATAAAAATGGAATCGCTTTTACAAAATATTGCAAACTACACCGAAAAGATCGCTCGTTACACAGAGCCAAAGTCATCGTTTTACATATTATTGAGTGATAAGAGTTCGCGAACTCGATTCAATCCGTTGATTCAGTTCGATAAAGATAAAATGTACGAGATGGCTCTTGTCAATCAGGAATCATATCTTTCATTCCCAAACATCGACGGCTCCGTTTTATCCTCATTTTTGTAAAAGTTAATATCTTGTCTGTTTCCAGCTTGACGTGAATGGGCATATCCCACGACCCCTCGAATACGCTCTTGTAATATTTCGTCTCATCCGGCGCCTCTATCATAATCAGGAAGAAATAGCCTACTGTACCGTACAGATACTGCTTCGTTTTAACTGTGTAAACTACGTCTTCTTCCAAAGTTTCGAAATCTATAAATTTACGAGTTCCCATTTTTTATTAGCCAGGATAAAACTTTATGTCAACATCTTAATCTCGTATCTATTTCTTCATACTTTACCGCTGGAACGACGTATCGTATTCGCGTCGACTTTTAACGCCTTATCAGTTGTGGGAGTTTCACTTTTTTTATAATAGAAAATATTTTCTTTAATATGCAACGCTCATCTTCTGACCGTCTGATTGGAAGTTTAGCAATTTATCTGAAATGACAACTGCATAGGCTTCCGTTCCAGCCGGTACCGCAGCATTGAAAGTAGACTTGATCTGGATATCTACGACAGATGACTTTAACCGTTCAGATTGTTTACTTACATCGAAAACGAACAGCGGATATAAATCTTTGTAATCAGTCGGCGTAATGTTACGTCGGTTACGTGCCGAGATTAACTTCGGACACTAGTAATTATGGTTTTCAACCGAACGCCAGTGCTTCTTCTCCGCATAACAAAGCCTTTCATGCATTCAAAGATGAAGGAGAATGGGTGTCTGAGCGCAACCATGGAAACGTGGATATCTACCAAGTGCCCAACCGCAGTAAGAATCTGGAAGATCGGCTTTAGGTGGAGAAAAAAACAATGAATGCCGTAACTTTCAAGTTTTACTATTCGCGAAAAAGGCGCTGCACCCTGGCTACATGTGACAGATCGGAAATCCACGTCTTAACCTCGACCAAAGCGTTCCCTGAACTCCGTCTCCTGAGCCAATACGTGACGTTCGTGAGAGATTGTTCCGTTCCAGTGGTCCACTGCACAGGAACATAGGACTAGCATCGGTCCCCAGATGCTTCAGGAATGCAATGACCGAATACGTATGATGCGTTGATCTAGCGTTGAGATCGACCGGGCGGCGGTTGGCGTGAAGGCCTCCCGGGGATGCGGTCGATGCAGCGGCGGTAAGGCTGTGCGACCGCCGCCTGCGACAACCCAAGAAGACGAAAATCAGTTATGCCTATAAACAATTATTGATTTTGTGGAGGAAATTTCTCTACTTTGATGCTGACATTAACTTTATTAATTAAAAGACCAATTAAGACCAGCACCAATTGATGCGTAGAACGCACAACTATGTTCTCCAACCCATAAACAACTCAATATTAGGCCTATTCATCCCAAGATCCTTAAATAAAAATATTTACCAGTTATTCGATTTCAGCTAATTGTATTGTCACCCAATTAGGAATTTCTACGTCTCTGTTGAAATTCAACGAAAATCATATAATAAATATAGTATTTAGGAAAATAAATATATTATTTAGGAATTGTTTTTATTCACATCATTGTGACCAGTTCACTGTTAATCTGTGAGGTTTGAAATTATTCTAACAACTTTAATTCTACGGCGTTCCATCAGCAGTTCCTCATTTAAGTCCCATGCATTCTCATCCTAGGAATCATATTGCAATATTGCAATTGAGCTTGAAATCGATCAAGCAATATTGTTTCTACTTTGTTCTATGGATAATTTTACTTGTGGATTTAAATTGTGAAAATCCCTTTAAAAGATCCATAAATTCCTATAATATGACCAGTGGTTATTACAACTCAAACGGCCGAAGCCAATATAATTCCATAACATTTAGAAGAACAATGTTATTATTTCGAATAAATTTTGCAAATCAACAAGACCCAGTTCTAGATTTCGCGATTGGGGGCGGGGGCGAATAATCAGGGTCATTTGACATGTGGGTACGAGAAGACAATTTGTACAAATCATCTTCAGTTGAAGATGTCTTTCCCCTGAAATTAGCACTAGCCTAAACTAGCCAACCTCATGGAAGCGCACGAAGTGTAATAAGGTTCTCTGTAATAAAAATTAATTGACGGCTGTACGCGTGCATGATAGACGACGTCATACAAATCGTTGAAGGCCAAGCAGAGCCTCTCTTTCTGCCTTAGCGAATTTTCTATTAACCCGGATCAGTCATCCAAAAAACACGTTTCTGTCGTACGTCATCATCTGTGGCCTTTTCGCCTTCAGTTAATCTTTCACAGAACCAATTGCTATGTCGAACGAAATTAAAACTCAGCGTCAATCACAGGGACTGGGTTCAGAAGATATCTCCTACATGCACGAAGAGCCGGCGTCTTTGACACGAGAGCAGTCCATCATGGACCAATACATAGCGCCAGGCACAAAGACAGGAACCGAAGGTAGACGCCTTTATGCGAACGGGCCGTAATTATTTATTAGTTCTCTACAAGCAGCTTCATTTACCCATGGGGTCACCTAAATCTCCTTCTGAGTGACCTCAAATCTTCTGTGCTTGAACCCCTCCAAAATTAATTTCATACTCATATACCTCCGTTAACATCTTAGGAAAATTCCATACCCTTTCATTTCCCTCAACCTCGACGCTGCATCCGTCCACCCAATCATTGCAATTTCTCCTGTCCGCAACAGTTTTAATTGTTTTAGATGCATTTTTTCAACCAAAACCTTAGCTTATCCGATCACATCACTTATCTTTCCCGTTCTTCAGATCACATCACTTTTTTTTCCCGTTCTTCAGATCACATCACTTTTTTTTCTCGTTCTTCAGATCACATCACTTTTTTTTCTCGTTCTTCGCTCATGCATATTCGTGACCTTAATTAGTGTGTACTACGAGGGGCATCATTGATATACATTTGTTGATTCAACACAATTCCTTTGCAGAATCCAGTCTATACTCGATTTTGAAACTGCGTCTACAATTACGACATCATTCTTTAGTTCACGCTAAACTTTCTATACCTAAACATAGACACATCATCATTAAAATTTGCAAATTGCTCCATTAGACCATTACCATTGCTGTTCACCTTTTTTGAATAAACTCCCACCAGCAATACAACACAAACTCATTGCTATCACCCCCACATGTCTCACTAAAACTGAAGAAAATGTTTTTTCACAAACCTTATCTTAATTCCACCCTTTCTGCTAGTTCTGTTGCAGCTTCAAGTTTAAGCCCCATTCACCTTAACCGCCTTATCTGCCTGCCTGTCTGACTTTCTGGATTTTAACAATCAATCTTGTCTCTTGTAGGATTCGATTTATTGGATAAAGAGCCTGTGATAAAACTGGTTCTAGCGGCCTCGTATTTTTCGGCGCACGAGACTCTTGAATTTACGATTATTATTATTAGGAATTAAATGTGTAGGAATGAATTGTGTACCTCGGTTTCACGAAGTATTTTAAACTTGGCTAATGCAAGGATGAATCATCGTTTATTGTTCTCTAATCTTATTCCAGACTACTTAGTTTAGGTTGCCATTTATGTGTGAAGTTTTTTAGTCCAAGGTACATTATATGCCCTGCAAAGCCTCATATTGTAAGTGGCAGGATGTTGCGATTCATATGGTTCCCGCTTCAGCTGCTGCATAATTTACTTTTCTTCTGTCTACTGATGTGTTAATGGAACTTAAGTGACAGTTATTTCTATACACGTCCTTTATTTACTTTGTGTTTTAGTTCAGCTGACAGTCATTGATGCACGAAAGTAGCTACGTTTAGTGAGACTCTTGTAGGATTCGATTTAAATGACGAGATAAAGACAAAACGTAAACTTATACATACAGGCATGCAGGTATATGATTATGCATATATGCACATATACACTAAGCTTTAGGCATTCGTGAAATCCTGGTATAGTTCTATTTGAATGCCAAATACATACATAGTATTACATACATGTACATAATTATGTACCCACAAACATGCCTACATATATATATATATATATATGTGTGTGTGTGTGTGTGTGTGTGGTTGTCGTTTACTCCATGTGGAAAAGGTTGATACGGATATAAAGACACATGAGTTTCAATCCCTCTGAGTGATGGAGGCAAACCCCCGGTCCCAAGGGTATGTTATGGCAAAATATTCCTCCCTAAGACTACAAAAATATCGCCCCTAAGTGAAACTGGAGGCATTTGCACATATATATGTTATGTTTTTATATATGGACGCCCTTGTAAAGACAGAAGATGGTCAAATCGATTCTAATCTGGAAAGAAGTGATTGTTTCAGAAGACTTCAATCCTGCGACAGTAGACACGCAGTCATAGACACATACTTAGTCACACAGCCAGACAGACATGACAATACATAAGAGTACACTGAGGCGTGCCTGACGGTGATTGGTGACGGCGAATGGAGTCAATGGAATGGCATTTTCTCTGGCGCTGGTGATTGGTCCATCTCAAATCACGTGTTGCTTCCGTCATTTAATGAAAGGTCGCTGCTTCCGGATCAAAGGTCAAAGGCGGTAAATACGTCAGACGTTTCCAGAGTCAGTCCATTCCAGTCGAAGCGCTGGTCCATATGGAAAGGTCATTGTACTACATCACACAGTAAACTGAAATTAGCTAATTGCTGACGATTTATTTCTTCACCTGACCTTTGTTCCTGGGTCTGTTCAAGACAATAAATAAGCAACAAAAAGGCCTATAATTGAATATCTATGTAGACCTATTATATTATGTTATTGACAACGCTTGGATGCTGACTGACATTGAAAAATGCCCTACATTCACCTTTGATTCCATGTGAACTGATGGCTGGTTCTCAATTAACTGTAGATATTCGCTTTATGTGCCTACGGCGGAATTTCCTTTCAACTTCAACAGGCATAAACGTTCACTTCGTGACGTATTAGACAAGAAGTTACAAGACGGTAAAGATTAAGATTTGAGACTTATTCTAGTGACTAACATTTGATTCAAACAACTATTTGAAGTTCCTCAAATTAAGCATAAGACTACGCTTAAATGGTCATCATTTAGAGTTCTACTATAAAGTGATAACTTTGAGATCTTGTTGTAGACAAGCGTTTCACTGACATCAAGTTCATGACTAAAAGTTATTATTCGCTCATTGTATTCGGTAAGTAGAATTCGGATTAAAGATTACAACAAACTGATTGTTAATCCAGCTGATACGCCAGCAATATTTTTTAATTTAATCCAACTTCCATTTATGAAATAATTCTTTTCAATATTCCAACTTAAACTGCAGAAATATTTTTGTCATCTATATAAAAATATATGATCTATTTAGGAAATTTATTTCATCAATCCAACTTCTATACAGACAAGCATTAGGCCCTATTATCATCAACCCAAATTTTATTTCACCGAATACAGTGGGTGAATGCTAATTTTTTGTCATAAACGTTTTGTCCGTGAACCATTTATTATATTGTCAACTATTTGTCGGTGAACCATAATTGTGTCGGTGACTCATGTTTACGAAATTGAGTAACGATGATTACCAGAGAACAGTGAGCTTTTATTTTTCCCCATCTCTTTCGTTTGCACAGTTACTAGTGTTGCTGGGCTCGTGTGAATCAGGAATCTCAGTTTTCTTCTGTCTCCAGAGTTTTCGATGGCAAAGCTGTGAAAATAAACTTGGACGCGACATTACTACTTATTGAGACTGTCAAGATAAGTAGTTGGTCGGCCAAGACGCCGTCTCCTTAAGGCATCAGAAAGTCTTGCGTTGGAAATGGTTCTCGAGATTGTCTCGTCTCTCCAGGGATTGGGAAATAATGGCAATTTAGGCGAAGTTAATGGCACAACATGATGAACGCAGAGCAGACATGCGCAGACTACACAGCTGGACGGACCATCTAGTTGACCATCTGTTCGTCTCTGTGAATCGGATTGCTGGTCAGTCTGCTTGGCTCTGCTTCCATACATGGTTCATAATATAGTTTTTCTGTCAGTCCATGTGTTTTTTATTTTGACCATAATCTCAGCTGACTCAGATAAATGGATTGATGGATGAATGGATTGATGGATGGATTGATGGATGGATGGATAGACGGATGGATGGATGGATGGGTGGGTGGATAGATTGGATTGTGTGGATTTTGGGTTGGTGGGTGGGGATAGGTTAGATAGGTAGGTAGGTTGTAGGTAGGTGGGTAGGCAGGCAGGCAGGCAGACAGGAAGGCAGGGAGATAGACAAACAGATAGATCTGATAAGGCAAGACAAAATAAATCCAAGATAAAATCCAGAAAATGTTTAGGGGTTTGTGATTTGTTAAAGCAACTGATTTGAACAGGAGACAGAAAGAAGAAGAAGCAGAGAAATATGACATAGCAACAGAGATGAACAACAACACAAACGATGGCAGAGATGATAGTCAGAGAAGATCGCAGAAAGCAAGATAAGTATCATTAGGCAAAACAGACGAGGCAGGATACTTATGGTGACTCGGTCTGTGCAAATGGTGCATTGGTCGTCCTAGATCTCAGGGATCTACACTGAAATTGCCTTCCATGAATATTTAATCCCCGTTTACTATGAATGGCTGATGCTTCTCTTCCATCCGACCCGAAGCGCAAGTATCTGCTCTTATCACTTGGGATCTACTTTACGTTGCCCCATCGTCTGCTCTAATGTGAGGTTGGGTTGACATCAATTATTATAGCGCCCTTTGAAAGCCGTTCTGCAAATGACCATTTGGTAGTTAGATTGATGGGGCGCTGAGAATGTTGTAATGGGTGCAGGTAGCAACATGTGGGCTCTATGCAAGAATGTTCACTTTTGGCTGTCAGCCTAATTCGTTCAAACACTGGCTCTTGCATGATAATTATGTTTCCTTTCAGTGTTAGACCCAGAATAAATTGTGTGTTTAACTAATTTGAGTAATGTTTGTAGCCTTTTGCGTGCAATAGTCTCCACTTTTTCAGTGCACTCGAATATAAACAATATAATAGGGAGACCGAATAAGGGTGTTTGGGATGTTCTTCATGTACTTCTAGGTCGTACTTTGTGTCCGGAGTGCGACAATTGCCCGATAAAAACCTGGGACTAGTATGAACTAATAGGTCATTTCTGTAGCTCCTCAACGTGGGGGCAAATAGGTTATCATCTTTCTAATACATTGCGGGTGATGTCTATGGTCGGCTATGTTTGCTGCCCCACTGCCACTGCTGGACGCCGTGGTTTGTTGCGTTCTGCTGCGCAAGCGGAGTTGCCTGTCCCCCGGGCGAGGACTGCTATCCGACGCCGCCATGCTTTTTCACTGGCTGGTCCGGTGACCTGAAATGGCCTTCCAGTAGCATTGCGCCTCACACCAATAGGCCAATCTGCTCTGTCCTTCTCTGGCCTTAAGACTGTCCTGTTTGACCGTGGTTGGACTAGGAGCGCTTCTGAGTAGAATACCTTGAAGGGGCGCTATATAAAACTGCTGTAATAATAATAATAATAATAATAATAATAATAATAATAATAATATGTAAAGAACAAAGCGACATCCGGACACTTGGCAGGAAAACTTCGAACGTACATGTATAATCGTCGAAAATTAATCAAAATTTGTTCTACTCAAGTTTAATATTCTTCCTTTGAGCATACTTAATTTATATTGCAAGTTTTATACATAAAGTCGTCTTATTTTTTTAGTAAAATCAAACCCGATTGAGGATTTATTCTGCAAAAGTCTCTTATGTAGTCACACGCATAATCTAGGCCAATGACCCAGTTTTCGTCAGCTTCATATCTCTTCCAGATTAATCCCAGTAAAAACATTAAAGCCTATAAATCTGACAATCTTATGGATAATAGCCCTAATAACCCTGACCCTGACCCTAACTGAATTTCTTTTTCTGACAAACTTACGGATAAAAACTAAATTTCTAAATTTCTTAAATTGTGTTTCAAAAGCGAGACTTGTGATGATGCTTGCATGCATAATATTATTGTATCTCTTAGGCCAACTTACAATGCAATGTGCGTGTGTATAACCGTACGTTCGTACAAGTACACATGTAGACCTACATGGTGGTCACCATGCAACCATCATATAATATAGCTATTTCTCCTTACCTCATTGACAAGAGCACGAGAGAGACAATGTGTATTTGAAGCACCAGGTATAACAGTGGACGGAGGAATTGGTGATGGATGAAGGCATCGTAGTATCTGAGAGGGAGAGAGAGAGAGAAAGAGTGAGAGAGAGAGAGAGAGAGAGAGAGAGAGAGAGAGAGAGAGAGAGAAAGAGGGAGAGAGAGAGAGAGAGAAAGAGAGAGAAAGAGTGAGAGAGAGAGAAAGAGAGAGAGAGAGAGAAAGAGAGAGAAAGAGAGAGAGAGAGAGAAAGAGTGAGAGAGAGAGAGCGAAAGAGTGTGAGAGAGAGAGAGAAAGAGTGAGAGAGAGAGAGAAAGAGTGAGAGAGAGAGAGCGAAAGAGAGAGACGGAGAGAAAGAGAGAGATAGGCAGTGGGAGAGAGACGGAGAGAGGGAGAGGGATTTGACTAGGGAGGCAACGTGGTCATCAACATCTTATCGCATCACTGACGTCCAGTGTTCTTCGCGGCAAGCTATTGCCGCTCTATGGTCATGAATTTCACCCTCATTTCGACGACAATCACCCTCTGAATGCCAGTCTCCCTACCTTCCTACTCTCCCTGCCTTTCCTTTATCTCTATTACTAAATCCCTTCCCATCTGCTTTTCTCCACATCTGCCTCCATATCTACCTACTCTACATTTACTGCTAACCTTTTTCCTTGCCTCTCTACCTGCATCTCTCTTTACTCTTTCACTTATTCCATAGGGTCTACCTGTCTATCTCTGTAAAGGTCAGTATTTCCTCTGCTCGCCTACTTTCCTTCGGCTTATGCGTGTTCTTTAGCCTGCTTGCCTTCCTCCTATCATTCATCCAAGTTCCAACCACATCCATCCATTCTCTATCATACCCTTGCCTTTTTGAGAGTGCAACATTTTGAAGCCTAAGATGACATACTCTGAAACGGTATACTAAACGGGTGCGATTAAACATCAGAAATTGTTTTTAGGTCAAACATTAATTTTGAATCACGAGAAATAGTATTCACATCTAAAACATAACACTTTCAGACACACATTGTTTCTGCCTTCATCACCATCAGTGAGTCAAACAAGACAATACTCTACGTGACCCTCGAACATCTCTTGCATTGATTTGTTATGGCAGAATTATGCCTATAGACACAATTTTAATAGCTCCGCTCACATCCGTATCGCTCCCAGTGCAAAAATAGATCGATATTAGAAACAGGTTTGAGGAAGGAAAATTGGAAACTGACACTGGAGGGGTCGGAAAATGTATGACAACAAGTGAGAGATGGTGGGAGGTCAAACCATAGGGAGGCCACCCAATGGTGGCATTAGATATCCAATATTGACCTAAGGGGGTCTTATCTCGCGGAACAAATGCAGATGAGAAGAGATCGATGAAAGGATGCGGAAAGAAAGGAGCAAATGTGACGCCAGGGATAGTAATTCGGAGTGATATCCAGTTTGCACCTAATAACGAAGACATGAACTTTGAACTCAATGGAATCTGATAAAGGAAGAAATGAATTGATTGACCATAAACGATGAGAAATGGGCGAATTTAGGAAGGCGAGCAATAAATCTGAGAGGAGCATCGAGTAATGACTGGATTGGGAACAGACGGTCCTTATGTATGCTCTAAGGAAGAAAATATCAATTGTTAATTCTAGAACAGACAACTGCATTCACTTTTACATTAGAATATAATTCGTTTAATTGGCAAAGAAAAATCGATATATTACAGAATCTCTATGAAATTATATTGCAAAGATACGCAGCCGCGTAGCATGGAGAAAAGAAGATATTGGATAAGGCACACTTAAACTAAGTTTTGGATTAGACCAGTCATGTGTCTACCATCGACGAAACTTGGCCCACAGACTCTGAGAATACATGCAATCTGTCAGCTGCAGACGGGAATCCGTTGGTTGATTTCCCGATTGACGCGTGGAGCCACCAACGGCAACTCTCTCAACTCACTCGTATGAAATATTCGTTGGTAATGACACTTAGCATCATTTAAGCTAGCATAATGTCATTACTGAATAATATTTTATACGATTTAGCAAACAGTGCACCGTAACCTGAGTAGATAATTATCGTGAAGAGGCGCTATCTAAATGTTCCATTCTAGTTAATGGGTAATAGTTCTCATCGTATTTCTGAGGCATGATATATTATTCAGCTCTCAGTCTTAGGCAGTGCGGCAAGAAACCTATATATAGAAATGGTCACTTGTCAAATTTCCTTGCACACGTTTCACTCTTTAACATGCTTCAATTTGAAAATTTGATGTTTTAAGCCATCAAAAGCATTTCCTTATTTTTTTCCGACATGTATATAGGCATTCGTTACTTGTTCTTCGTAACTAAAATTAATGAATCAGCTTGTTATGTCAACAAGATGTGACAATTTCTTGTTCTCTATTATCAACCTAAAACTAGTGACACGTTGTTATGTATGGACTTTCCAGTCCTGCGCATATTGTTCCTTGGGAGTACGATATTGAACGTCTGTCAGGCAGTCGGCTATGCATCACCTGAGCTGGGTTAGCAGTGATGGCTCTGAACATGCCGGTGTCAGCCTCTTATGTCAATTATTCACCCAAGGGCGCCGGCTGGTAGAAAAGCGTAGCGCTTCATTCTCCTCATGAAAAATATATCCGCCACTGTTCGCACTCTGACATTGCCAGTCCCAAGCCTGGATAAAAAAGGAGGGCTACGCTAATGATCTATGTTATCACACAGTGTCGTTAAACTGCAACTACCACCACCAACAAGTCCACCGCCTACTCATGAAAATTTCAGTGTAAGCTTTTTGTGTCGATTGGAGGCAAAACCCCGCCAGGCAAGGGAAGCGCACAATGAGGAAAGAGGTGGTAGTCATTATCACCACTACCCTAGTTCCGTTGGTGAAGGCAGTGTTACTCGAGGACTCGGAATGCTTACAAAGACTACGAGCATGCGGCAAGTAGTTCATCAATATGTGCTTTGACTAGTGTCCGTGTTGGCTGTGACGTTATTGCTGTTACTGCTACAAACATTCGTACAAAACATGCTGTACTGCTACTGCTTCAAACATTCGACCATTATTTGATCACATCTCGTCTTAAAAATTAATTTTATAGCTATGTCGACGTCCTGGCAAACAGCAGATTCCAGATCATGTTCTTGTTCTTCAGTTCATTTACGGAATATAAAATTATTTGTATCGTTGAAGCTTATTGTTGATATTAATTTGAATTCATTTGCAAAGTAACCAATCAGTAGGTTGTTTAATTGACATGTTTGCTGCATTCTGCAAATGACTCAGACAAATGTCTTGTTCCAAAATATTTTATCTGTGAAATCTGATGTAGAATTCAGAACAGCTAAGCACTATATCTACAGACTTTGATGTTACTAATGGCAGGCAGGCAATTCAGCAAAGACGTAACGATATGTGGGCAGTAATGTTCCACGATAAAGATGGTTCAGAAACACGACCAATAAGTTCAATTTCGCCCATTGTTTTCGGTAAAATAGAGCCTGGATCAATGATAATAGTGCTTGCTAATCCAACTTCAATTTCAGTTTAGAAAATTTTTTTATAATACAACTTCTATTCAAACAAGAATTCTGCTCAATGATCCAACCCCCAATCCAGCAAACATTATTTTCATCTAGACTATATAATTATGACCTATGTACTAAGAGTTACTTTCATCAATTTAACTTATGTTTTAGCAATCTTTTTATGGAGTGCTTCTACGATGTATTTTTCTATTTTACTAATACCGTGGGTGAATATTGACTTTTGGTCATGGTAATTAACCTTTTGTCCGTGAAACATTTGTGTCAACTATTTGTCGGTGAACCTGACGTGAAATACGATGGCTAGCAAGAAACTGTCGTGGAACACGATGGTTGAGAAGGAACCTGGTGTTGAATACGATGGAAGGCAAGAAACGTAGGCAGTAAAAGTAAAACATAGAACCGTGTAATGATGAAGACAGACCAACAGATTGATATTACAAAAGTAGAGAGAATGAAAGCAACATAGAGACAGACAACGAGAGATACTGGCAGGACAACAGACAGGGATCGTCAAAGTCTGAGGCAGTGAATGATGGACATCTAAAGGGAGCAAAAGACGCGGGTAAGAAAAGAGACAAGAGTAAGAGCGAGAGGCACATAGAATCAGACAGAGAGAAAGTAATAGACGGGGATAGAAGCATCCAATTTAATATGGGCCGTGCTTGTCAAGGCATCGTGTTCGCCATCTTGCTCGCTACAGTGTCAGATCGTGTTTGGCTTCAGCGGAACACATCTCTCCTCTCTCTATGTCTCTCTGTCTCTCTCTATCTCTCTGTCTCTGTCTCTCTGTCTCTCTCACTATCTCTCTCGTGGCCGGTCTGTTCTAAACAGATTGACAAGACTGGTCGACAGAAACAACAAACGTACGTAGGAACGAACGAAGACAGAGAGAGAGACACACACAGAGAGAGAGACAGAGAGAGACAGAGAGACAGAGAGAGAGACAGATAGAGAGAGAGAAAGTAAGAGATGGGCAGAGAGAGAGAGAGAAAGAGAGAGAGAAAAAGACGGATAAAGAAGCGTCCTCTCTCTCTGTCTCTCTGTGTCTCTCTGTGTCTCTCTCTGTCTCTCTCTGTCTGCCTATCTCTCTGTCTATCTCCCTGTCTCTCACTGTCTCTTTCTCTGCGTCTCTGCCACACCACTCTGCCTCCCTGATCACCTAACCCTCCATCCGTCCCTTATTTCTTCCTTCCTTATCTCACTCAATGCATCCCTTCACTGTCTTTTCTCTTCTTGCTTCCTTACCACTCTCTGTTCCACTCTATATCTCTCCCTGCCTCTGTCTCCCTTCATCTATCTCTCATCCCATCTCCCTTGGTCTCTGCCTGCCATCCACTTCTCATCTCATACGATGTCCGTCTTTCCCTCCATAACACCATAATACGTTGAATTCACGTCTCCATCTATTCATCTTAACAGCCACGTTCTACTCTTTCATTCGTGTCAGATGACTGACACGCGGATGACTCGTCGGTCTTTCTTTATAGGCAGACATTCCACCAAGATGTGTTCGGTACCCAGAATATATATATATATGAACATATATACATACATATATATGTATATATATATATGTATAATGTATATATACATATGTATATAATGGTATTAATTTTGCTTATGGAATAGTAGGCCTATTTAAATATTGTTGTATTTACTTATTTCTATGGCGCCTCTCTTAGTAAAACCTGATCAGATTCGCTGAGGTCAGGGTGAAAAGCTGACAAGGTGTATTTCTAGTGTGCTACACTATGATATTCGCATATTCTTCATAATAGTAATTCTTTAGTATTCATTTCATTTTAACGACTTAAGAATGTTTAGGATATGTTCCAGGATATCCTAGTAAACTGGTTGGCAATGAAAAAAGGAACTAAGTTGAATAATACTGGAGTGGAGAAGGCATCCACAACATAGTCAACAGGGAGTAGATTGAACGCTTTCGATGTTGTCCACGTTTCGAGTTTAGCCATAAATCTCGTGGATGTATTCAGATTAAGCTCCGGACGGGAGAGTTGACAGTGGCTTTACTTGGTGAAAAAACATTGCATATTCAAATGGTTCACGGACAAATAGTTCACTGATATTATAGTTGACGACAAATGGTTTATGACTAATTAACTATTATTCGCTCACTTTATTCTGGGAAATGTAAGTCGGATTGATGACAATGGTGCTTGCAAATCCAAATTCTATTTCAGCGAGAGTCAGTTTTATCAATACAACTTCTATTTCAGGTAGAACTTGTGTCAACAATCCAACTTCAATTTCTGCAGGCATTATTTTCATTATCAAAATCTATCTAGGAAGAATGTTTTTCATCAATCCATCTTCTATTGCAGCAAGCATTAATCTACAATACAATTATACAACTGTTTTTTGATATTGTCCACCTTACAATCAGCTCAGAAGTGCACTCACGCCTTGACGACGCAATTGCAGTTGTAATGCAGAGCAATTGTGCGCAAAGGACTTGCTCTAGGTCCCTATACAGTGACTTATGCCTCGGACGAGAGTCGAATCAGCTAACTCAGCGCACACTGACCGCTCCAAACAAGCAGCCACAGTGCCACACTATCATGTTGGTGGCGATAGTCATAATGATAATGAGACTAATAATGTTGCAATAGGTGATGACATTAATGCCATTGAAATCTCGCATAATGTTTAGTCTAAGCAATGGAACTGATTTCCTTTGTAGAGGATAGTAAAAAAAGTATTAGCAATAAAATATACGATGACATCATGTAGATGTTACCATGGTAATGAACTTACACAAGCAGCAGGAGACACTAGAATAGCATAACAGCCAAACGAAGCAAGGGCAAAATACGATGAATGGAGGAAACATTGTCCAGAGAGATGTGTTTTGGTATTATGTGGAGATGCAAGGAAAGGCCCAAAGTAGAGAAGGCAAAGAGACAGAGTGTGCGCTAGAGAGAAGCGTAAGGCAGAGAGGAGACCAGACGAACATGGATACATATAGAGACAGAAAGATCGACAGAGACTCAGCAAAAGAGAGGGATACATAGATAGAGAAAGAAGGAGAAGGTGTAGAGGATGGGGTGGAGGGAGAAGGTTGGAGGAAGACAAGACTTAGAGAGAGACAGGTAGAGACAAGAAAGATAGAAGAAGATAGACAGAGACGCATTTATATATAGAAGAAGAAAGAGAGAGACAGAGAGAGAGACAGAGACAGAGAGAAAAACAGAAAGAGAAAGAGAGAGATACGGGTAGAGACAAAACAGATAGAGGCAGAAAGACAGACAAAGACGCAGTTTTAAATTCAGACAGAGATACAGATAGGGAGATACATAGCGAAGAAAGATATGAATACAGAAGCATACAGAGGCGCAGTCATAGAGAGACCGAGCCAGGTACAGTTAGACAGACATAGAGAACGAGAGTTTGGGTGGTGCCATCTGTCGTTCAGCGTCTGTCTTTGAGCCGACACGAGAGACCACAGCGACGCCTAATGCTGATCTATGGGCGGCCGTCAGCGAACGTATTCAGAAGGACTAAGAGAAGGGAATGAATAGGACAACAAAGAACTCTTACGCAGACTCACCCGATCATCGGCCTTCCAATCTTCAACCAAAAACGACACCCTTCTAGACAGTTACTCTTTTTTCTCTGGAAACCGGACTCTCACCTCTCAAGGACTACACTTTGGACAACCCATCTTATTTGACGCAGCACTTTTGAGTAGTAGGCAGAAGCCCTTCGCTTGGCTATCGAGTGGCGCTTTTGAAGTTTAGATGCTAAAATTTTCAATTGTTCGCCACCAGCGTCTGACATTCAGTAAATATTTGTGGTATCTCTTCTAACCACTCTGTGCTCGCTTTTCTTCATTGATTTTCTGTTACGGTTCCTGCTTTAATTGTTATTCCAAGGATTAACACAGCGGATTAGTATGGGAAACATTTTCCTAATTGATGATCATTTTGTCGATTTACAATCATATTTATAATGTCATCTTGTAATTCATACTTTTCATAGAAATGAAGGATATACTTGTATCTAACCATTTTGTTCCTTTGTCACGTTTTTAATTCGAACCATTGTCGTCAGCCTTCTCTTTCTCTCATCCTGACTCACTTGTTGGATATGACTGACGAACAGAAACCCATTAAAATGATAGAAACATAATTTCAGTATAATTATTGAAACAAACAACCAGAGAATCATTAGTTAGAAGTGTAACAAAGGCTCGGTTGATGACAAGCGACACAACTCAGGGCGTACTACTCGTATTTAACAAATGCCTAAATAATGTGTCTTGTATAATAGGGCCTAAAGTGGTAAACTATCGAACCAAAGCAACGACAAACTGGCAACAACCTTAACCACGACGCATAAAGCAGAAAAAGGACAACCCGTCAATTCCTCTGTCTTATAGGCCTATGGAGAAAGAAAACGACCACTCCTTCTTGGCACGTGCACAGGCCTTATAAGGAGTATACCCTGGTAATATGATATATTTCAGCAGAAAGCATGGGCTACATCACTTGGCGACATAGGGCCCATACACTAACACACTGTCCTTCGCATAATTATGCTTCTTATCCCGTTCTCGCTTCTTCGCCTACGTTTACCCTGGATGAGTACAGTGTAGGTAGGTCGTCGGCTACATGTTTCTACATACCTACATCTGCCCCTATGTCTTTCGATACCTCCACGTCTATCTTTATATTTGAATACAGTTGCCTCCATTCCTAGCATACTCCTCTACGTCTTCTGTTGCTTCTACGTCTGTCTCTTTCTCCATCAGTCTGCTTTCTCTTCGGATGTCTGACCAGGCATCGGTGCATATCCAATGTGCTTGGTGCAGCCACTGTGTTCAACGTCTGTCGCATTCCTAAGCAGCTGCGATGACCAACTCCTTGAAACCAGCAGCAGTAAAACCGACACGAATATTATCGACACACATTGCACAAGTTCACAGACAGACTCGAGCATACAACTCTGATGTCATATAATACATGTTGGACCAATGTATGATGCCGCTTATTCTACAATCAAGCGCGATAGAAATTGTGAGTAATGCCTAATAGACAATACAATACAAGACGATACAACTGAAATTTCATCTTGCTCTTCTTACAGTCAGCTCAGAAGTGCACACACGTCTCGACGGCGCAATTGCAGTTATATTGCAGAGCAATTGTGCGCGAAGGACTTGCTCAAAGATCCCTACATAGTGACTGCTCGGACGAGGGTCTCAACCGCACATTCAGCGCACACTGTGTGTCACGGGCCGACCGCTCTAACCACTCGGTCACCTTGCCACAAATGCATGTTAATAACAATAAGCCTATAATTAATGTTCCCACCGTTCATTTTTGTGGGAGATGAAGAAAGTCAATAATTATTAATTAATTAGTTTCTGTTTATTCAATTCAAGTAATTTAAGTCCTATATAAATTATAATTGAACACAAAAATAAACTTTTTCCACATGAGCTCAAACTCCTTCTTTTGAAATGGACATGTTGAAAATATTATGTGTAAGATTAAGCACGTCAGTTATTCTCCAGTATTTATTTCTGTTTGTTTGTTGCATTCAATTTAAACCCTACATGTAAGTTGTAACCGAACATAATATTTCAAACTCATTTGTTTCCGAATAAGCTCAAGCTGATTTCTATTGACTTGGACAAATTGAATACCGTTATAAAATCAGAATATTTGTATAACGCAAGGTTTTTGATTATAGTGGAATTTCAGAATTTCAGAATAATATAGAAACAGAAATTTCGTTGTGATGGACTGGCGGTGCATTCGTAATTTTTATTATTTGACACCATAAATATCATAAATATTCCTAAACCGCTGAACTGAGTCTGACTTCATTTTCGATGCCAGAAACCTATCTAAATCTATTCTATAACATTCTAATCTATTCTACTCTATTTACGGATTTATAAAGTGTATCTCACAGTACAACCTAATCAGAGGCGCTTCCAGTGCTAAGAACCCAGGGCTAGTGAAAAGAAAAGTCTTAAGAAAACGATCAGAAACAGTTGTGCTACTAGATAAGATGGCAGCACGAGTCACAGCAGGAAGGCTGTTCCATAGCGAAGGGTCAACAGAGGCATAGGCACGATGCTGAGCTGTGGCAGTCTTAGACCGAGGTACTAGAAGTATTATGTCCAAAAACATGTTAACCTACATACTATTGCTTCCTGCTCTCTGGTATTGTTTCTTCTACTGTGGTAATGTCCTGTTGAAATCTATCACCGTGTTTATCGTTGACGTCACAAAGATTTTATGGGGAAAATGTCTGTAGCCATATTAATTGAGGACTTAGCGCCGTGACCGGGGCCGTCTATAAATGATGCACGCAGAAAGCAGGTTGAGAAGGAGATGGAGATGGAGGTAGAGGAAATGGAGGTAGAGAAGTCGGCGGCGTTTGAGGTGGAAAAGGGGAAGTGGAATAAGAGGTGGATGGAGAAGATGAGGTGGAGGAGCTGGAGGAGGAAGTGGAGGAAAGAGTGGATATTTTGATGTGGAGTAGGAGTTGGAGGAAAGAGAAAGAGGAGGAAATGGAAGAAGAAGAGGAGGTGGCAACGGATGAGGTGAAGGAGTAAGAACAGACGGATCAGGTGGAGAAGGAGGTTGGAGTGGAGGAAGCAGTGAATTTGGAATTAAAAGCAGGAGACGAAGGAGGAGGTTGGGAGGAGTAGCATGTGGAGAAAGAAATGGAGAGAATGGAGGAAGTAGATGAGGCTTTCATTTAGTACGTTAAGCTAACCATCACACGAGGTGCCCTCCTTAGCTATTTACATAGATGAATGGGATGAATGTATAGACATAATAAATGTTTGTGTAAGTAGATTGACTCGCAGTGGGATGTCTGCCTTGAGGGCCATGCAGATGAAGGAAGTGATTGGTAATTGGAATGCATCACAGGTGGCAGCGTTGAGATTGAACCAGTTGCAATCAGTGATGTGTACAGGAAATGGGTTTCTGACTACATGGAAGGCAAAACCACTTAACGGATTGACTTAGATGTGCTGTGCGGGAATTTACACGGCTGGGACCTAAGCAACTCATTACCAATAGTTACAGAATGATCGTATCACATCTTCAGCTTCATAAAGCTCTTCTCCCATAATTACTATCCAGAAGCGCTTTCAGCACGGAAACCCTGTAGAAATAGAAATGCGTTAAAAGAGTGTGAAGCCGAAAGAGAGAAGCCAGTCATTAGATGAGCTCTTATAACTAAGTGCTGGAGGAAGGTCATTTCAGGCAGATGGACCCACAACAGCAAATGTCCGATGCTGAGCCAAGTCAGACTTAGTCCTAGATAAACAGTGCGAAGGATCGTGGTGAAGTTACAGATAACATCTTTCACAATGATTATAGTCAGAGAGTGATCATCATGAGAAGCCTAACCCTTGCATACAGTGGGTGTAAGTGTAATTATATATATGTGGCAGTACACTAAAAAATTGAGTCTATTGCTGTCTCGAAGCAACACAGTTTTTGAATAGACACTGGGCCGCAGAAGTGAGGAACCGATTTCGAGTCCAGCATCCCCTTAAGGTTGGCTTCTTCTCTTTCGCTAGGCGGCGTTTGTTAATAAGTTAAAGTAAAAACATGGGTTTTTAGGGACCCTCTTTTATTTAGCAGATTGGCGCAATCGTTCCATTTCCTGAAGAGTTTTTTTATTATATATCAATTATGATGTAAACTTGCCGGAGTGGAGCTCGTCAAGAACGACTCGTTCGAGTGGATTAAAGATATTTATTTATTTTATTTTATTAATTTTATTCTTAATTTTGTGTTATGTGATTGCATTGTCATGCAAGCCAGAACTATGTAAAACATTTCAGCTCTGTAGGTCGAATGGAACATACATGATTGTACCTTAAAAGTTAATAGATGCAATCTATCAACCGACATACATTCCTTGACAAACATTATGCAAGCCAAGTTAAATAAAGGAAGGTAAAAACTTAGATGTAGCCTATAGCGTCATTACGACCTGCGTGGCTGCCGACGGTTAAATTCGACTACTGTAATAATAAATTATTTCGTCATCATTCGCTCATACTGCACTTGTAATCATAACGTTGACAAGAGACCCTTACTCAGTCTATAGTGTTCAGAGTTCTAGGAGTCTAGAGTATCGAAGCGCATGAGTTAGATAGAATTACTGCTAAGCCAGTCTGACAAAATCTATGGCCAAGGGTTCCTATTGCAGGAACTCACCGAGCTGAGAATATCATAAATGTTTGCATGATTAGGTCTGTAATCTCTGACGGCAGAAGGAGACTTCTCCGTTCCTTCCAACTTTGTTACACGCAACGATATGACAAATAGAACGATCTGTTTCTCTACTTCTATAACTGAATTTTCCTATTGATTTTGTCGACGTTTGCATATATATATATATATCTTATAGATATAAGATTGCATAGAAAAACTCTCAGTCGTATAAATATATGCTGTCCATATTTGTCCCAGGAATTGCGGGTAAACTTAGTTCCTATCGATCAGTCACTCCTATTTTGGCTCCTGTCCGCAGTCATTTGTCTGGCTGCCATTCAATCTATAAGTCCTGTCTGTCTATCTGGCAGTGTGCCAGTCCGTGTTCCTTGTGTCCAATCCACAGACCGTGTCAACACAATAAGCATCTTCATCAATCGTGTATTGCAGAGTCGTTGCTCCTAGTCTTGTGAACAACTAGTCAGCTTGCCTAATGTTCATTCCTGTAACATGGCTCGTCTAGTGCGGCGCTTTTCACAAAGCTGCAAGTGGACTGATTGTGAACACGTCTCGTCAAATTGTTCACCAAGAAAATGGTTGATGGCAAATGGTTCACAGTCCAAAAAATTATTATTCGCCCACTGTGCTTGGTAGGATAGAAATTGGATTGATGATAGAAATAATTCAAAAATAGAGGATAACATAGGCAGGTCCTATATATATATATATATATATATATATATATAGAGAGAGAGAGAGAGAGAGAGATTTAGCCTATAGCGTTATAATATGGTTATTGAAATAAAAGTTGCATTATTGAAAAGAATTCTTGCTTGAAATTATAAGCTGAGTTGATGAAACTAATCCTTGCTGAAATAGAAGTTGGATTAGCAAGATGACATTAGTATCGTCAACTCCGTCTATGGGAGGCCGTCGACGAACCAGGAGAAAGAATGTTCATGAAAACCATCAGCCTAACACAGAATTGTTCATCGGTTAATTAAGTCATTCATTCATTCATTCATTGGTTGACTCATTCATTCACGCATTCTGCCAGAAACATTTTGTAGCTCCTTTAATGTAAATACTTGGCAAAAGCGAGCAGATTCCAATTGTATTTTAAAACGTGCGTAGAGTGGCTCTGGCTCAGAACGCAAGATTCCATTGCATCTCACTGAAGGTAGGTGAACCCGACCGTAGAAACGGATAATGATGCAGCCCTCAAGAGAGTGTTAACTATACAATGCTTTCGCTTTGGGTCAAATGCATTCAGCACAACTGATATACCGAGATCCATATCTAGAATCTAAATTCGATGTGGTGTTAGTGTTAATGAAATAATTGAAGATTAGTATTATCAACATTAACAATTTTACTTTTAATATGGCCATAGTTATTATTATAATGATAATTATTGTTATTACTATTAATAATATTCATGATAGTATTATTATTTTTATTATCATTACAAACCAGAGTTTTAATCGTAGGCCTATCCTAAATTTCATCGTATAGTTCTCAGACGCATCCAAACTGCCAGCAGAGTCGATGTCCTGATGTCATCCTCGATGATTGATTATTATCATCGACAGTCAAGGCTGCTGTACGTGGAATATTTCATCTCCGCTTAATTTAATTATGTTGTAGAGTTAGATATGAAATGGATGATTCTTTTCATTGTCAATGCCTGCCGTTGAAATACGCCTTTAGGTGATGGGAGGAAGATAGCTTTGGCTCTGTGAGTCGTCCGAACATATTAAAGATAGAATGATTTGATGGAGACGATCTAGAGAGTAGGTATGTTGCAAGTGATGGTAGTAAACATGTTGAACAGGGCTGCAAACATGTTGATTTTTTGGTTATTTGTTTTTTTTTTTTAAAATGGCAATTTTTTTAGGCTTCATATTTTTTAATTTACTAATAGCATTAATTTATTACTAATTATGTGTTACTCAGTCGGAAATCAAGCTGAAATAATTATATAAGCAAGTCTGAGCTCTATTTGATGCTCTGTTTGATGCTTTTTATAACAAAACTGCTGTTACAAGATCCAAAGGAAAACTAAAAACCAAGAAACCAAATAAAACCAAAAATCAGAAAAACAACTTTTAGATTTTTTTTTAAATTTGGGTTTTTGCACCCCTATAGTAGATTAATTGCAACAAATTAGAACTAAGACGAGAATGGTACTTTTCTGGGTATCTTTTTTAAGCATCACTTATAAGCATCAAATGTACATTTACTTATGCAAATTCTGGTCGATGTGATCATATGAATGATATCGTCCGTTCAATTCATTGAAAATATCGCTTGGTCGAACCATATGGTAGACATACAGCAAATTCATACGGGATATGTGGACATCAATCAGAACTAAATTGCCTGTCGCCAATACGATGAATCTTATCGTTGCACTTTCTCATTTTTTTACTCAATGTTGTTTCCCTCGAAACCAAGTCCATATAGGCCTAATTATATCTGTAGCATCAACTTTCTGAGTCTATTAATTACTGATTGTTCCTAAGTCGTAGTTCCCTTAGCTGCTTCGTTTGTTTCACTCTGCTTCTCATCCCCTATAATATCATTTCAATGTTTTTATTTAATAGGCCAAAGTCATTTTTTCTTTTATATTAATCAATTTAATTTATGTTTTACTGTCGCCAAATCATATGATTCACAACAGCTGACAGTTTAAATGGGAACCTCGATAAGTATAAGGTCAACAGTGAACCAATCGATTAACCCGAGAGCTTAGCCTCTGAAATAAGCGAACATCAGCAATCGTCGATCTCCACATCATGAGCCTGTTGGTGTCATTCAAGTCTTATGAATTTCTATGGAAAAATGATTAATTTAATCACACATCGCTCGTGATTAAGCTGGTGCCCGACATTTGGTTTTCGATATTGTGATTACGATTTTATGTACATATATGCCTGTGAGGCTGCATTTAGTTTCTTGGCGAACCACGTAACGCTATCAACTTCGTTTCTGTATTTAATGTGAGTTCTGTGGACCAGGCCCTTTGATGAGGCGCACATATTCAGCCGCAAGTGACGTAGTCCCTTTTTACAAAAATTATATATACGCAAGACAGGACTGGTGTGCAAGAATGAGCTTTCGCCACCTAGCGAATGAATCTGAACTATCATGTTCCACTGGCGAATAGTTTGGAAATTTGTCACAACTATCAGCATAGTTCGTTTTGAAAGAAACAGTCGATTGTCAATTTTTGATGCCATATAATCATACGAGTTTTATACATTAATTTTGTAACGTACAAGTTGCAAGACTTCACATTAAGTGGCACCGACAGACGTTGGCCTATACATATAAAAATATTATTATATGTGGATTCACACATTCACACATTTTATATACCTCCACACATACATACATGATCACATCCATTTGCATAAATACAATTCTACTCACGCACCAACATACCGACAGACAGACAGACAAAGACACACGCACGTACACACACACACACACATATTGAGAAGTAACATCTCAAATAGGCCTACATATGACAAAAGTTACTAAATAAATACAATTAATGTTAAAAACACTATGATAGACATTATTTAAGTGTATACTTACATGCATTCAATCATACACACGAACTTGATCCATAAAGAACTGAAACTAAACGAATTCTAGAGAGTCCATTATGTGTACTTTACATAATGCTCGCATTCATTTACTTATTATATTGTATTTTTTAAAGAATTATTTGCAAAAGAAAATGCAATCATTTGAAGAATTATTTTTGCAAGATCAAAATCCAACTACAAATAAGAATAAAAAATAATGAACAATATAATGATTTTGAAGACAATTTATACAAAACCAAAATGCAATTGTTTTTTTGCAATCAGTGGAATCAGACAAGAAGATCTATATTGTCCCGTTAGCACAGCCGTCATTTCAGTAAAAAATCTTGAGCATATATAAAACTTGATTTCTTACATGCGTTCATACTTACTTGCATGCACACGGATGTAGGCCTACTTATGATGTACAATATACATACGCACATACTTACTTACTTAGACTTAGTTCCTTCTGCTCCTCTTCGAACCTTAGTCATTGGTCAACAAGAGCTCTCCATCAGTACGATATTTGACGATCTTTTCCGCATCTTCCCAGTCGATTCCCAGCTCCTTCGAGTCTTTTCTAAAGCTGTCTCTTTTTGTACCGGAATGGCGTTCTCTTATTGTTTCTGTAACGATCAATTTTGTTTCTACGGAGGTGAGGTTGCCAACCTCGCGCCCCAACCCTCCTCCTTTTCAACCGGGCTTGGGACCGACTTAGACATAGGCCCTATATATATATATATATATATAATTGCACAGGGCCTACATATACCAGACTAGCCGATCTGGTCTGTTTTCTGTCATAGCCATTTTATAAGTCATTGCGGAGTGGCAGAGAATGCTGAAAATGACTATCACATGACACCTATTCTTGGAAATTGATATAGCGTCTTTTGCCGTCTCTTCTGAGCATGACCTATTCACCACGGGCTCTTTACCTACTGTGTATCATATTTCTGTCGTTTCTTTTGTAAATATTAGCTCACGAGGCTCAGTGACAGCATACATTGGTCACAGAACCAATTGATTCGCTCTCTGGTCTAACCACAGCAGAGTCCATTTTCAACAACCATTACTTCTAGGTATAAGGAGTTACTGGCATTTACCTTCTTGGACAATTGCTCCTCCGAACAGTTGCCCCTCTGAAGTCAAAATAAATAATTAATCAAAATTCAGTCTTGGTGTACTTGTAATCATGATGAGGTTCGTCAGCTTAAAGTTAGACTAGCTATTATTATTATTATTATTATTATTATTATTATTATTATTATTATTATTATTATAATAATAATAATAATAATAATTATTATTATTATTATTATTTTTATTATTAAGTTAACTTAATGATAATGTTTTGCATGCCGACTTTACACGGGGGCTTTCATCCGGATTAGGGCAAATGTCCTACGTAAAACGTGGGAAAATATAGTACGGGGGAATTGTACTGGGGCAAATGTCCTACACTTCTTCGTGGGTCCCTCTGCTGAAAAACTCTAGAGCCGCCATTGCTTCTCTCAGTGTATTCCAAACGTCTGTTCGTCCATTCTTCGTTACTTCTGTTCCCGAAATGAGCCATCTTCCGTCTGTGCCACATGAATGTTCTCTTTTCTGTACGCACGTACATGTATCTTCATATCCATTGTTGCAGCGCAAGAAATTCCACACAAAGACTAGGCTGACAACACGAATAGCGACTAATCAATAGCATTGCATCCATATCGTATCGCACGAATGCATTTGTAGTGGTTGGACCAACCACATGTGATGGTCTACCTCAAAACCTCCTCATCTGCCGTCTTAGCCGTAGTCGGACCAAAGTTGTCTATGGGTCCAAGTTTTACTTCCCGACACAACCCGAACCATTTAAAATGAACCCGACCAGACTTCGAGAGCCAAATATATGTCCCGATCCGACCTATCACGCACATGACCCGACCCAATCCGACCCGACCCGCCTTTAGTGCTAATTTTACTAAATTATTTATCGTCAAATTCTTTTGTCGTAAAAAACGCAGCACAGTCACACCGCCATAATATATGATCATAATATTGATTTTTGAGGTCTCATCAGGAAAGATACCCTTCATTCATTCCATTTATTTTGGCCAAAGCTTACCTTCTCCATAAATATATGCAAAAAAATTCCGAATATTATTAGGTAGGCCTATTTAAGAGTCCGGTCCGCATATTATGAAAGTACACATGAAAATTGATCCATGAGAATCTTGCAACCAATCAGAAGTCTCAAATTGAGTAATGATATTCGTGTTGAATATTCATTATGGCTACGTGCGCCGATTAAATTTGCAACCAACAATCTAGTCCACAACATTTCGAACTTAAGTTCCTCGAAATAGCATATTACATAAAAACATTGTAAACCTACTGATTACACATGCTTTCAGACAGACAGACAGACAGACAGACAGACAGACGTACTGAGACAAACAGAGGTAGACAGAGACAGAAAGAGACAGACAGACAGAGACCGAAGCAGAGACAGGACCTAGTATCGATCATTCTACCTGAATGTTCTTCTTTGACGGACGATCGTTTTAAGAGAACAACAATTCAAAGACGCGACGCACGTTTGCATGTTCCTCGCTCACCCTCACAATAAGCACACCCTGCGCATCCTTTATTTATCTCAACGGATTGCAATGCCAATCTTCTGTATGTAGGTAAGTATGCATGCACTTGTGAATATGTGTTCATGTAGGCCACGAAATTTTTATCTGTCCCTCATAGCCCATATTAAATTGAGACATGAGGACATTTTGGTAGCTTGACCAACCGCAGAGTTGGTGCTTTAGAAAGTCATAAGTCGACGTAATGTAATCTTGCATTTAAATAGCTACCTTTAAAGACATCTACTCAAATGCACTCTATTTGCTAGCTTATGATGGTATTAAGTGTCATTACTTGCGAATACATGTATGTCACGACAGTTGGCAAAATAGTGCACAGTCAGTTGAAGGAGTCACCAGTTGTGGGCACTAATTGATTCCCGTTAACATCTAGCATGTTACGGAGGTCTCCGCTCGATAATCCGAAGGTTCTATAGTACAAATAAAAAGTAACAAATGTCGAAGTAATTTGTCTAATATAATAAAGAATTTTCTTGTAACCTGTCGAAGCAAAAGATATGACAAATTGGGAACAAGCCAAAACAACTTTCACCACGAAACCCAAAGCAGAAAAAGTTAACGACCCGCCAATTCCTCTCTTTTATAATTTTTATAGAGAGCGAAAACGACCATTTCTTCTTGTCGCGTACACAGACCCTAAGAAGTTGGCCTACATACTAGTAAATAGTAGAAGAGCAGAAGGCCTTTAATGACGGAGGAAGGTAATTCCAGGCAGGTGGATAAAAGCCCAGAGCACAGGATTTATTGACCTATGCATAGCAAGAGTGCTTTAAATGCGCACACGGACACCTTCTTGCATGACTTCCGGAATATTTCACCTCTCGATGAGGCTACCATTTGTGTTTGCACGCACGTCTAAAACTGAAATAGTTATCACAACAAGTCTAGTCCCAAGACTGTTCTTTAGACTATTCTACTCAAGCGCAATGTTGCAACTGTTGGTGGAATCAATCAAGCGTTGGCCATGGCGGTGGAAGTAGCCGCACGGTGTAGACAAAGCCTTTTGCAATCGAACAATGGACGAGAGCATCGCTGCTAGGCATCGCATTGATCATAATGGCTTTCATCAAGACGCTCTCCTCATATCAACCGTATAAGCGATACAGATGCCGCTTTCTTTGTGTATTTAATGCCCGTACCTACGCGAACGATTGCTGGGAGTTGGTTTTTATGTGAGGTGGCTTACAGGAGCGATTTCTATTCACGTAATCGACGGCTTTAGGATATAGTGTTAGGCCTACCGCACACAGTTTAGGATCGTTTTTCACCGTGTTGAATCTTGAAGTATTTGCGCCTTGTGAATGCAAATCATGGTTTTGGATTTCTGAAGTAAGTGACTAAACTCATCCACAGGTGGACAGGATTTCACATTATTTCAAGAAATTGGATAAGTACGGATTACATTCTGGAGGCATTTACGTCTATTTTGCAAATGCAAATCATGTCTGCGCATGTGAAAACCGTATTTTTAGTGATTCTCTTGTAATCACATCGATCTGGATATTTTCTGTCGAAATGGGAGCAACCTTTTCCATCTCCATGGGAGGAAACACAACACGTGAGTTCATAATCCATGCGTTAAGACTAAATTAATACGAACACAAGAGAGAACATAAGCGACAATGCATTGCGATAAAAACAATATAACGCTATAAAACACAATAGAAATAAACATTTTTAGTAATAATTAATTACATACGATCCCATGCAATAGTGTGTTTGTCTTAACTAACAACATAATGACCAAATTCTTATTGACTGATTGGTCACTGGTTAAATGCTGATAATTTTATTCGCCATTTGTTCATCTGCATTTTTAATTGAGAATGATAATTTCGGTTCTGGGTTGATCTGAAATGTGTCCGTGCAAATTTCCGCTGAAACTTTCGAGAACGAAGGCATATAGTTTTTTACTCTTGAGGATTTAATTCTTCCTGTATTATAAGCTCAGAAAAAAATCAGTTCTGGCAGAGGCGTTGCTAGGGTATTTTGCGCCCGGGACAAACTACAGAATTGGCGCCCCTTTGGGGGCCATCCATACATGACGTCACGCGCCTATGGGGAAGGGCGTCACACAATTGTGACGAAGTGTAACGAGGGAAAGGGGTCCAAAGAAATGTGATATCACATCATAACATCAAAATTCATAACCTTATTTTTAAACATTTGCACAATCGTAATGAGGATTTTGGGGGCGTCAAAATCATGTACAACAACCTGTTTGTAATGAAGATTTTGGGGGCGCCAAAATGTAATCTTACTAACTTTTTTGGAATGAATTAGTTTGTTTCGAAATTTAAAAAAATTAGTTTTAATCCTCATTTTTGGCGCCCCTCCAACTCGGCGCCCGGGGACACGTGTCCCCCTCTGCCCCCTAGCTACGCCTCTGAGTTCTGGTATGAACGAAAAATTAATGTTCTTATACAAATCCTTTCTGAAACTTCTGACGACAAGGTATGACAGTTTAATTTTATTTTGAAGAACCAATTATAATCTCATCCGTACCGATTTAATCTTTAAGCTTATTATCGGGGCCTCTTTCTACCGATTTAATGTATAGCATACATGTGGCTATGCTTAACACAACTGTCGACATCTGGCCTCGTTGTCAGAATCAACACGCAGATGTAGGCCTACGTAATGTTTTAGGATTCAAGCATACCTTATGTACACATTATAAGAAAAAATATTTCTCAAGAGCCATGCTAAAGCTTTCGAAGTAGTGAACTAGAACTTAGATGAAGAACTTGTACTTCAGCTGATTTGTGGAAATGATTCTGCAGCGTACTTTTTTTAGACACTTTGACACTTTGTTATTGCCAGCAGAGCAGGGGTGTAACAAGCGGGGGGTTAGAGGGGCACCGGCCCCCTGTTTCAAAACTGGGGGACAAGGCCGACCAGTTTCAGTACTCAGTGTCCCTCTGTGCCCCCAAATCGGTTCTTTTTATGTTTCTTCAATGGCTTTTTAAGATGAATTTTGCTAAGATAATCTGTGCCCAACGTTTTTAAAAATTTCTGGGAGGCTAAATTCAAAAAGTGGAGGGGGCAAATATTTTTTGGGCGCTTTTGCGCAATATTTTGGAAATTATGCCCCCTACTTTTCAAAACCTTGTTGCACCTCCGCAGCAGAGGAATTTCGTTCTTCGGGTGTAAGAAAGATAACTAGTCCAGAGTTCCTTACATACTGATACTGAGCATAGTTGGTGTTTCGATTTTTTGGCTGATTCAGGTGACAGCGATGAATCTCACTCATCCTAAATACTAAAGTTAGCAGGTTAGCATAGATTAGAATTTAGAATACTGTTGAATGTAATTAAATACTGTAAAGTTCAACTGGACTATTTGCATAGAGTTGAATTAAACTTAATAGATTGAAATGGAAAAGAATTAACAGACATCGAGTTGATTAGAATAAAAAGATTGCAATTCAGGTTGCATAGCATATCAGAACATACCAATTCAGAATCAAATTTTTAATAAAATAAAGTGAAGAAAAATCAGGAATTAGTTTCTTAAACAAATTGTAAGATTTAAAATGAATGGAAAGTGGCTTGTTTATAAAGTGTTGACATTGCAAATAGTTCTCTGCGAATTAATTAATACTACAATTTCATCAATGAATGCCATTCGCATTTTCATTTAGCTATGAAATAAAGAAGATAATAATATTGTAGTCAAGCAATGACAGTTAGTGATAATAAATAATACCATAACATCTTTATTATATTATTATGCTAATTATTATGTTCCAGTGGATCCAGTCTTACATAAACCATCATCCTACTGTTTGATTGATATTATTGTAAATGGTGCACTAATTAATTACATTATTACTATTATTATCACTATTATTATTATTATTATTATTATTATTATTATTTTCACTATTACTTAGCTACCTCTTATTTTTTTTAAGTCTTACATTGCAATTTGGCAGAGGATATAATAATAGTTTGTTAGATGTTATTACAAGTAAAAAATAGACATTTAATTCAAATTTTAAACGCGAAACAATTGTTCTCTTCTGTTCATCATCAGGGATTGTAGATCTGTCATAACTGAGGAAACAATAAAAACGACATTATAATTGACATCATTGATAAATAGTAAGATATCGAGTTGAATAATAGCCAAATATTTGCATTTATTATCATTTATTTACTAGTTATTTACTAGAAGAATTTACATAGAGCCCCACCAGGATATCAACTCAGAAGCGCTACTGACCCAACCTCGTCTGCGTGTGTAGGAATGTGCTCCAGTTTATGGACGATCACATCCGATCTATTCCGCTGACTAGATGTATCTCGGTGGATGAAATTCTTGGTAATCAATCTTCAACTTAGGCTTATTGTAATCCGTCTTTCATCATGGAATTAATTCCCAGCTGATTTCTTCAAGAATGCGTTGGACGATTATTTCAATCCACCTTTTCATGTCAGCTTTGTATGCTTGAAGCTCTGCAAGTCGAAATTGCTTTCTATCCAATGTCAATTGTTTGACTGATTGCATTCAGCTAAGCTGTCGTCATTGCTTCGCACATTCAATAACTTACCAACTCATTAACTAACTCCCGAGTTCCTCCACCCACAAACTCATTATCTCACTCGCTTCCTCATTATCTCACTCGCTCACTCGTTCGCTCGCTAACTCACTAACTCACCAATTCACTAATTCACTAATTCACTAACTCGCAAATTCACTAACTCACTAACTAACTAACTAACTAACTAACTAACTAACTAACTAACTAACTAACTAACTAACTCACTCACTCACTCACTCACTCACTCACTCACTCACTCACTCACTCACTCACTCACTCACTCACTCACTCACTCACTCACTCACTCACTCACTCACTCACTCACTCACTCACTCACTCACTCACTCACTCACTCACTCACTCACTCACTCACTCACTCACTCACTCACTCACTCACTCACTCACTCACTCACTCACTCACTCACTCACTCACTCACTCACTCACTCACTCACTCACTCACTCACTCACTCACTCACTCACTCACTCACTCACTCACTCACTCACTCACTCACTCACTCACTCACTCACTCACTCACTCACTCACTCACTCACTCACTCACTCACTCACTCACTCACTCACTCACTCACTCACTCACTCACTCACTCACTCACTCACTCACTCACTCACTCACTCACTCACTCACTCACTCACTCACTCACTCACTCACTCACTCACTCACTCACTCACTCACTCACTCACTCACTCACTCACTCACTCACTCACTCACTCACTCACTCACTCACTCACTCACTCACTCACTCACTCACTCACTCACTCACTCACTCACTCACTCACTCACTCACTCACTCACTCACTCACTCACTCACTCACTCACTCACTCACTCACTCACTCACTCACTCACTCACTCACTCACTCACTCACTCACTCACTGTCTCTTATCTAAGACGAGCAAGGGTGGAGCTGCTTTATAACGAAAGACATTAGCTTTGCTGTTTGTGTTATTATCATAACTACATGTAAGAAATGCAATTTCTCCATCGACTTCTTGATTGCTCTTTAAATGCGTTTCTTTTTTCTATTCCACTGGATTTCTGTGCTGAGTAGTACTGAATAGTTATTATGCGAGAGACGCTCTGTAAATCTAAAGATACGATACGATAATATTAGACCCTATACGTGACCTTTCAGGCGCTGACTTGGTTCCTGTGGTCAACGGCTCTTCGTTATAGCCTGGTCATTGTGGCCTTCGATTTCATGATAAATGTTATAGTATTGCATTTAATTGCATTCCTCGGTATTCGGGTCGTCGCCTGATTACGCGTAATGATACAGACGGACTATTTTTACATCAAACGCCGGATGACGTTGAGCATTAATCGATCACGTTGTTAGGCGCTATTTTAGACGACGCTGGACTGAGGACTCACTCATCGACCGCGTAAGAACTATGAACAAGATATATGCCGTCTTTTAACAATACGAGGATGATTAATGGGGCTTTGTGATTAAACTCGGATCAATTTCTTACTGCTTGTAATGCATTTGATGGAGCTACGTTTTTGGAATGATATTCCTGTTTTTTCACACAGTTCAGTCGTTTGTGTCTTTAAATTGTCAACTTAACAACTGACCCCCTTTTAAATTAATTATTCTCGATTGTATAGTGGCCACTTGACAAGCAGAAAGCCTGCTAGCCTCTGTGATGTTTTAATGCCATTAAGAATATTTTCCACGTATGAGCTTGTTTGACCTATTGATATAAGCGATAAGCGAATTGAAGTAGTCTTAGCTCTTAATGCAGGCCATTGAAAACCAATTCATTTACCATGATAGATGTCTTTACAGATATATAGGCACTACTTAATTCTGCTAATTATCACACTTGGTTTCAGCGCAGTGGAAGCAATGTTGAGGCGCAATATAAATCTAGAGCTACGATACAAAGCGATAGTGAGGCAGTCTATGGTTGATCTTCGTGAAAAGACTTTTCCAGTTTCTCAAGCAAGATTGTGGAACTCTCTCACTATGTCGCTTCGTTTAGCTCACCAGGTTCAATCGTTCTCTCCATTCTCAAATTGATCCAACCATGCGCACTTTTCTTTCTTAGTGTAATGCATAGTGACCTGAGCAAGGCTTGCTTTTGGGGCAAGATTTTTGATGCCCAAACTAAAATTGATAACAATGTAATGAGATGATGTTATCCTAATATTATGTTTTAGTTTGATTTTCAAGCTGACGAACCGCAGTATGATTACACATAGGCCTACAGTATGAACGGATGATGAAAAAATTAATTATCACATGACCCGAATTTAATTGTTGGTAGTCATACAATGTGTCCATTATGTCACACTTCTAATTTCCAGATTTCAAGTTTCAGCTTTGGCCACCGTCAATGAAAATCTGCGAATTATTTGTGGGCTTTTAGCAATGCGGGACAGCAGCGCCGTTATAACTTCGTGCATTAAAATTTAATTTAATCCAAATCTATGAAAACTTTGTCCGGCTGTCCCTAACACCAACAATATGTTTAATGATTACCCTGTTGGTATGGGTCCGGGTCCGGATTTATTAAATTACTAGGGACATCTTTCCATCAATCCAGCTTCTATTTGACCACGAGTTTACATCAATCCAGCTTCCATTTACTTGTAAGCATGATTCTTTTCATCAATCCAGCTCCCAGTTTAACATAAATCTTTTCATCAACCGAGCTCAAAGTTAGACGGACATCTGTTGACCAACGCCGCTTCTACTAGGCACAGGCCTACCGACGCTAACGAAGCTTAACCAGATGTGCCATGGAGAATAATAATTTACCCCGCTATTCATTAACATGGGTACCGTAACTTACAATGCTAAAGGTTTTGCAGGCGCCTTTTAATATTGTTGGTGTTAGGAACAGCCGGGTAAAGTTTGATAGATTGGAGCAACTAAGTAAATACGGAACCGTGCCACCCTATTTTCGTCCTATATCAGAAGCGTCTAGATAGGGGGTCCGAAGGCAAAAGCCTCCAATTTCGGGTAGGGTTGGAACATTTTTTTATTAGGTGGATGATATCTTGTCTTCCTGGCACTTGGGACCTAAGGTTTGCTTCCATCACTCAGAGTGGGTTCAATTGACGCCACTGTCCTATATGGTTTGTAAGCGAGAGTGATATTAATCGCATCTATAATCTTATTTTTTAAACATTTAGATTCGGATCTCGAAGACGCTGAGAGCCACGTGGCTCGATACAAACCGGAAGGACTGGACGCCCTCTGTCGAAGTACGAAGTTCACTCGCAAGGAACTTCAGATTCTCTACAGAGGATTTAAACAGGTAGACATTCAGTATCACGCGACTAATATAATAATCTACTCTTCTTTATGTTTAACGGGAAAATTGTTCAGAGCAAGAAGTTCTTTTACGCCGATTGTATTCGGTGAAATAGAAGTTGGATTATTGGTTGCAAAGATTTTAATCATCGTAACTTCTATCACATGCAGCAGAAATTCATGTCAGTAATCCAACATCTATTTCTGCAAACCTTATTTTCGTCTATATAATATTATCATCTTGGCATATTTAGGAAGAATTTGTTTTATCAATAAAACCTCTATTGAAATCAACATCAATCTAACTTCTACTTTACCAAATGCAGAGGGCATAAGATATTTTTTTTGTCGGTAAACGATTTTCGTTGAACAAAGTCTATTTGACGTGACACGATTGCTTACATAGCCTCCAGCCTATCAGCCATTATATTACAAGAATTGCCACGTGGACTCTCGGGTAGCGGACATATTGATTCCCTATGCAACATAGAGATGACCGAGTGATTTTTGTCACGATTCTTCTACAGGGAGACGTAAAAAAACAGTGATGGTCGGCTGGCGTATGGTGGTTTGTGAGCTTCAGCATTTTGACAGTTTGAGAAAAACGAATTCATTCATTCATCTTAGCATTTATATAGCACCGCCTCAAGAAGTCTACGCGAAGTTTGAGTTTACGAGTGTACAACATGTCACATTTGAGCCATTAAATGTCTCTTCATGATGATTTTGTTTATTGTGTAGGAATGTCCAACTGGAATTGTAAACGAAGACACGTTCAAAGAAATCTACGCTCAATTCTTTCCGCAAGGAGGTAGGAGCAACAGTTTAAAACAACAGAGTAGCATATTTGACAGTCAAGTGACCAACTGGGTTCGCATTCATCGGCTTGTGCTACTTTTGGGGCAGACCTTTTAAATATTGTTTTCATGGCGTTTCATGAATTTGTCGCCTGGATATCGATCACTCACTGTTTTCATCTAGTGAAAGCCAGTTTCGTCTTTACCGCTTTTTTTAAATAAAAAAATATTCATTGGAGTCCCGCAGTAACCAGCCTCAGCAGTACTTTTTTAAATATACGCTAGTGTATGACCAGATAGGCTATTATTATGACAGCGAAACTTGATTTGATGCAACACAGTGCAAAAGAAGCCCTTCGAAAAATTCTTGATGAAAGTGATGCTGGAGAACTCAATACCACGGACAACAACTCTGGTTCGGAGAATGATGATCATGTATCTAATAACTCTGAACATTGGGATGTATAATGTGCAGAGGACGAAATCGACATAGCTACTCAAGACCATGGCCGTACCGAGGGGGCAGCGGGGCCGTGGCCCAGGGCTCAAATTTCAGGATGGAATAACTTATTATTCCATAAAATACACTATTTTAAAAATGTGGGGGCGCCAGATTGATGCTAGGCACAGGGCGCCATTATAGCTCGTTACGACCCTGCTTAGGACTAACCTGTTCAAGCCACCAGTAGTCGAATTAGTAGTTCAATTAGAAACGGATGTGGTCGTCATTGGTTTTGTGATCAATCAATCAAAAATCAACCAAAAATACTTGATATAGCGCCCCTTCAAGATATCTTCTCAGAGTCGCTCCCGGCCTAATCCTCGGCTGAAAAGGACAGTTTTAAGAGAGGCGTAAAATAAAGATGAGGAGTTCTTAGAGCTCTATGGGAAGTCCATTCCAGATTGTATGTCCCACGACTGAGAAAGCCCGATTCTGCTTTACGGAAGTGCGTGCAAAAGGGACGATCAGGTCGCCATGAAATGCAGAGCGAAATGGTCGTAGATCACTACTGGCAGTGATAGGGCGCCATAGCTCCTTCAAATAGGCATGGGCAGTTCCGCCAAGGCAGCGCCAAACTAAGGCAGATATCCTAAATGAGATGCGCTAGGGTAGAGGCAACCAGTGTAGGACAGCCCGCATGTACTCGGACACCTGACCTGTTCTGGGAATCCCACCAATCAGTCGCGCAGCCGCACGCAAAACCCGCTCCAAACGCCCAATCCGAACTTGGGGAGCCCAGCATATATTGAGAAGCAATATATGTGATGGAGGTGTAGGAAGACAGCAAGGTGGTGCAATTCGATAAAGTTCAGCATGAGGCCATTTGATGACTGGCAAGAACGACTATGTTGAAAAGACAGCCACCGGCATCTGACGTCGGCGTGACCACGATATCACTTGATCATCTGCTGGTGTAACTGGCGCGTCAAGGTCTCACACATTTTTTTATACGTTCTAGCTTCATTCTGTGTTGTTCTTCAGAAGAATATATTGAAGACGAAAGTTGAAGACGAATACATGCCGGAAATATAGGAAATCCTGAAAATCAACGTGCGGAGAGGAACCATGTCAACGACAAGGAAATCGTTGTGTTCATTGGATTCTGAAGACTAGCGGTTGTTTATAGAGGAAATCATGAGCCAAAATCAAGCTTGTGGTCTGAGCTTGCGGGAAGGCCAGTTTTCATTGCCACCTTGTCCAGGACACGATTTCGTTGAATCATGAAATACACGAGTTTAGATGACAAGGCAACATGTGATAAAGTATTGAACCACGACTGTGGTATGACAAACGGCTTTCCATGAAATATGGACCATGTTTACTGCTCAACTGACGAGAGGCGACTCTCTACTACGAAACATCATCGAGGGAAAATGAAGGGAAGGGAAACAAGAGGAAGACTGAGAAAAATGATTTTGGACTGGATGATGGAAGGGGTGACTATAAGAAGATGAAGGAGGAGGCCAAGAACAGAGACATGTGGTGACATTGGACATGCGAACCTGCCGCAAAGGCAGAAAACTATAGAATTTATCTAGGCAGACAGGAGGGAACTTAACGTGAAACAGGACAGGGTGCAAGAGTACAGAAACAGTTGGTATCACCGTGGCGTAGAGCCGGCTCCTGGCATAGGCGAGGTAGGTACCCGTCTAGGGCGCCAAATCATAGGGGGCGCCAAATCTAGGGCAAACACAATTATTAAAATTGTTTTTAATAAATAGTTATGGGCTAATTCCAGTAGCAACAACAATATTCAATCTCTTATCACCTCAAACCGGTTAACAACAGCAACCAGAACTTTTAAGTTTTCAGCTTTGTAACTGCAAAACTTGCAACCAAGGAAACAATTACAGTGCGGACAAATAAAGGTTGGTTCCATTACAAGTCACTAGATGAACCAGTGGTAAATTCACATAAACTTTTTACACCATTTCTTTTGCTGTTAAGGTGCAACTGTTGCAGAGCGGTTTTATAATTTTCTGAAAAATGTCAACTTTTTAAAGAACATTAACGATAACAAGGATATCCATAATGATGCTCTGCATTCTGCAACTGTGTGATGAACTTATTTGCATTTCCCATCGGTCGGAAGCGGAAGAAATAAATGATCCATAATTATCAACTCTTGCAGTAGCGTATAAAGCCTACCTGGAAAATTGAATAGCCCATGTAAACAAATTTCAGCCGGGTCTTGCTCCGAGATACCTGGTTGACATAATACTTCGGCCTTATTCAGCGTCCCACCTCCGTCCACTTCGCTTGTTCAAAAGACTGGACCTCTTGGTTTCTATAACTAGAATAACTATGGCTCTGTCTCGATATTTTGCTTCAATTGATCCCTCTCTGTGGAATGCGATTTCTCCATCTGATCGCTCTAAACGCTCTAAACCTTCTAAACGTCTATATGGCAGCCTCTCATCCTCTTCCTTTTCTCAAAATCTACGTCTTCTCGCGGGGCTAAGGGCTTTGCGCAATGCTGGCGCTTCTGGATGGTTCACCCAACTAGAGGCTCTTTATCAATAGTTAAATACAATACAGTATTTTAAAATCGAATTTTATATGCTTTGTGTGTGCCTGGCCCCATTTTCTCTCATTTTTACTGTTCGTGAACTGAGTGGGGCGCTTCAATAGATTACTGCCTAGGGCGCCAAATTACCTGAGGACGGCTCTGCCATGGCGCAAGTTATTTTTATCGCTTTATTTAGGAATAAGTTAGGTTATCCTCAAGAGTTGGATTACATCACTCATGAGTTCTCACACCTACCGATTGAGAAACATTTTAACCAGAAATAGTTGAAAAATCATGCAACAGACTCAAATTTTAATAGAATCTAAATAGTCATCTTAGCAGCAATACTTCTTCTATTTCATAAACAAAGTGACCAATATTGCAACTGAAGTCTAATATATCATATTAACATTTTCTAGCGATAAAAATATTTGTTATATATTGAGTTTATCAATAACATATACAAGGACAACAGACAAATCTATAAGAATTAGTGTTTGAGTAATCTGGTAATAAATCAAAGTTTGGACAAACCATACCAAAATTGTAAGACAAATAATTTTCACATAGCACAACAAAATTGAATGTAGGGCTACATGTATAGGCCTATTGCTGCAGGATTCATATCAATAATATTCGAATAAAATTGTCAAAAGGTGATCAAAGAATCTGAACAACATTTTCATCTGTTATAACAGATCAGATATTAGGAGGACTTGTCAGATGCTATTTTTTTAAAGAACTGTGGATGATTTGCGAACTGCAAAGAGCAAGTCAATCTCTACTGGAGAGTAGCAAACCTGAAAACAGTGCTCTGTAAAGTCTTTTTCTATTTTAAATATTTCACCACAGATAACACATCCAAAGTGTTTCACGTGGAAATCCTCAATTTCAGAAACATATGATGTGTGATTTCTAATTGTGTCGGTAACTGCAAGGAACAAGCCAATATCTACTGGAGAATAGCAAACCTGATAGCAGTGCTCTGTAAAGTCTTGTTCTTGTTCAAACATTTTACCACAAATACCACATCCACATGGTTTTACTTGAAAATCCTCAATTTCAGAAACAGACGGTCTTTGACTTTGAAATTCTTCCGGACATTGGTTTTCTCCTGCGTTGGATCCTAAATCGCTCAGCGAACGGTCGCCCATTCCAAGTTCTCTGTGATATAATTCATTTTTGAATGGTTTAAATCCCAAATGAGTGATTGAATGATTTCTCAGTACACCACCTAGCACAAAATCCTTATGACACAGTTCATGGTTGCGTATTCTCTCTCCGATGTGTGTAGTGAGGTGGTCATTCAAGATACTAGTCAATCTAAATGACTGATGACAAAAGGGGCATTTGTGTGGTTGGTATTGAGTGCCATGGACAATTTCATGCATATTTAATCTATTACGAGAAACAAATGATTTGTTGCAAAGTTGACATTTGTATGGTTTCGCCCCTGCGTGAGTTTGTGTGTGTGCTTTTAGATTCTGATTCCTTGTGAATACTTTCAGGCATAAATTGCATTTATATGGCTTTACTTCTGCATGAGACTTTTCATGGATTTTCAGTTCACTTGGTGTTATATCAGTTTTACCACACGACTTACATTTGTATGGTTTATCTCCAATATGCATTCTAAGATGTAAGTTCAAAGAACTTAAACTAGAAAGACGTTTCTCACATACATTGCATCTCCATAGTTTTACTTCAGTGTGTGTAATCGCATGGTTAGTCAAACTACCAGTTGACAAAAATGATTTGTGACAATATTCAGAGTTGTATCTATATATTGTTGAATGAATTCTTGTATGCTGCAATAGAGCGAAAGGACTTTGAAATGTTTTGTGACAAGATTGGCATGCGTATGGCTTGTCCTCTGCGTGAGTTTGTGAATGCATCCTTAGATCAAAGAAATTTAAAAATTCTTGACCGCATAACTTGCATTTGAGTGAGTTCACATCCTTATGTCTGCTTTTGTGCGAACTTAGGAAACCAAGAGTTGCAAAACCTTTGCTGCAAAACTCGCATACATAGCGCTTTTTAATTGTGTGGATTAACCTTGTGTGGCGTTTAAGTCTGTAAATCTTTGCAAATCTCCTATTACAGAAAGCGCACTTGTATGATTTGTCATCGTTGCGTGGTAAACTTTCTCCGTTATAATCATCAACGTGTTTCAAACCATTCGTGTGTTGCTGTTCTTCTTCACCATAGGTTCTCTTGTGATTCTTCAAACTTACATTATGTAAACGGTCTTTCTCACGCCATTGGCATTTGTATGGCTTTTCCCTAGTATGTATGTGTGTGTGGCACTCCAGGTGATTGCTCTCTGCAGACGTATTCCCACAGCACTTAAATAACAATGGCTTATTAACTGTGCCTATTGTAGCAAGGTCTCTTGCTCTGTTTCCGTTGCATTCCTGTGTTAGTCCTGACTGACTCACACTTTGTTCGTCATTCATTGCAAACAGTATGACTTAGTGAGTCTACTTGCTGATGGTCTGATGTAGGTCATTAAGGTCTAAAGTTTGATCAAAAAAATTATAGGTACAGTGAATTGTTATTCGTTCGGATTCACAGATGCTTTCAAAAACAGTAGATAAATGTGCGCATATGATCCACTGTAAAAGTTCTACTGATTTTCAATTCTACATTTGCATTCTAATCGCAGCCAATATCATCAGCTCAGCTTCTGATTCCCACAGTAAAAACAGAAGCTGCTAGAACGTAAAAATATAATAAAACATTGCATCATTAAACACAAGACAATAATAAAGTATACGTTGCACACAAGTCAAAATATAATACCAACATATCAGTCATGTGTTTTTTTGTATCTGGAGTGTCAATGAAAAACGTATTGTAGTGAAAACAACAAAGTGACAGAATACCAAGGATATCTAACTAGGGATAAAATGGTCCCACTAAAACAACTAGTAGTTAGAGCCACCTGAAAATTTATACAATTCAGGAAGGCAGATTGTGCTGCTGTCCATAAATGATGTCACGTAATTTTGGACGATTATTCTCTCTTCGTTACACATCGCAACAAATGCCGTGACCCCCTCAAATATGACGTTACAAAGCTCTGACTCCTCTTCGAAAAAAAACAGATGTTCAGGATGTAATGCAAATTTAATTACCAAAAAATAAAATACTTGAAAAATACTAACACTAGTACAATTGAAAAAAGTATAATTATTACAATCTCAATCTTATGCATTCCTCAAGACGAAACGCTCTGGAAGAATCATTACGATTATTAAAAGAATGTTTAATAACAATAATTCGAAACAATCCAAACTTTATGCCTAATCCATTCTCCAACGGATTCTGCGCACGTGGTCGACCATCTCGGTCGATTTATTGACTCTGTGTCATTTCGACGAATGCTTTAATTTATATGCAGAATTTGCTTAGTGACTTCTAACATTTTGGAGCTCGAATCTCTAGTGCTAGCTTTGAGATCTGGATTAATTCATCGGCTTTCGCAAGAATTATGTTCGTTTGAGAGCCATTTTATCGCAAATTTCCTAGGCCATGTGATCTCCGCGGCCGAGGTTTAGCCATGTGGCCGTACCGTGGCCACTGGAGTGACCTTGACCGTTATAATCAAGGGTGGCTGTTCAATGTATCGACCAACACGAGATAAATATCTATTCTGCATCTTCCTTGAACCTTGACGACATTCAAACTGCAGCCACCATTGCTACTTCCACTTTTCCACTCAAAGCTCGATAACTGTAATTCCCTAATTTTCTCAATTTGAAATCCACCTATCTAATATGTCTGCAACTCAACAAAATCTCACATGCGTCATTACAACAACCAAGTATCATCATACAAAATTTTAGCCTATCACTCTCGTTCTCAAATAACTCCATTAGCTAAGTAGGCTTAAAAAATCGTGATTAATTAGTAATCTATGAAATTACGTGCATTATTTTATAAGCTGCAAATTTTTGTTATGTTGTTGTTGTCAATAGCTTAATGGTCTTGCACATCCATCTCTCTTGTCAAATATTATCAAGGCATTCCAAAATCTTATCGAATTGTTTACGCAAGTAACGAATCGCTTGACATAAACTTCACGGAAAATTTCTAACAGCGAACCTCAACAGCCATGCTGTTTACTGTTAGGATTCAAAACAGATGAGACAGATCAGAAGAATTGGAAAATGAATAAAAGCTGAAAATATAAGATAATAACAGAAATTTATCGCAACAGAACTGTACTTACTCCTGTGAAAATAGAGCATTAGCGTTGACAATCTATTGTCACAGAACAATATTTAATTAATCGCAATATCCAACTAAGATGTCGCTCCCTATGACATGACTGCATAATGTAGGCAAACTAATGACGTCAGTAGGACACACGTCATTAAAGAAGTTTTGTACCGCCATAATTCGACGCCTCAGTCAATGGTCGCTAAGGAAAATCGTTGCGCAAAAAAAATTAAAAGAGTGACCGTCGTTGGCCTGTTTTCCATCAGATGTTGTACACACTTGATACCGTCAGTCTTAGTCCTACTTTCATTTGCAATGGTGTCTGGCTCACGGACACTGGTATTGACTAGACTAAGAGCTTAGACATTTCTTTTTCAATCTGAATATTGCAACAACTTTGTTTCGCTTTGCTTGTATAACTTAGCACGTGCAGGCTATGCGTTATCATGTTTCCCTGCTTCAATCTAGCTCCGAAGGACGATAATACTATTACAATGCTTTAACTTTACACTAATATGTTTAAAATTGATGTGCACATTAAATGTTATACTTTTTAAAGCTATTGTGCATTTGTTGGTAGTCTAATAAAGAATATTCTTACTTACCTTTATATGACTGTCGACAAGATTTAATGGTCGTTTAATAGTCATTTTTATAGGATTGCAATGCACTGCATTTTGCAAGGATCCGAAACTGACCTGAAATGCACATCATCAAAAAGATCTGACTACCGTGAGCAATACAGTCCTAATCTACATTACTGGCCCATTGAAAGCCGCTAGAGACACAGGGAAGTTGAAAATGCGGGATGAAATTGTTTTGTTCGTAGTAGAACTAACAGTGAGTTGTGGCCATGGAGGCGCTGGGGAACCTCACAGAGGGGTCAATTGGAAGCATGGTTTCTTCAAAACTGATATTGAATTAAAATTTAAAGGGCCGCCTGGGGTGCAGGGACACATTTGGTTGGCTCACCGGCCCCACTAGACCCAACTCCTTAGAGCTGTTGCTGAATGAAAGGAGATCGTCTCTGCTTTTTCTGTGCCTCCTTTAGATTCCAGCGCATATGCTCATTACGTCTTCAACGCTTTCGACCAGGACCACAATGGCACCGTCAGCTTCGAGGTAATTATATGCAGATTAAAAAACAAAGGAAAAAGCGAATGGCTGACATAGCTTATATGACTGATTGTCTTGGTTGAGACGGCTGAAATGACTGACTGACTGGCTGACTGATTGACTAACTCATTGACTGACTGATTGACTGACTGATTGACTGACTGACTGATTAACTGACTGATTGACTGACTGACTGACTGATTAACTGACTGACTGACTGACTGATTAACTGACTGACTGACTGACTGATTAACTGACTGACTGACTGACTGACTGACTGACTGACTGACTGACTGACTGACTGACTGACTGACTGACTGACTGACTGACTGACTGACTGACTGACTGACTGACTGACTGACTGACTGACTGACTGACTGACTGACTGACTGACTGACTGACTGACTGACTGACTGACTGACTGACATTACTGACTGACTGTCTTGCTAGATGATTGTACTACCAATTGCCGTTTTATTTGACCGACATTTGAGTTAATACCCGATTTACTAACTCATTGAATGAACAAATGAGCAAAATGTATAAACTGACCACTCACTGATTGAATTATTGGTTGGTTGGTTGATTGCGCAGGAGTTTGTGACTGGATTGTCGGTGCTGTCACGTGGTACGCTGCATGAGAAGCTGATGTGGGCGTTTAGTCTCTACGATATAAACGGCGATGGAATCATAACAAAGGAAGAGATGCTCGACATTGTCTCAGCCATCTATGACCTCATGGGAAAGTTCGCAGAGCCATGCGTCAACGAAAATACGGCAAGGGAACATGTCGAAAAGGTCTTCCAGGTAAGTAATCACCTTTAGTGTATGTAGGGCCTACGTGTTGTCTATGCATAGGCCTACATGTATGGACGAACAATAACTTTTGGTGGTGTGCCTTTTTCCGTACACCATTCTGTCGGTAACTTTTATGTCGGTTATGCAGTTTGTCCGGGAACAATTTATGCAGTAATAGGAGCCAAGTATCCGTCATCACGTGTTACTTGCCGGGTTTTTCATTCACTGTGCTCCACAGCAAGGTATATTTAAAGGTCATTCGGTAAAGCTGGCTGACGATCCGCCGAATAAAATTCAGTTTAAATCCAGTGCGGAGAGCGTAGAGTTGCCTACATTCCATTCCTCCAATATATTATGGGGCGTGGTGGCGTAGTAACGTTGGACCATCATCATCATCATCGTCGTCGTCGTCGTCGTCGTCATCATCATCATCATCATCATCATCGTCATCGCTATTATCGATAGGCCTACTTCTTTAGTCATCGTTTTATAAAGAGCGATATATATATATGTGTATATATATATATACATATATATATACGTGTTGTCAGATGGCATTGCTATTTTTAATGACGCGTGTTGCGACAGATTAGAAAATCAGATGTTTGGGATCATTGCTGCAATAAACGATCTTTTCATGTGTAAGGAAATATCATTCCTATGGGACACAGCATTACATTAGAATGTCTTTAATGTTGGGACAATTGCTATGAAGCCTAAATAAATACATCCAGCGAAGATACATAGAGATGTGACGCCAATTAAATCCCATTGATGCCTTAAGTCATCAGAAAATCAGTGCATTTAATTGGCCGGATTTTATGTAAATATATCTGCGTTCTTTTATTATTATACCATCATTTTCTTTGCGAGAAAACCACAATAATTATGATCTAGACGTTAGGCGTCATTATGATATTGCTGCCATAATTAGTGAGTCTCACGTCTGAACGACTTAATTCACTTAATATAATAATTTTGTCGTTACAAGATTCAATTAAACTTCTAAAGCGCCACTTGAAAGTCAAGCGTAGGGCACCAATTTATTCGCAAACGCTACGTCGTATCAGATGGGTAGTCCAAAGAGTTGTCCGAGGACGGCCAGAGTTTGGTGTCCAGAGGGTCAGAGGAGACAGAGTAGCTGTTAAAGTGGGTTTCGTTGGGTCAAGGATTGGATGGAAAATGCTAGATATGGGATGACGAGCAGTAGTTGCCCAAAATGAGTAACTAGCAACATCGACAATACCAAAATCTCGTAGTTATTGGTGCTTGATGCCACTCAAGAAACTAGCCCAGCCATTCGACGTGATCTGTCAAAGGATGACCCAGCATTCGAACACTTGAGCTGGGTGGACGATGCTGACCTTTTTGAAGCCTTATTACCCTGAAATGGCGCTTTGGTTATTTTGAGTGAATGTATAACTGGATTATGACTTTACTAGAGGTACAAACTGCCGATTGACAGAAAACAGGTAAGGTTGCATTTTGCCATAATTATAGTTCATAATTGAACTACAAAGCCACAGAAGTCTAATCGCGTATTTTTTTCTTATTTTATCTTAGAACATGGACACAGATCGCGATGGCTTCATCACAATCGATGAGTTTATGGAACGATGCAGAACGGTAGAGTCTCTCTGCTTATGCTTCTCTAACCATCTCTATCTATCTCTCTTACCTGTTGCTCTGAAAGACTAGATAGGGCAACCCTGCAAGCGGGACAAGTGGCCTCGTCAGGGTTTTCTCTCACCCCTATTGTCTCCTCCCAATTCGTGGCCTGTATGTAGTGCGATAAATTGCCCTACTGCTGGGATCAATAAAAACAGATTGTGGTTACGATTATTATACGAGACGAATCTACAGATAGGCTCATACAAAAATCAGTGACGTCACGACTGTCTGAGTTAGTTGGTTGGTTGGTTAGCTGAAGTTTAACGACACTACGTGATGACAAGGATCATCAGCGTCGCCCTCCTCCTTGTTTCAGGCTTGGGACTGGCACTGCTGGACTACAAGTAGTTGTGGAGTTCTATTTGACACATTCTGGTTCTGCTTTAAATGAAGCGAATGAGCATATACGTGGCATTTAAAACCGATTTCCATTTTCATTTTAACTGTGGAAGTTTCTGGTCTAGCACTTGCGTAACCCATTAATGCGTAGCGTCCTTTTTTAAGGACACCACACATTTCACAATTTTAGAATGAAATTTACCTGTGCCCTGTAACGCATAGCGTCCTTTTTAAAGGACACTTTTATTTTTCATTTCTTTTCACGAAAAACATTTTTTTAGCACTTGCTTTTAGTCTGAAGACATATGATAATAAATAGCACCGTGGAAAAATTCATGCATTAATGGAGTAAGGTGTTTGTCTTTAACGTTTTTGGCTTTCAATTGCATACAGGATGAAACGATTTCCAAGTCAATGGCTATGTTTGACACGGTCCTCTGAGCCAACGAATCCAAGACAATTTTTGAACGAGGTTCTTTCATTGTTTTATTAATACACTCTAAGATCCTTCATTTGTTGTCTATCTAAGGAGAGCGTAACTAACGGAGAAGTTCCTGCGTGAGACTGCTAGAAATTATTGCTCTTGAAATTCCAGTAACATTTCATTGCATTCATCGAATGCGAAGTTTCAAGTTGACTTATATTATGTATTAATTTGGTAATTGAGATAGGGCGCCATGCATGGATGTCTAACACTGTGGCCGATCGGTTAGAGCGGTCAGCCCGTAACGTTCCGCGTGCGCTGGGCGAGCGGATTCCACCCTCGTCCGGGGAGTCAATCAATCAATCAATCAATCAAAAATACTTAATATAGTGCCCCTTCAAGATATCTACTAAGAGGCGCTCCCGGTCTAATCACCGGCATAGTCGAGCAACTGTGTAGGAGCCTTGAGCAAGTCCTTCACGTACAACTGCAATTGTGCAGTCGAGGCGTGTGTGCACTTTTGAGCAAAAAATTTCGGAAGAAGGGAGGTATCGAATTTCGGTAATATAAAAGAAATAAATAACACAAGTATCTGCAGGAACGTCAATCGCCTCTAAGTCATTATAACCACTTCTCCAATTTTGACTGACAGACTAATATTATTCAGAAATGAATAACAGATTGAATCAAGTTAATGGTGCCCACATTGACACTGTAGGATGGAACAGAGAGACTCAACTGCAAATAATAAAAGATGTCTAATGGCATAATACTTTAAAAGATAAACTCACATAAATTTCCATTGAGATCTTCCCCCTTACTTATTGAATGCAGCATTTGCTCCAAGGCTTCTATGGTGTAGACGCCTCTGATTAGCTGAATAGGTAGGCCTACGACTTGAAATAATTTCAAGAGGTTGCCCTTAAATGCTTATGGTAGAAGAGCATATGTAAATCTTATGGAACACTCTTCCAAAAATGCGTCTTATGACCGCATCATTATTTTCGTTTGGTTACAACATGGCTGGGAACGCCAGCGACGGTGAGTAATGTTATAACGAGGCGCGATATGATTTTCCAGAATAAGTGAATACGGCATCATGGATACACCAAGTTTACTGAAGGCCGCCGATCAGGCTGAATTTGCAATAAAAATATCTAAAAACGTCCTGCTACCAGAGCATGACATTTTTTAAATTAAAAAAAACAGAAGATCGAATTAAACTGTAGGCAGTCATGCAAGGCGCAATAACTGTATGCATCTAGTACAGAAATAGTATCATGTTCTCTACAACTAATGATATTTGTTAACTTGCAGATGTTTGAACGTAGGCCTACGGTTCGTTTCTGCCTGTTCTACAGTCTCTGCTTGGGACATTGATCTAAGGAAAGGCAACGAGCGTACGCATTGCTCTGAGAGGAAGCTCATATTCTGACTACGTCATTGGAAATACTCACAAAAGGATGACGTAAAAACTGAGACCAACTATCTACTTACTGTCCGCGTTGCTTTAACCGCATCAATTCACACTGTATTTGAAGAAGGCATATTCTGACCGGTGTCTGTGATTTTTTAATTAATGTTGAAGGTTTATATTTAGAGTTCAAAGTTTATAATTAGACAACATCTAAACCGTAGGCTGTTTCTATGTACTTGAAAATGTATTGTGTTGTACAGTGTTGTTTCTCAGAAGGACAACTAGTTGTCATGGTTGCCATTTCACAGGCGATCAAGCTAACAATTGAACAACCAGAACAAGAACAATGGACCATCTCTTTAAACATTGGACAAACACTCACTCCAGTTCTCATCTTACATTTCCAATCTCGTCACTGTGATCACACTTGACGTCAGTGATCCTCTGTGTTTCAATCAAAAATCTCTTTGCATTTGAGAATGTTACGTTTTCAGCCAATTTTAACGGGCAACCCGATGCTCCAGTTATGACACGCCAACTGTTAGGCAAAGGGTGTTTAAAATCCTTAGGTGTCTATTTTGCCACTTGTAGGTCTCGCCGATAGGTATTTCCAGATCCGGTTTTCTGCTGCAAGAACAGTTGCTGATTGGAATGTCCTAACTAATAATAATTAGATTGTAATTAAGGCAAAACTGTATCTCACATTTTAAAGCGACTGTTGAATTTGAAGGTTTTTCTTCAAGGAATAATAAAAATTGTTGATGAATAGAGAAATCAGAATTGGACAGGATGGTCCGAATTTTATATTAAACAGTTTGAACTGCATCATAAATATTCTTGCTATATAGGTTCTGAGTGTTATCTAGGTTTCTCCATTGTTTCTGCTTGGTGTTAATAATAAATATTATTGAATGAATAGAGAAACCGAAAATTAAAAGGATAACAGTACTAATAACTGAATTGTCACAATGTTTATTAAACAGTCTATTATTATTTGTTTTCTATTTTCTAGTATTTTTATAAGCGATTGTTAACAGCCTTCAAATGGCCTTTGTTTATTCCTTTCCTGCTATAGTTTACCAGTGACATTTGACCGTATTTGAATCCAGAAGGGTTCTGAGGGGATGTCTGGGGCACAAGAGGCGTTGAATGGGGAGGTGAATCGTTAAGTATTCAAGTACCATTTCTTTTGACCAGATGGAATCCAAACAAATTCAAATTTAGATGAAGAGACTGTTTCAGTCGACTCAGTAAATACATGCCCGGAGAGACTGAAGAAATTTGGGTACTAGAAAGAAGTAATGAGAAATGCAAAGAAGAAAAAGGAGGGAATCTTACACAGATACGATCTTCTGAATCACCAGCTAGAAAAACGCGGACAATAATGAAAATAACTGAACAGAAGTGACTCCAATACACATTTTATTTTCCTGCCGCATATAACAAATCCGCAATCGAAATTTAGCAATTCATAAAGCGCTACTTTGAGTTGATTTACAAGCACATCGTCAGGTCAGGGAGGTTATCTATGAAGGTCAAAGTCCGGTTTGTATAGAGACCACAGAGATTCTCCAGAGGAGCAGCAAAAGGGGATTCCCCTAGAACGAATAAGATTGAAGGATCTGGTTGGGGGAGAACAAGCATGAGCTTGAGTAGGAATCAGGATGGAGCTGGGTAAGGTTCTGAAGAAAATTAAAGCCAGAGGTATCTACTCTCCGTCCGGGACTCCCTTCCACCATTCATTGGATCGCAAACAACCAGGAACGGATACACTACAGCACGTTGAACCAGCGTTCTCGAAACGACACGGCCACGAGGTACGATCGGCACAACCGGGGTTGGTGATCGTTGCGAAGTCACTGAAGTAGGAATGCGAAGAGGGATACGTTGAGTAGCCAATACTTCTGCAACACCACTGATCGTAAGCCTATAAACAGCATCAATCAGACGTTATTGTTGATTTTAAGTTATTGACAAACAAAAGAAATGACGTGTCGTTTGTCGATGGTGCAAACCGCCATAACCGAAACAATCGGAACAACTTTCGAGTGTCTCAAGGTGAGTAAGGCTATGTCACAAATTTATAAATTCGTTTGACACATAGAAAATGGAATTTGTTCGTTTTTAATCGTTTAGATGATTTCTTACATGTCTAAAAGTCTGTTTTATAAGCTATTCAGAAGACAAGCTGACGAAAAGATATATAGGAAGAGCAACATTTTTTCACCACAATTGGTATGCCTACTATTTTAGAAGTTTCAGATTGAAACTACCAAAGAATTTTACGCCCGGAAATTGATATATAGTCTATATGAGAGGACCTATTTCATAACTTTTTATTTAGGATCAATTGTTTTGTAGGCCTGTACTGTCTTGTACTGTCTTGGACCTAGTGCCTTGGTCTCGGTTTTGGTACCGCACTGTCTTGGCCTTGGTAGCGTGTTTTTGTAACTTATCTGTCTTGGTCTTGAAGTTTCAAGTCTTGCCTACAACACTGTCTTGACACAAAGATGATTCAAAGCATTATGGTCAACCAGACATAGACCAATATTCTATAAACTCTTAAGAGTGGCATTTATAAACAAGATTGCGCTACATGAAATGCCTACCAAGATCGTGTAGTCGTCCTGACACGATATGAAAACAGCCGCATGTCCAGCGTAGTAGTTTCCACTGGAGTCGAAAGTGGCGATGGCTGTGTTTGTGGCTATGTTTCGGTTGCAACGACCATCGGAAGTCTATTCGTTTGTGAAACAACAGGTCGATGCATAAAATTATTCGTCTTCAGAGCTTGTTTGCAGCATACAGTGTAAGTGCCTTCACTTGTTTTAGTTTTCGCATGTAAATAAATCGTGTCCAAACGTGTTTCAACGCGTAGGCTAAAGCATTCTTTTTATTATCAGAAATTTGGTTTGTGATGAATATCCTATTTACCGTGTAGATAAATAATTGCGGTTTGTAACCGTAATCGTAATCCCCAAACTTATAAAGCGCCACTCGATAGCCAAGCGCAGGGCACCAGCTTATTCACGAGCGCTGGCTAGCTTGGGATGGCTTCTTTATAATGAGCGCTTATGAGGACTGTTTACATGCACTTCGAAAGAAGGGCAATAACACTTCTAATGTACGAGTTGGCAATTCGATTTCAGATGTAGGTCTATGCATGAACAAGACAAGTTAATTACTAACGTCTTAGATATAGGTCATCATAATGAAATTAAACTTCTAAGCTCAACATTGGGACTTCAAGTTCTGATAGGTGACATAATAAGAAAAATAATTGTGCACGGAACTTATTTCATATGTATGCATGTAATGAACGCTTTCCTCGCAATTAACTTTCATCAAAATCTGAATTCGGTCAGTTTTTATCACGAACGATCACCAATAACACCGGTTCGTTAAAAATATTGTCAGCATAAATGGATTAATATTCAAATATTAGAAAAGCTTCATTAACATGATATGAGGGTGCCCTTTTGATGGTCCCTCACAAGAGTCGCTATAAACGCTTTCGTAATGAATGAATGAATGAATGAATGAATGAATGAATGAATGAATGAACGAACGAACGAACGCACGCACGAACGAACGAACGAACGAACGAATGAATGAATGAATGAATGAATGGATATTCTATTTGCGTGGCAGTATAACGGTCATTCCATTGGTCATACCTCTGCAACCAATGCATATCAGAATTACGTTTTCAAAGCCTAATTTAACTGTTAGTAGGCCTACATCTCCTCAGGTCCCAGCATCATTTTCGTCATGCACCCTCATAACTTTTGCTGGGAAATGTTGATAATGGCGCATCATTATAAAAATGTAAACACCTCTGCTCTAACTAATCATTTTGTCAACAAGATTGCAATATACTACATGTACTCGCAATATTTGAGAATTCTAAGCATGACAAATGTTTACTTGCCCTCAACCACTGTCCTGGACTCCAGCATGCTGTGTTCGGAGCCCATCGCCCATTCCGTGTACAACTACAAGTAACATAGGCGACACACTGTCCACCTTGACACGAATTGCCACATCCACCGTCAACACAGTCATACGGAGTGGCTGAACCTGACTCGTGAACTCGTTGACCTTGATGGGCCACGTCACACGTATACTCATTTGATGCTGAATCTACAAACAATGTTTTCTGTTTTGACAACTTCCTTGCAACTTAATGAATAAGATTTGCATAACCTTTTAAGAACTATTGCTGCAGATGTCGCCTGCATGCATCCGATCCCTTAAGTAGAACATTTAAAAAGACGTCGGGATTGCGCTGTAACGTAACTAGCAGTTCTGAAAAGGTGGTACTAATGGCAATCGGAGAATGTTTCTTAAAATATTTTAGAAATGAAGACATACAATTTTAATGACTGGACTATTTTCGTAATTATTTTCTATTTTAATCTTCAGTGATTCAGAGACTCAATTTTGGTCCCTCAATGAGAAAACAAGAACTTTACATAGCTCCATAATATATATATATATATATATATATGTATATATATATTTATATATATACATACATATATATGTGTGTGTGTACGCAAATAGTCAAAATAGAACTGTGAGGGAATGTTTCTTTCTTATTTAACTAAGTTTGAAGTTAAGAATAGTTAAGATTGCTTTTGTTCCGTGTTGTTTGGCCAAATAAATTTATTTGATCGATTGATTGAAACTCGGACTGATTTACCGTGAACACGTAATTGCAATCAGCTGGCAGTGTTACTTGATAGCCTATGATTTAAACAATGATAAACATTTAATGTTGAATTTAGCTTGGGTCAATACCCTGACGTCATGATATATATTATGGACCATATGATATTAATGATAATTAGTAGAATTGAAAATGCAAACCATGGACTTCACTTACTGCAACTTGAATCCGATGCCTGATTAATATAAGTTCCGGCTGACCACCCAGTCTGTAAATTCACGAAAGTTAATCCCTCGTCAATTTGACGAAATGGATTATTACGAAAAACAGATCTATTAATAGCCATCGCTTATATCATCATCATCATCATCATCATCATCATCATCATCATCATCATCATCATCATCATCATCATCATCATCATCATCATCATCAGTATTAAAATTATTATTAATATTATCATCATTAATATTATTATCATTATTATTATTATTATTATTATTATTATTATTATTATTATTATTATTGCTAATGCTATTATTATTATTATTATTATTATTATTTGTTACCCGAGGTATAAAAGATTCATCTGGTGGTCAAAAAAATGCCCGTAGACTCCTGTTATTTATTATTATTATTATTATTATTATTATTATTATTATTATTATTATATATGTTTCACATTATGCTGTTATCGCCCATGATGAGCTAAGTGAGTGTTGGCAATGTCCCGAAGAGGCAGGCGGCGTTCCCACGCTGAAGAACAACCGAGATACGTTGGAACAGAAATGACGTCTCCATTGGATCGTGGGTTGCAGCACTCGTTCGACTACCCAACTCTGAGATGAACTCCAGTCCTTCACTGCTCCAAGCGCCGCCGGATTCCAAGGAAAGGGCTACGAAGTCGTGGGTGTTGGTTATGGTGGAATACTTGGCCCTCTTCGTCTTAGCTGCGCGTTCGGCTGCTTCGCCAGCTCTGATAGATGTGTCGACAAGATGTGACTTGGCGTAGGTGTCGGGCACTGTCACATCCCATGCCAGACATCGACCACGTGTCCAAGAAATGAGCGTGACGCCGTCCGGTCGCTTTCCATCTTCTCTTAGCAAGCCGAGAGGTTCCTTTTGCGCTGGAATCTTCGCCCTGCCAAGAGCTCTCCAGATGACATCGTTCAACATGCTACGTCGTTGATGTTTTCCGCTGCCTCTTCTACAAATTAGTCCATGGAGCCCTTTGCGTCGACGCTCTCTTGACATTGGTGACACAAATGTGGCTCGCAGAGCGTCGTCCCTAGCCTCAACCCGGCTGCCAGTCGTACATCCTCGTTTGAGAGGCGCAGGCCTAGGGCAGTCACAGGGGGCGCTAGCATCCAGTCTCCAGAATGAGGTGCTCGTGAGGCCAGCAGACGAGCACGGTCGCATGGATTGTTATTGGAATCCAGCAGACCTTTCCATGCCTTGTCTGTGAATCGGAGGTCCCATTCTTTCTGGCGATAACTTGCTGCTCCTGTTGGTGGTTCTGCATCTGTCAGGGTCTTCCAAGCGTTGAGTGCTGAACTCGCAAGTTCATATGGTTCCTCAGCAGACTCTGTTGGTAGGATGCATGCCTGGAGTTCGCTTGTACTAGCAGCAGAAGCCAGAAAGGCAGAAAGTGCCAGCGTAGATGCACAACGAACTCCCAGACCACCATCTCTCACCGGCAAAGAAGCCTGGAGCCAGCGGTCATCGTCAAGGTCCACATTTAAAATGGTTGACAGTTCTTCTCTCAGCAGTTGATCAAACCGAGCCAAGCCCGGGCAATCAGCGCAGACGGCTGTGCGCAGACTGTACAAGAGCTTCGGTACACTTAGACTGTTTCTCAGCAGAACCAGAGCGTCATGTGTATAAAGCAAGGACAATCTTCCGATTGCCCTCTCGAGGTCATTGGCCTTTGAATTAACGACCATGTTCACAGCTGGACCTGAAATTAGAGGTGCACCCAACAAGGTCATGTCCTCGAGGGCTATGCTCGTGAACTCTTGGAACGCAGGGTCATTGTTCGGCATCTGGGTGTTGTGACACGCGATTTCGCATTTGCTGCGGTTCAATAGCAATCCCAGATTCTTTGATTCCTGCTCGATTAATTGAACGTCGTCGGCCACTGTTTCCTTGTTACCTCCCAATGTCAGGTCATCCAGATATCCGATACGCAGATCCGAACGAAGCTTCATCAGAATCGGTTGCAGCACAAGACAGAATTCCAGAGGTCCCAAAGGATCGCCTTGCTGCGTTCCTTCTTCGGATCGAATTGTGCTTGAACCATAGCGCAACAGTGGACGGTTTGAATAGGCAGCGTGAGCAAAGTGGTAGAGCTCTGGGATCTCTCTAGCAACTGCCTCTAGAAGACAATCTCTGCGCAGAGTGTTAAAGGCATTGGCGAAGTCGAGCTTCACTAGGACGCTGCCCTCAGGCATTGTGGAAATCCAGCGACGTGTCGCATGGACAGCTGCCTCAGCGCCTCCTGGAATGCCTACCCCAAGCTGAATGGGGGCGAGCAGTTGAGACAGCCTTGCTACCGCATGCGAATTAGCGCACTTTGCCGCCAGACGACGCCATGTGTAGCCCACGGCGATCGGTCTTATGCCTCCGTCCTTTTTGCTCAGGGCTAAAAGGTTTGCCCCATAGATGACCTCATTCACCTCTTCGGATAGACCTCCCTTTAGGAGCAGATTGACAAGGTCAGATAGATGTTGCCCGATGTTGTCATCTACTCCATAGGCCATCAGATCCTTTAAGTGTTGTGGAGTAATGCCATCTGGACCACCAGCCGAACCCGCAGGGAAAGAGGAGATTGCCCTAGCGACATCTTCTTTAGAAACTTGAAGCGGGATGAAGCGATCGGAACTGTCTGGATCACATGGGGTTCTCTTGTCCACTGGTGCAGGCGGGTGCTTTTTCTTAAGCGCGGCCAGAGTTTCAGGTGTGTCCAGTGCCGGTTTATCCTCGCTGCAGATGAGACGGATGGCTGCCTTGAAATTGCCTTCCTCCAGCTTGCTTGCAACTGTTGAGGCTAAATATCTGGCGTGGTCGCATTTAGCGGACTTGAGCTTACGACTTGACGTATTATTATTATTATTATTATTATTATTATTATTATTATACATATTTGTTTCACATTATGCTGTTATCTCCCATACGGGCGAGCTAAGTGAGTGTTGGCAATGTCCAAGAGATGAGCGTAACGCCGTCCGGTCGCTTTCCATCTTCTCTTACCAAGACGAGAGGTTCCTTTAGCGCTGGAATCTTCGCTCTGCCAAGAGCTCTCCAGATGACATCGTTCAACATGCTACGTCGTTGATGTTTTCCGCTGCCTCTTCTACAAATTAGTCCATGGAGCCCTTTGCGTCGACGCTCTCTTGACATTGGTGACACAAATGTGGCTCGCAGAGCGTCGTTCCTAGCCTCAACCCGGCTGCCATTCGTACATCCTCGTTTGAGAGGCGCAGGCCTAGGGCAGTCACAGGGGGCGCTAGCATCCAGTCTCCAGAATGAGGTGCTCGTGAGGCCAGCAGGCGAGCACGGTCACATGGATTGTTATTGGAATCCAGCAGACCTTTCCATGCCTTGTCTGTGAATCGGAGGTCCCATTCTTTCTGGCGATGACTCGCTGCTCCTGTTGGTGGTTCTGCATCTGTCAGGGTCTTCCAAGCGTTGAGTGCTGAACTCGCAAGTTCATATGGTTCCTCAGCAGACTCTGTTGGTAGGATGCATGCCTGGAGTTCGCTTGTACTAGCAGCAGAAGCCAGAAAGGCAGAAAGTGTCAGCGTAGATGCACAACGAACTCCCAGACCACCATCTCTCACCGGCAAAGAAGCCTGGAGCCAACGGTCATCGTCAAGGTCCACATTTAAAATGGTTGACAGTTCTTCTCTCAGCAGTTGATCAAACCGAGCCAAGCCCGGGCAATCAGCGCAGACGTCTGTGCGCAGACTGTAGAAGAGCTTCGGTACACTTAGACTGTTTCTCAGCAGAAATATAAAGCAAGGACAATCTTCCGATTGCCCTCTCGAGGTCATTAGCCTTTGAATTGGCGACCATGTTCACAGCTGGACCTGGAATCAGAGGTGCACCCAACAAGGTCATGTCCTCGAGGGCTATGCTCGTGAACTCATGAAACGCAGGGTCATTGTTTGGCATCTGGGTGTTGTGACACGCGATTTCGCATTTGCTGCGGTTCAATAGCAATCTCAGATTCTTTGATTCCTGCTCGATTAATTGAACGTCTTCGGCCACTGTTTCCTTGTTACCTCCCAATGTCAGGACATCCAGATATCCGATTCGCAGATCCGATCGAAGCTTCATCAGAATCGGTTGCAGCACAAGACAGAATTCCAGAGATCCAAAAGGATCGCCTTGCTGCGTTCCTTCTTCGGATCGAATTGTGTTTGAACCATAGCGCAACAGTGGACGGTTTGAATAGGCAGCGTGAGCAAAGTGGCAGAGACAGTTGAGACAGCCTTGTTACCGTATGCGAATTAGCGTACTTTGCCGCTAGACGACGCCATGTGTAGCCCACGGCAATCGGGCTTATGCCTCCGTCCTTCTTGCTCAGGGCTAAAAGGTTTGCCCCATACAAGACCTCATTCACCTCTTCGGATAGACCTTCCTTTAGGAGCAGATTAACAAGGTCGGATAGATGTTGCCGATGTTGTCATCTACTCCATAGGCCATCAGATCCTTTAAGTGTTGTGGAGTTATGCCATCTGGACCACCAGCCGAACCCGCAGAGAAAGAGGAGATTGCCCTAGCGACATCTTCTTTAGAAACTAGAAGCGGGATGAAGCGATTCGAACTGCCTGGATCACACGGTGTTCTCCTGTCCACTGCTGCTTTGGTGTTTTTTCTTAAGCGCGGCCAGAGTTTCCGGTGTGTCCAGCGCCGGCTTATCCTCGCTGCAGATGAGACGGATGGCTGCTTTGAAATTGTCTTCCTCCAGCTTGCTTGCAACTGTTGAGGCTAAATACCTGGGGTGGTCGCATTTAGCGGACTTGAGTTTACGACTTGACGTCGACGGCAATTCATCGTTAGTCGACTGGTCTGGCCCCTACACTTCCCATTCAGTAATGCGGGACAAAATCATCTTGGTCATGTTGTGTTTTCGTCCACCTCTTCTTGGCTTCACTAGTACAGTTCCACCGAAGGCCAGCAAATCGAACCATTTTGCAACGCAATTTGGTTCTCTTACGATTGCTTGGATTACATCGGCCAGGAGAGCAGCACAAGATGGCCTTGCTGCTTTTGGGATTCTTTTAATGAGAAGACCGGGTGAAGCAGGATGTGAGTGGTGAGAAGCGATCGGCTCAACGTTCGTTGACAGATCCCGTGAGAAAGAGATCTGCACGCTAGTGGTAGAAGACGACTATCTTGTGGTACTATGCATTAAAGGGCCGTCCGCCGGTGACTGGTCAGAACCTGGACAAGGGGCGGTTCGAGGGCCGTGCCAGTGCATCGTGCCATCTAAGGCATGGGTTTTGAAAGACAACCAACACACCCCGCAAACCCCTGGCCCTTACAAGGTTTTTGACTCATCTGAGTTTCAATTCGGTTTGTTTTCAATTGCGCCGCCATTTAAACAGTAATCGTTGCCATTGGCAACGTTGACGTCGCTGGCCTTAAAGCATGGCAAGCGGCCATCAATTCAATTGCACGGCTACATATAAGTTGAAACGATAGTTTGACAAACCAATCGTGTTGTGGTCTTGGTGAATAAGATGTGGTGAATATAATCAATCGGGTCACGAGTTGTTAATCCATTAGACGATGCTAAAAACCAACTCTGACGATTGCTCGTTACGCGGTATTTCTGCTAATTAGTCGGACATTAAAAATGTTCCGCCCACCACGTCCGCTTCTTCTTCTTCTTATTCGGGACATTGCCAGCACTCACTTAGCTATTATTATTATTATTATTATTATTATTATTATTATTATTATTATTATGGAAACAATTATTATTATTATTATTATTATTATTATTATTATTATTGTTATTATTATTATTATTATTATTATTACTATTATTATTATTTCAATGCGGTGGCTTTTTAGTGCATTATGTCAAGATTACAATTCACTGACAAGCGGCGACCCAGATGGCCTGATGACAGATCCGTTGGCAATGACAATCCTCGCGAAACCACTCATCTTTTTCAACGTCTATCTATTTGTACACAACGTTTTAATGCAGTGGTGTTCAGAGGCTCTTTTGTTCAGCCCGATGGGGCCGAAAACCTATAACAGTTATAATAATAATAATAATAATAATAATAATAATAATAATAATAATAATAATAATAATAATTATAATAATAAAAATAGTAATAATAGTAATAATAATAGTAACAATAATAATAAAAATAATAATAATAATAATAATAATAATAACGTACTAGCGTTCAAAGGCTTGTACGCCATATGTGAGACCGACGAGTAGGGATAATCCAGACTACAATTTAAATAAAGCAAAAAAACAAAAACAAATAATAATAATAATAATAATAATAATAATAATAACAATAATAATAAAAATAGTAATAATAATAATAATAATAATAATAATAATAGTAATAGTAATAATACTAACAACATTAGCCCTTTGCAAAACTTTTTCAACCAATTATATCATCTGCGAAGACTATGCCCATTTTAGAACAATGCCCCTTATTTTTTAAATCCCGTGGATCATATGTACCTCGGGGGAAAAAATCATAATAATAATATACCAGGAATTGTTATCCTTATTCGGATGCTCACCGTTCCGCCCCAGTCAAAGCTGAAGAATTCGTAATACTGGTCGAGAGTGCATCCGACTTTTCCTCCCAAGTATTTGTAGCATTGCCCAGAGTTGGCTGATCCAATGACTGTACCACAGGCTAAAACGGATGAACATAGAATACGCCATAATCACAAGAATCTATAATTCACCCAAAGAGTTCATCAGTAGAGGAGAGCATTGATCCCACAAGATTACTGTTGTTCACTCTATGCAGGCCTTCCAGCTGGGCGTTTGCGGTGCCTGGAGCGGGTCCTGCGTTCTGCTGCATGTCTTGATGGACGCATTCCTGAATTTGGCCATGTATCCGGCTATATGCTGGATGTGCTCCACTGGCTCCCCTTCCAACAGCGAATCTGGTACCGTATCATCTCTTTGGTATGGCGGTCCTTGCTAGGTCTCGCCTCTGCTTATCTTCGCGATCTCTGTTACTCTACTTGAGTGTACTGGGTCGCAGCTCTCTACGCTCTACTGAGCGAGGCATGCTCATAGTCCCATTTCCCCGTACAACTACCAAACAGAATCGCGTCTTCTCAGTGGTTGGCCCCTCGCTCTGCAACATGCTCCCGTTGGCGTTGCGGTTGTCACCAAGGGTCCACTCAGACTCATTTTACACTTGCCTTAAAACTGTTCTTTTTAATCGTGCTGGAGTCGGGAGCGCTCCTGAGAACTAGCCTTGTATGGGCGCTATATAAATCTCTGTAATGAATTAATGATTTGAAAACCGCTTCATTATTATGTCTGAGTATTTCGTCAAGGCAACTGGATACAAGAGTAAGCATAAATCGAGTGGTATGCCGATCCGAAAGGTACAAAATCGCTTGTACTGCGAGAGGTAGTAGCCTACTTACTTTGAATGTCTAATCTGTCTAACACATGCAACATAAATCACTATAAGTTTACGTTCAAGGTACATTATTTGTATGAGCATATTTTAGTTATTTGTATCAGTAGCAGAGGGCTTTTTTAGCATGACGTGGGGTCATTTTCTGGGAGTATTAGTCCTAGAAGCTGCATGTGTGCGGCGGGATCTATTGGTGAGTGCGTACATCTGGACTTTGGAAAACGTAGGTGGAAGAGAGCGATATTAATGGAAGTTGTGTAATGGTTCTGAGACAGGAGGTTTTAGGTAAATTATTCACCATCAATTTTTCGCCATCAATTTTTCGCCGCATCAAATACACGTAGATGGAAGCGGGATTGATGGAAATAAATATACGTAACTGGAAGCGGGTTTGGTGAATAGAAATACACCCACATGGAAGTTGGATTGATGGCGAAAAATTGGTGGTGAAAAATAAATGGTGAAAAATTGATGGCGACAAATTGATGCCGAAAAATGTGTCATCACCGAAACAGGTAAAGGAGGACTTTAGACCTGTTCAAGAAATACAGCCGGAATTGAGGATATACTGAAGCAACGGGATAAGTCATCAATAACGGACTCTCTCATAATGCACAAATCCCAAGCAATGGATCCCATTAAGTTTACGACTTTCTGGTACACCGTTCTAAGTTCTTCTGCCGCGTTGAATCCATTATGAAGTACGGCTAGAGTCAACTCGTGAAGGTCGCAGAGCCAATCCGCAATTGACATCAGTTCAAAGGCATTCGTTTGTTTTACCGTGCTATAATTTATAGGTGCACATCTGTCGTGATACGTCACATAGTTCACCGACAAATAGTTGACGACAAGATGCTTCACGGACAAAAAGATTCACGATTAAAAGTTATCTTTCTCCAACTGTATATGACGAAGCAGAAGTTGGATTGATGACAGCGATGCTTGCTTAAATAGGAGTTGGATTCTTGAAAGAAATGACATATTAATGAAAGTAATGTTTGCTTCGCGACGGTTGGCTACTTGTATGGATCTACGTGAGAGATCAACCCAGTCTCGTCTATCACGTAGGCCTACTGCACTCATCAGGCCAGTTAACCTTAACCCAGTCAAAATAAAAATATTGTAAATCTAGGACATTCTAGGACTTCCGCGATTCCTTTTTCCTTCAACGAGACCTGGCATCAGGCTGCCCACAATGTTGTCCCATGACTATCTCAAAATGTGTCCAAAGTAACACAGTTTTTTTGCCTGGACGTGTTCCAAGCGTTCATTTCTGGCCTATGCCAATTGCTGAAATGGAAGCTGCATGATTGAAAAGAATTCTTGCTCTAATAGAAGTTTGATTGATGAAAATAGTTTGTCCTGAAACAGAAATGGATCATCGTAATGTACTGATCTGTAAACCCTTACAGTCCTTGTCCTCAGACCAGAGGTGGATGTCTCGTCTGACAGGTGGGGGACACCCAATGAGAGGGGTGGGAAATGTTGGGAGGCACATGTATGACGTGTCCCGTCTCTGTAGAAGGTGAGGGTATTTGTCCCCACGATCTCCCGGGATAACCGCCCCTGCCTCAGACTTTAAAGATGAATAGATATATAAAATGAAACCAGAGACAAAATCTTATTCAAAAACACTATTGTAATTCAGAAGAATTGTATAGAGATTTAGAATCAAGTGAGAAGAAGACATTCTTGAGTATTACAATGATGGGTTTTTTGGGATAAGGAAAAGAGCAAAGCAGAGGTTGAATTTAACTGAGGATTATTTGTTAAAAGTGCTGTATTTTATAGTTCAAACAATTACATACCTGTGACTTTGGACCAGCCAAAATTCAACAGCATAACATCACGTGAGTAGTTTTACCTGAGGATCTGATATTAACGGCGTCTTCGCTGAAACAGAGGCATGAGCCGACGGCTGGGTTGGTGCCAGTGATGTCGCCTCTGGCAACGGTTGCCAGGTAAACCACGACAATCAGAATATTCTTCATTTTCAGAATATGCGAAATGTACATGGTCAGCCCTAATCAACTCAGCTATATATAGCAGATCGGATGTTGCATGAGAACCAAACCAGTTGTTCCGAATACGAAGCATATGTTGTTATCTATACTTTATCAATTATCTAATGTCAGGCTGCATACAGCCAGGTTGTCAATACAAGAAAAAGCTTTTTATCCTATTAGGCTTGACCATTTAAAACGTCAACAACATTGATTGGAGCCTTTCGTCCAGGGCGGCACACACCTGTAGAGGGGCGACAAATAGTTTCACAGAAAAAGCAAGTGACTGCTGGACAAAAAATCAAAGGTAGGGAAGAAACAAAAATAGAAAAGAAGGAAAGGAAGAAAAAACCGATAGGCTCGTGTTAATTGTTGCCAGAGCCGTCTTCAGGTCATTTGGTGCCCTTGCTAACCATCTATAGGAGCGCCCCCCGCCATACCCGTTGCATGAATAGTGAAATGTGAGAAATATGGGGTCAGGCACACACTGCACGGATCACATGAAAAGCGTTTCTTGGAAAGAAATCACGTAAATATAGACGATTCTGGCTAAGGAAAATTGCTAGGGAAGGGAGGGGACGCTGATACAAACATTTGTTTATTTTGTATGACATTGTAGTGCTGCAGTGAGAGCGGAATTCAAATAATAAAATAATAATTTTAGAATTAATTTGTTTTTAATGATACAAATGCTTAAGTAGGCTGTGGAAAAATGGCAATTGTTAAGAATAAATTTTATCAGTATACCAATTTTTTAGTGAACTGTAGGCGTTATATTCTTTGCTGCAAATAAAAATATCCATGATATTGATATCAATGATTACTGTGTTCCATAAATATCAAACTTGTGAAATTATGTTATTATTAAGGATGCTGGTAATCGAGTGGCTCAATGTCCCTTATGTAAAATACTCACCATTTTAAAATTTAAAACTTCTTGCTTTTGCTTCTGCAAATTCTCGAACAGCCAAGGTTAGGTGAATGTCTGATGCATTATTGTTTTACGTGGACCTGATTGATAAATTAACCAATTGATTCTGTGTCATCGTCTTTCGCAGATATTTTTAAAAAAAGTTTCAGTTTTGAATATCTGTGTGTATCTGATATAGGGAGTCTCCGAATAATTTTCAGTAAAGTTTGAATAGTCAAATTTGAATAGTAAAGTTTGAATAAATTAGGAGTTGATGTGGACTATTTTATTTCTTCCCCTTCTGTCCGATGGGAAATGCAGATAGGTTTAGCACTGAGTAACAAAGCATCGATATTGCTATCGCCGTATGTTGTGGCACAGTGGCCGATCGGCTAGAGCGGTCAGCCCGTGACGTAAGTCCTTCGCGCACCATAACGTATAGGCCTACACGTCAACCCACTCTGCAGTACAACTGCAATTGCGCCGTCGAGGCGTGTGTATGCACTTCTGAGCAAAAGATGTTGGAAGAAGGGCGGTATCAAATTTCGGAAAATAAATAAATAAATGATTATGTTAGCATATTATTCGTTCAAAATTTTGCATTTTTTCAGTAAATTCTTTTTCGGTTCCTTTCGACGCCAATTAATGTTATAAACAAATCCAAAATTAGATCATTCAACTGATTAAACCGCTCTGCAACAGACTTAGGTCTAATTGTTGTATCCAAAACAACAGAAAATATTGGTTACGAAACATTCCTGTGGATTTACAACAGGTTCATCGGATGACTCGTAATTAAACAAACGCTTCCTTAATACCCGAGCTATAATTTCTTTTTTCTTGGTTAAGTTTTACAGCTACATGTCGCATGTGTATCGCAGATCCAGCTGAAAGTTAGGCCTATAATGTTGCAAGTTATAATTTCTGTTGTATGAGAAAACTATTGTTAACACTGGAATTAGTATAGAACCATTTCTGAAAAAAGACTAGTTATACAGTTGTTTTTGCATTATCATAAAATTTATATTGTTGAAAGAAAGTTTTCCAAAAATGTGGCCCCCGCTATACAGTGTAATTTGGCGCCCTAGGCGGCTGCCTATGTTCCTTATGCCAGGAGCCGGCTCTGATCGCTACCCGTTAGTCTCGTTAGGGGCAACATCGCTCTGTGAGGTCAGCGCTAAACAACAAACAAACCTGTAGAATCGAAAGTTTTATTGCAATTTTTTTATAATATGAGAAAATTTTATTATCACAATATAACGCCCTATAGTCTCACTCAACCGTTCTCTTTCTTTTAGTCGGCTTCTCTCGTCTGCAGTCTTCCTTTGACTTCCGATCCTCTCTTCGACTTCCTTTCGATTTCTCCTTCCGGATCCTCGCTCATGTTTTTGCGGCTTCTCTTCTTCAATTCAGACCTATCTCTACTTATAATCGCTTTAGCTTCACGATATCACTGAGCCCAGCTGCCTTCGCAAACTTTTAAGGTAAAGTTGGATCGATCTCCACAACCTTCCTCAGCGAAGTCCTGCAGCCGACTGACTAGCCAATATACTCTGTCCCTGGTCACGCAGCGTCCCCTTGAATGACCTTCAACTCTTTAGGCGTCGTCCAGCGGCTCCCTGTATTATTCCTCTCTCTTCTTGGAATCGGCTGGCGTGCTCAACACGTGATGGCAGTTTCCACTATATATAATCTTTATCAATGCAAAAATCAATACACAGTCCACGCTCCTGACAATTTCACGGCAGAATTGACCAGAGATACTCGCAGATTTGATACACCAGGGCATTCAGAAGCAGCAGTACTAATGGAAAGATGGACCCACACTTTTAAGAAGATGGTTCATCCTGTTGTTCTGGAAAATTCAGAGCATTGGATTAAAATCTTCCCGTTTATGGTTTGAGCATTACGAGAGGTGCCTAATGCAACCACTGTGGTATCTCCTTATATTCCTGTATACGGAAAAGTTCCAAGAGGACCACTGAGTATTTTAAAAGGCGTCTGGACAAAAAAAATTGAGTCACCGCCAAATTTGAAAGTGAAACAGAAAGAAATTTGCATAAGCTAAAACAAAATATAAAATATGCAATAACGCATGTTATTGCAGAAGAACATGCGCGTGTAAAAAACAATTGAGCAGATTTTTAGAAAACATTCACACATAAAGCAGTCTGAGATAGCTTGTTTGAAAGAGGCTTATCTAGGCTTTTAAATGATTCAATAACAATGCAAGAAAAGCAACTCATAATGACCAAATTTGAAAGAAAATTGCACATGCTTATACCTGATCATGGAGCCCCTACGTGGGGCACCATGAGCAATCATGTGGGGCACAATGATCACATCGATCCAGTGAACATCAAATGTGAGTTCAATCATGTACAAACCAATAGCAGACCTAATTGATCTAGCCTAGCGTTTCTAACAAAACTTATATATCAGCAAACATGAATATAAAACAGCTATGGCAGTTCCACACACTTCACCACTAAATTTGATCACTTGCGAGATTAAATTCATCCAGAGATTTCATCATTCAGCTTTCAGAAAGTATTCTATCCACATGTTTTCACGAGAATGGAGCACTTTGTGAATCATTTGGATGGACACAATTTTTAGAATTATTATTCCGATCCTTGATGTTGTTTTTAAAATATTTTGCACTCGTCACCGTTCAAGTCTGTCACTTGCGCAACTAAATGGTGATTGATTTTTGACAATGCGGTTGAATTATGACAAAATTATCAGGATGCAACTTTTCCAAGGAAATATCTGCGTTAATAATTGTCACTGACGGCAATGCCAACAATAAGCTTATCATCCGCTCTCAAATCATCCTCACTTCTTGAACAGACTTCCACGCATCTTGAATATTAGGCCAGCAGCTTTAGAGTTAAAACAATTTTTGGCAATAGGCCTGTTTCTTTCAGCCTCTAGGCCCTGTATATTGCCTTCACTATCAGCGTCTTTTTTACACTTCCTTTGCGTAGCCTGCATTTGGGTTTCACACCCTCTTGAGCATTCGGTTTTTCTGAATTTACCAATGGTTTAGTTTTTGACTTATTTCTCTCAGGTCATCTGATAGGTCGATGTTTTATGATTTTCTTTGGTTTCTAGTCTCACCTGTGTATCGCTTATAATTATCGTTTTCTGTGGGTTACATCTACCAGGCTTCTTTCTAGCTCCAGTTTTTGGGAAGGACAAAGTGTGTTATGGAGTCAGTTTCTGTTGAACGTTCTTCCGTGAAGTTTTGTGTGATGTAGGCTTATAGGCGATAACAGATGATGTTAATAATTCTTGGACCTACTGCTTTGTATTAGCTTAGTCGTTAGTAGGTTACACGATACAAAATCTGATGTAATTTAAATAAGTCTAGGGTCTCCATCGACTTGCACGTGACTATATGTTCTTGGTGGCATATTGATCAAAGCGTTTGCTGCAACATAATCAATGCTCATCGTGCCCCTTGCTGACGTCTTGCATAAAATAATATGTCAATGGCGTACTAGCCATGCAAACAATTTGCAACATAATGCAAATAATTCATTTAATAAAACACTGTATCACTCATTAAAAATCAGTTCGCTACTTGAGCCGTTTAAGGATAACATTCTTCACAAACACGTGGTAACATTTTACTTTAATGCGCCGGAAACTTAAATCTTTTACAAAATTTATATAGCGGTCCGATTATGAATCCCGAACGACATCAAAACGAATAAATGAACTGGTAGTTCAAACTGTTATCAAAACTAGTTTAAAGTACTTTTATTTATCGAAAAAAAGCCAGGTGATCGTGGTGCCCCTATGCTCAAGGTGCCCCAGTCTCCCCGACTAATCAATGCAATACGAAGGCAAAAGATAAGTAATTTGAGTAGGAGAGAAAGCAATTCTACTTTACCCAACATCTACCAACAAGTTGTAATCGAGATGGCATGGTCCTTGTGCGATAATACAAAGGAGATCAAATTATTCTTATTTAATTGATATGGGAGATGGATATCGCAAAAATAATACATGCACATAAGATACGAAATTTCATTGGGAGAGCAATGAGTTGCAAATTAATTGTGGACAAAGATCCGGAAATTGGAAATATTGTGTAGTTATTAACAACCATGAAAAAACAGAGGATGTTATAGTTATTCATTTGGATAAGGGTTAATATTAATTTGGGTAATTTGCTTCAACTAGACGATATATCGATGTGTTGGATGAAATGGTTAGTAATTATAATGAAACTAGGCATTCTTCCGTTAAAATGACACCCTCTAAAGCGAGTTTGAAAATGAATGTAAAGGTAGTTTGGAAGAACTTATACGGTGATGAGATCTCGGAACCTTATACCCAGGTTTTCGATCGGTGATAAAGTTAGAATAACGAAGAAGAAGAACATCTTTCAAAAAGGTTTTACACCGAGATGGACGAAAGAGATCTTCACAATTTCAAAGATTCAATACACGGATCAACCAACTTATAAGATCACTGATTTTGATCAGAAACTGGAACCAGAGGAACTTTGCTGCTGCGGACTATATTTGGTGTAGCGTCGGTGTATAAGCTGGTATTGACATAGAGACTTTTGTATCTCCCATTTAGGGCACGGGTAAAATGCTGATTTGCTGATCGGAGTTGGTAAAATGCTGATCGGAAATTGCTAATCTTGGTCATGCTGATTGGTGGGTAAAATGCTGACTCGCTGATTGCTGATTTTCGTTTATATAAACAATACAAAGAAACTTTTGAACAACTTCTATTTGCACATATCATGAATGTAGGCCTATATATTGTTTTCTGTTAACGATGTTTTCTGTTAACACTACTAAACATCAACAATATACAGAAATTAATGAGCAATTTTTACTTGCACACTTCACAAATGTATGTGGGCGTTTGGTTATGGTGTCAGTTACACCGATTGCCATTCTTGCTGCAACACTGTGATAGTAATGTGACTTTGCTGGATACGAACAAGTGGTTGTTGGAAAGGCAACAAACTTCAGGTTCCTGAGTGCCCATGATGGTGAAGACAGAGAGTTGTGGATTTACGGGTAATTTACTACGCTAAATTACCTGGAAATACATTCTGCCGCATAGGTCATTACCACATTTTTTTACTTTGCTGATCCACAGTAACCACAGCAACATTTATAAAGTTTTCAGTCATCCTTCTCAACATCTTCTCACCATGAATAATGAATAACTGGTCCACTTGTCGGTCGATTCTCAATTGCATTTACTGCTCGAGTAATAAATAACTCGTAGATATCACTCATGTTTTCACTATACTCAAGTGAAATGTATCCTAACTTTCAAAATTTCATTGGGTAGGTTTATATATAATAGGTTATGATGTCTAGGGTCAGTCAACTATTTCTGATTGACTTTGCTGATAAACAGTGCTGTCTGTTTGTTGATGTTAATGCTTTACGAACTAAGTCTGTTATTATTATTTAAACCAATATTAAAGACAATATTGAAGACAACAAAGTTCTGATTAACTTTGGCTAATGCATTGTTAGGTCTATGATGATCAATGCTTCATAAATAGTGCTGTATGTTTGTTGATTTTGACTATATTGAAGACAACAAAGTTCTAATTAACTGTCATTAATGCAATTAGTACATTGATCAATGCTTTATGAACTATGTTTGTTGTTATTTAAACCAATAAGGCTTCATAAACACTCTGTTTGTTAATTTTACAAATCAGCATTTTACCAATCAGCATTATACCAGTCACTTTGCGGAATATGTGCTTGGTAAAATGCTGACCAATCAGCAAGTTCCGATCAGCATTTTACCTACCCCGATCAGCAAATCACCATTTTAACCGTGACCCATTCACCTTGCTGATTTGTTGAGTAATTTGAAATTTTTAAGAGACAGCCTACTCAAAGAAACTTAAAACTCTAATCAATTATTATGGCGAAGACAGACAACACAACAATAATTAGTGAGAACTTGCGTTTAATGTTTGCACATAAATTTGCAGAAATTGTTGCCAAGCAGAATAAGAAATAACTTCCCAAATGTCTTAATAGATGAGGAAACAAAAAAGACAATATTACCTATAATTATCGTTAAATTTCAAACTAACAAACGTTAATAAGTAGAATGCAATAATGTATATAAAAGCATATAAAGCAAAGCGCACATGTGCAATTGGTAAACTTACTTAACCAGCCATTAAAAGCCTCGTAGTCTGATTTAAAAGTCATTTATCATAGGTTGTTGTAACCTATTCTATATGTAGAGTACTACAATACAGCCATAACATTGCACAAAGTTCACATTAATTCAAACAGATTTTGCTGATGATCATCAGCACTCTTCACACTGGGCATTTATTAAAAATCTTGAGTTTTTTTCATCATTGACAACTCATTTGCATCAACATAGTTACCATTTTAAATCAAACTGATAAAATATAGCATGCAAGTTATCTCCTCAGCTTCGGCATCTCTCTGTAATGCTCGATTATAGGAACTAACATATTTCACATTTGAATGAGAAATGATCAGCAGAGTATCACCTTTGCCTTCAAAATACAGATTTAAAAAAATGACTAGGAACTCTCATAATACGGCATTGGTGCTATATTCCAGTAAACCATCGGAAACAAATTCTCCTTTGTGACTGTTCATGCGCAGTTTCAGTTCAAATAAATTCGAATAAATGACGTTTGACATAAATTGCACTTATGTGGCTTTTCTCCTGTATGAATTCTCATGCGCTCCTCCAATCCACACTTCTGACCAAATGTTCTGCTACAGACGTCGCACATGTGTGGTTTTTCTCCAGTGTGGGTTCTTACATGTATAGGAAGAGAACAAGTCTGTGAAAACACTTCTGAACAATAGTGACACATCAATGGCTTTTCTCCACTGTTTGTCCTCATGTGCTTTTTAGGAGCAACTTTGAAAGCTTTGTCACACAAAATACACTTAAAGGGTCTTTTCCCAGTGTGCTTTCTCGCATGGATTTCAAGATCCTCAGTACGTGAGAAAGCTGCATCACATAAATTGCAAGTGTGTGGTTTATCATCGAAATGAATTCTCTTGTGCACTTGTGCAAGCGATATAGAAATACTGAGAGCGGGAATACAAGCCGGATGCGTAAATCTTTTTGAGATTTCGGTTTCTGTAAGAGTTGAGTTTATTAAAATTCTGGGCAAATATCATTAACTGCATACCGTCGGTATGCATTTTATTTGTTAACCAAGGTAAATAATATTCGAAGCTGTACTCATTGAATATCCGCAATGGCCAATCCATCTGGGTCAAGAGGTGGGGAATCGTACTGGACTATCCGTCGACGGATAAGGGCAGAGATCAGTTCAGAGAATAATCCAACCATTGATGAATTAGTCAGTGCTTCAAACGAATTACCAAATGTTGAAATTATTGACGCTATCACCTATGAGAACTGTTTCAGTGATACTGACGATAACTTTGAAAATCACATTACTTCATCTGATGAGTCAGATGTCTCATCTAATGCAGAATCAACAGCTTTAGGCACCAAAATCGCTGATTGGGCAACTTCATTCAACATTACATATACTTCACTTGGTTCATTGTTATCTATTCTTAATAGATATCACCCTGAATCGTCATTGGACCCCAGAACTTTGCTCAAGACACCTAAGACTTATCCTATTCGTAGTCTTGAGACAGTCGATGAAATGTTTTATTTTGGCATTAACAATGGCATACAGAGGCTGGCAGACAATGGTGCTCCGTAGCTAGGTTTATACAACTGGAGAATTGACTATCCACAACGAAAAACCAAAACGACCACAACGGTCGGTATACCAAACGTCAAACTCTTCTTCTTCCACTTCTTTTTCTCTTCGTCGTCTTCTTCTTCTTCCTCTCGCATTCTTTTTCTTACTCTTATTCATCATCATCTTCTTCTAATTCTTCTTTTGTTCGCATTCTTCTTCTTAAATGCTGCTAGTTCACAAATCCAATCCCGATTTCTCCTCTTCCCTTTATCTCCCTCGTCGTTTCTATTCTAAACGCCGTCATCCACCTTCGCCGTCCAACAACCTGCCTGTCTGCCCCTTCAATCTTGACCTGCAGCAGATCTCATCCGCAACTATTATTTATTCTTTCTTTCATTAGTTATTAAATGCATTCATTTATTTCTTCATTCATACTAATAATACAGGCTACCGGGATTCGAACCCGGGTCCTGCTGGATGTTCTGCTCTATGCGCCAATCCAACTTCTCCTCATCGGCCGTCAATGGCGGGTACCTTTTCCGAGCGTTCCCTTCCCCGTCCCCGCTAAACATCCGGGTTTTGGACTTCACCCGGCTTGTGTAACCCGAGAACCAATGGAGAATGACTCGCCTTAACGGTCTTGGTTCGTGGTCTCATCCTGCGCCATGGAAGGCCGGATATCATTGATTGGAGCCCTATAATGTGTGCCTGCCTATAGGATATCGCAAGATTAAACCGGCAGAAGGTATCTATGGCCACCGATTCGAAGACATACGAGGCTGGTAACCCCCAGCATTTCAATTATTGCGGTTTGCTGCGTTCTCCGACGCGGGCCCCTCCGCGCTCGCCTGGGGTTCATTTATAATGATGATGATGATAATATTAATAATTATATTATTATGATTATTATTATGATTATTATTACTCATCCGTGAGCTATGGAGACAGAATATAAGAACTGAACAAAGAGGTAGATTTTATCAAAGCAGAAAGTGTTGACTAACATTGGAAAAACTTTAATAGTAATAAGTCCCACCAGTTGAGAATCACTACATATCGATTTAATGGGTATGCCGTTAACACAAGTAGGCAGCTTCCATTCTTATACCGTAGGATACATAGATAGGCTTTCACCTAAGATATTCTTGCAAGCGATCAACGGATCATTCCCAGGTTGCACACACACATGATGGCATCATGTGTAATGATGGCCTAGTGCTATCCTGCTTACGAACTTAACAATATTAGGCCTAATATATTATTTAGGACCGCAGGATCTCTGTGCTGGCGCTGGATTATATGCGTCGGAAGTGCGTGCCTGTCAATGACTTGAGCTCGGATGTGTTTTTTTCATGCATTTATTTTACAAAGTTAAAAGACGACAAGAAAGATTGACAGGAAAGAAGTGAATTATCGATTTTTGTTTGAAACCTACCTAGATAATTCATCTGTGAGTCACGTATTCTACGTTTCGACTGGCATTCTCTAGCTACGTGTCCAATATATACACGTTACCACCTCATATAGCCTTCCGATTGGACAGCGGAAACAATGAGTGTATGACGTAAGAAGCATGACGTAGGAAGACTCTAGAATGTGGGGAGAAAGGACATTTGAAACCATTATAATCATATTTGGCAGTTTAATAGGGCATCCTAAGCTGTGTCAAGCATCTTTTCGCTTTACTACACTTGTCTAATGAGGCAACATTTATTTCTACGTTGACCCAGGTAACTGGTTTGTTAGAAGCCAAAGAAATCTAAATATCCGGACATTGATATAATTATGACCCCTGTTGCTGCTTCACGTTACTTCTGACGCTCAATGGAAACAAAAAACACCGTAAATCAACGCTCTACAAGTCTACGTCATATCAATTATTTTGTCATGATAGAAAATGACGTCAAACAAAAACTAGTGTTCTGATTTATCAACTTGGCTTTCAAGATCTTCTGTAATTTTCAGTCCACTCTTCCTCCTTCAACCTACTTTCAGGACAATCCATCTGACTCGACGCAATGCCCGTGAATAAGCTGATGCCCTGCGCCTTTTTTACGACTTGCTCGGTATTTCATGTGCTGTGGCCATGTTGTACGATGGAATGTAGTTTCAGTTAACGACGTCGTGCTAAGACAAAGATGAGGTGTCCGCTCGATAGTCCGAAGGTTAGATAGTCCGAAGATTCTATACTCCAACATTAATTTAACTAGAAGCTGCATTAATTGATGAAAAGAATGTGTAAAATTGGTAGCTGGATTGATATGAAAAGGATCACGCGTTAATGGAATTTGAACCAAAGAATAGAATGGTGCAATCCAGCTTCTGGCTAAACGTAATTCTTTTCATCAAAATTATTATTATTAAACCACGATGCTAAATACACCTATCGACTGGACGCTATGCAATCTTCGGACATTCGAACCTTCGGACTATTGACACAGAACCCAAGAATGAGCAGCAAAATTTAGCAAAACCCTCCTCCTTTATCCAGGCTATAGGGACCGGTTGAAATACTGAAGGACTGCTTATGTTGTGTCCAGTATTTTCACGCACTGCAGGATTTGAAACTCCGACCCCTCGATCGACAGTGCAGCGCACTATTACCACTACGTACACTACACCATGGAGAAATCCCTTTCAGATTCTGATTGATCAGAGAAATCGAAAACAGATAACATATGAACTGTTGCTAACTTATAAACTCCCACACGACACCCCTTTCCTCAGTCTTGACCGGGATCTGTCGCTACATAAATTTTCGTATTGTTCCCCTGCCCGCGGACTGCAGGTGGTACCCCCGCATGCTCTTCTCCACGGCCCAATCTACAAGACTCGCCTACGTTGGTCTCACCTGCTAGAACATCGGTTCATCGGCGCCCTAACAAAACTGTGCAGGACAAAACGGCGCATACAGAACGGCGCAATTCAAAGTACCTCGACAAAACGGCGCAGACCATATGGAGCAAAACAAATATTATGATACCCGTCTAGTGATTGTTTGCTTTTTAGCGGTCAAAAAGTGCCGCCTGACGTGATAAGCTAAGTTTTACCATAATCATGCTTATTTGGAAACGGGATTGATGAAAAGAAATACACCTAAATGGAAGCGGGATTGATGAAGCAAATAACCTAAATTGAAGCGGGATTTATGAAGCAAATAACCTAAATTGAAGCGGGATTTATGAAGCAAATATACCTAAATGGAAGCAGGATTGATGAAAAAAATATACCTACATAAAAGCGTGATGATGAAAATAATCATGCGGGATTGAAGAAAAGTAATATGCCTAAATGAAAGAGGGATCGACGAAAAGAAGTATATCCTAAGGGAATATATGAACTATGAACTATAAGACTTTATCAAGTTATTCAGTTATTTCTATTAATATTTTAGTATATATTTTTGCTGCTTCACTATTAAACTATACTATATGCTATTGTTGTTTAGTTCAGAGATGCAGTAAGGTTTTGAAAAGTGGGAGGGCACAATTAAAAAAATATTGCGCGAAGCGCCAAACATTTTTTGGCCCCCTTCCCCCCACTTTTTAAATTTGCCCCACCCCCACCAGAAATTTGAAAAATTGGGGGCACAAAGTATGTTAACAAAAGTAATCTTAAAAAGCCATTGGATAAACATAAAAAAGAACCGATTTGGGGGGAAATGGGGGGCACTGAGCACTAAAACTGGGGGTTTTGCCCCCAGTTTTGAAAATGGGGGGGCCGTTGCCCCCTGCGCCCTCACTTGTTACACCCCTGGTTTAGTTCAGTTTAGCGCCGTTTTGTCCTGCACCGTTTTGTTACTGCGCCGTTTTGTCTGCGCCGTTATGTCAGCGCACCCTGTTCACCTGCCCATCTGATCATCTTCCTCTTCGGGGGAAACTTCTCTCGCTTCTCCTGCTAGCTTCGAAAAGCGCCTGAAGACTTTCATGTTCTCCGTTTAGCTATGCGTTGATTTATGAGTGCCTCTGATTTGAGTGGCGCTCTATAAGTGCTACATTACATTACATTATATCATTAACCATGTCCTCTTTGTCTGTTTCAGCTGCTCAAGGAGTCGACAGACGACGCGTGACGGCGTGGGACATGGGCGACATCGTCTGGACACTGACTAACAGACGATTTGGCGAGAAGCACATCGCGTCCGCGAAGAGTAATGACCAGGCGCTTGTTGGAGACGAGACGATCGCGCTCTGGATGATGGACAAAGCGATGTACACCCACATGTACGTCTTCTCTGAACATTCATTCGTCGTCGGCCACGGTATTGCTCTGCACAAGATGATCCGACTAGTGACACACGCTCTCGGGGACGAAGGAAACCTCAACTTCATGGGTACTGTCCGACCAGCTTTGGTTCATTACGGACATGCGTGTTCTAAACTAAGACCTACGATCAACCGAACACGCATGTCCGTAATGAGCCAAAGCTGGTCGGACAGTACCCATGAAGTTGAATTTTATAATAAAGACGTTAAGAAATTAGTCGAGTTGTATTCTACGGAGAACGAAGAAAAAATGTTTAAGTATTTTACAGCTAATTCAACTAGACGATATATCGATGTGTTGGATGAAATGGTTAGTAATTATAATGAAACTAGGCATTCTTCCGTTAAAATGACACCCTCTAAAGCTAGTTTGAAAATGAATGTAAAGGTAGTTTGGAAGAACTTATACGGTGATGAGATCTCGGAACCTTATACCCAGGTTTTCGATCGGTGATAAAGTTAGAATAACGAAGAAGAAGAACATCTTTGAAAAAGGTTTTACACCGAGATGGACGGAAGAGATCTTCACAATTTCAAAGATTCAATACACGGATCAACCAACTTATAAGATCACTGATTATAATGGTGAGAAAATACATGGCTCATTTTACGAACAGGAGCTACAGAAGACTACTCAATAAATATTTAGAATAGAAAAAGTTTTCAGGAAATTGGGAAACAAGTCGCTGGTGAAATGGTTGGGTTATCCTGAGTCATTTAATTCCTGGGTTAATAATGAAGACTTGGACGGAATTACTCGAATCGATAACCCGATTTCCAGATCGATTTTCAGAGCAACCAGGGGTCATGCACATAGGTTGAAAAACGAAATTAGGCCCTACTCTGAAACCAGAATTTCGTGTAAAAGAATTCAAGGCGTATCGGATACCTTTTATCTATCGAGAGGAAGTTGTAGCGATGTGCCTATTAAAACCCATATTTCTTATGTATTATTAACATTATAATATGCAGTCAATGTTAATTAGTTTAAATTAATTCAGAGTTAATTAATGCCAGCCTATAAATATAATGTAAAGGGGCTATAAGATTAAATTAGAACCCTTAGTAACAGTGTTGTTGGGGAGAACTGGTCGTTGGCAATTTGACATTCAGGAGGCAATGTTAAAAGGTCTGATTTTGGCCATCGGTCGTCTGCTGGGCACTGTACGGCGGAAATGCGTTATCCGGGCTGCGGGAGTTTGCAATAAAATGTTCAGTGTGTCTGGTGCTGAGAAAAAGTCAACACGTAATTCTCAAGTTGCGAGTTCTCAGAGAAGTTTTCGGAGTTCGGATAGTTATTTGACCCTGGTTCGTCTAGAACTGCTGAGGGGTGCGAATGGTGTAGTGGCGAACAGTACTGTGATCGTCGAGTAATGATGGATGTACGCAAGTATCAGAATAAGTCCGATTCATCATTCGGACGTGACGAGTGCGAGTGGAGTACGGCACAGAAGCATTTGAGGTGAAGAGGCTAGAGGCAACAATCATCCGAGAAGAAGCAATCGACAGAATTTATACAAAGAAAGAATCCAAATGAACACTACAGAAATCCCCTGCAGATCTGCTCCATTCCCGTGGGAGGTAGATATCTGACCTAAGAAGCGGTATTAGCTAATCTAGGCTGGCTAGGTAGTCATAAGTTAAATTAGTTCATAATCAATCTATATCTTAGAATCCTATTTAAATATTTTGCTGATTTTGACTGTTTTTGCAATATAATTGACGATGAAAGTTTGCAGTAGTTATTGATTAATTAATACTCAATTGAACTCATGAATATGTACATGAAGAGGCGTAATGGCCAAACCAAGGCAGAATAAGTTGAACTGTGTATATGCATCGTTACAGAAGTGTATCGACAGATACAACGGTTCTGTATCGATAGTCCAAAGGATCGGTACTCCGAAGGTTCGATTGTCCGAAGATTGCAAGGTGACCGGTCGATAGATGACAAGATTGTGGTTTAATGGTAGCTGGACTGATGAGAAGAATTACGTTTGTTAGAAGCTGGATTGCGTAATTCTTTTCATTCATCCAGCTTCCATTTAGGCATGATTATTTCCATATCAATCCAGCTATCAATTTTAGACATTTTTCATCAACTAGTCCAGATTGTAGTTAAATCAATGTCGGAGTATAGAATCTTCTGACTATCGAACCTTCGGACTATTGAGAAAACACCGATAGCCTAGCTACAACAGATGTAAAACACAGAATAATCAAACATCCGTCTAGTCCCATGGCCAGTCCATTGTTGTGGTTAAAAAGAAAGACGGTTCTCTACGATTAGCATGTGATTACCGTTATCTGAATGCATAGGCCCTATACTATTAAATGTAGGCTTACATATTGAATGCCCAATGTAAACGATGTGATGTACTGAATAGAGTTGGTAAAGCTATGGTAATTCAGTAATAGATTGTCGTAGCGCATACTGGACCTGTCATGTTAAAACAGAAGATCAGTGGAAAACGGCATCTGTAACTCATAGTGGTTTGTACGAACAAAGTGACTTTACAAAACTAGCGGACCGCCAGTCACGTGTTATGCACCACGTAATCCTGAATGTGACTATTTTCAATGCAAACATGGCTGCCGTTACGGAATGTTTATTTGGTAATTTTAGAAAAATGTGTGCATCATTAGGCGTAGGAAACGAGTTTTAACGAAGAATCGTGCTTAAGTAGAAGCGGGATTGATAACAAGTATCAAGCATGAATAAAACCGAGGTTGATGAAAAGAATCATTTTAAAAAATAAGCTGATGGATGAACAAAATCATGCAACTTGTTGATATGTTTTTGATTTGAGAACGCCGCTCGAATTATATCAAAGTGGAAGCTGGATTGATGAAAATAATCATGCTAAACTAAAGTAGACGTAGAATATGATGAAAAGAATTCTGCTTAATTAGAAGTTGGATTGATGAAAGAATCGTGGTTAAGTAGAAGCTTGAAGTGATGAAAATAATCATACCGAAGTAGAAGCTGGATTTAATTAAAATAATTTTACTTAATTAGAAGCTGGAAGTGATGAAAATGATACCGAAGTAGAAGCTGGATATGATGAAGAATTTCGTCACATTAGGAGCTGGAAGTGACGAAAATAATGCAGAAGTAGGTCTAGAAGTTGGATTTGGTAAAGAATTCTTTTAAATTAGGAATAAGTGGTTGGCGGCGAGAAACTTGCGGACCGCACGTCTTCTGTAATCACGTGACTGGCGGTCCGCTAGCAGGGATGTGGTCTCGAGACCTGAAAACTGCGGTGTTGGTCTCGAATGCATCGGTCTTGGTCTTGATCTCGAACCATCGGTCTTGGTCTCGAATGCGTCGATCTTGGTCTTAAAGGAACGGTCTTGGGAATGGTTTTCGTCTTAGTTTAGCGTTCTTGGTCATTTGCCGTATCAGAACAATTTCTTGATATTTGTCGGTTATTTTCGATTAGAGACACCGGTGTCTAGGCCCTACGTGATTGTTATTGATTTAGGACGTTTTGAACATCTATATATACAGGATACCCTGGGCAAAAAATGCATTTGCAACGGAACCAGCCATTTCAAAATTTGCTTTCGCAAAAACTAGTCACTAGCCATGTATGAATTCACCAGAGTCCCATTCGGATTGCTTAACTCAGGAAGAACATTTGTCATGGCTATAAATTTAGTCCTAAAACCAGTTCATGAGTTCACAGAACCATATGTGGACGATATTTCGGTATTACCTAATGAATGGAAACATCATTTTAAACATTTGGAGCTTATGCAATAATTTCGTCTTGGAATAAATTTAAGGAAATTGTAATAGGGTCAACATATATTACCAATACTATGGCAAAGTCAGCCAAATTAGTTCGATAGTCTTTAGCACTTCAAATGTTTTACATTGAAATTAAGTATAAAAAGGGAGTTTAATTATAATAGCAGATCATATTTCAAGAATGCAAATAAGTATGATTTTGTCAAATTTCGTTTATGCTAAAATAGAGAGAGGAGAAAGATAAATGTCAGCCTATGTTTGTTTTTGATGTTTATTTAAGCACTTAAGGGCAAACAAGCTTAATGATACTGCTTATGAAGGGCTGTCAGGGTGCAAAAGAGGTTTGTTGACAAAATGTATTGGGGTTTTGGTTTGTTTGTGATAAAGTTAGTTGCTGCTCTAACTGTTGAAGAACACAGTTGGTAGTTGTATATATGCTGTAAATATAAGAAAAGTCGAAACTTAGAAGAGTGTTGTATTTTGAGTTTCGGTAACCTAAATCAAGTGGAAGGAAATGTTGAATGTTACTCTCCCAAAGCATGCCAATAAGAAACCGGTACAAAATAACTATTCATGTATGTATAACAGTACTTCTATATATTCTAAATCTAAAACAATAATAGTTTAAACTGTTATTATGTAGCATCATAATTCATAATAATTCAGCAAATAAGCCGTCCGGTGGAAAAAATCGATGGCTAGAACAATGGTCCAGTAATTCATCCTCGAATTCAAACAATTCATCACATATACCACATCCATACGATCTTAGACATTGTTCATGTTTAACTATCGGTAGAGGACCAAAACATCCACAAGAATCCGGATATATCTTATTTGACAAACACTTATTTTGTTCATCAATAACCTCTGTACATCTAACTGTTATTAAATGATCAGACAGGTTAGCAATTACTTCACTTCTCATTTCAGAATCATCTGACCGTTTTCCTATACTGAGTTCAAATTGCTTCATTGAATCATTGCTATTGGCATAAGATTCATTGAATGTGTGTTGCTTCTCAGTTGCATGAGTTCTTCTGTGTCTCTTTAGATTTCCAAGAGCTGTGAATCCTTTATTACAAATCTTACATATGTATGGTTTTTCTCCTGTATGTTTTCTTTCGTGACTCTTTAGATGTCCAAGTTGTAAAAATCCTTTATTACAAACATGACATATGTATGGTTTTTCTCCTGTATGAGTCCTGTTATGGCTCTTTAGATTTCCAAGTTCTGTGAATCCTTTATTACAAATCTCACATATGTATGGTTTTTCTCCTGTATGAGTCCTTTTATGGATCTTTAGATTTCCAGGTTGTTTGAATCCTTTATTACAAACATGACATATGTTTGGTTTTTCTTCTGTATGAGTTCTTCTGTGATTCGTAAGATTTCTAATTTTTGCGAATCTTTTTTTATAAATCTCACATGTATATGGCTTTTCTCCTGTATGTATCCTTTTATGAATCATTAGACTTGAACTTTGTGTGAATCCTTTATTACAAATCTCACATATGTATGGTTTTTCTCCTGTATGAGTCCTTTTATGGATCTTTAGATTTCCAGGTTGTTTGAATCCTTTATTACAAACATGACATATGTATGGTTTTTCTCCTGTATGAGTTCTTCTGTGTCTCTTTAGATTTCCAGGTAGTGTGAATCCTTTATTGCAAACATCACATATGTATGGTTTTTCTCCTGTATGAGTTCTTCTGTGTATCTTTAGATGTCCAAGTCTGGTGAATCCTTTATTACAAACATGACATATATATGGTTTTTCTCCTATATGAATCATTCTGTGCTTCTTTAGAAATTCAAGTTCTGTGAACCCTTTATTACAACCATGACATATGTACGTTTTTTTTCCAGTATGAGTTCTTATGTGTTTCTTTAGAGATCCAAGTCCTCTGAATCCTTTATTACAAATCTCACATATGTATGGTGTTTCTCCTGTATGAGTTCTTCTGTGTATCTTTAGAGATCCAAGTTCTGAGAATCCTTTATTACAAATCTCACATATGTATGGTTTTTCTTCTGTATGAGTTCTTCTGTGTTTCTTTAGATCTCCATGACCTATGAATTCTTTTTTACAAACCTCACAGACCAATGTTTTTTCTTGTGTATGAGTCCTTTTATGGCTTTTTAGATTTCCAATTTGTGTAAAGCCCTTATTACAAATCTCACATATGTATGGTTTTTCTCCAGTATGAGTTCTTATGTGTATCCTTAGAGATCCAAGTTCTGAGAATCCTTTATTACAAATCTCACATATGTATGGTGTTTCTCCTGTATGAGTTCTTCTGTGTATCTTTAGAGATCCAAGTTCTGCGAATCCTTTATTACAAATCACACATATGTATGGTTTTTCTCCTGTATGAGTTCTTCTGTGTTTCTTTAGATTTCCAAGTGATGTGAATCCTTTTTTACAAATATCACATATATATGGTTTTTCTCCTGTATGAGTTCTTCTGTGTATCTTTAGAGTTCCAACTTGTGCAAATCGTTTATCACAAATCTCACATATGTATGGTTTTTCTCCTGTATGAGTTCTCGTGTGTTTCTTTAGGTCTCCATGACCTATGAATTCTTTTTTACAAATCTCACAGACCAATGTTTTTTCTTGTGTATGAGTCCTTTTATGGCTTTTTAGATTTCCAATTTGTGCAAAGCCTTTATTACAAATCTCACATATGTATGGTTTTTCTCCAGTATGAGTTCTTATGTGTTTCTTTAGATATCCAAGTTCTGTAAGCCCTCTATTGGAAACATGATATATGCATGGTTTTTCACCAGTATGGGTTCTTTTGTGCCTGCTCAAACTACTCGAATGAGCAAATGACTTCCAGCATATCTGGCAACTGTACGGTTTTTCACTAGTATGGGCCATCGCATTAGTCATCAGGTCAATCAATTAAGTAAATGCATGTGAAAAACGTTTTGAAAGTGTTCCAAACCTGCATTGATCGGTATATCACACTATCAACTCCTTTATCAAAGCTTCTGTTTCAGATGTGTACAAGAAAAGTATATGTTTCATCCTTCAATAGTAGTTATTTTTCAGTAAAGTACGAAATATGTTACAAAATATATTGAAGCCATCCAAGCTTAGTACATTAGTATAACTGTGTGCCAATGTTCTGCAAGAATTGAACAGGAGATGGACAAAATGACAATAGCAAAAGTTGTAGTCTATTAATCCACTGTATCGTTCTGAATTTCTTTAGGTAAATGTTCCGAATGAAGAGCTCCTTTTCAGCAAGCTTGCAAAAAAGAAAAGCAGAAATATTAAAAAAATTTAAAAATATAGAAAACAATCATCTCATTGCTGATCGTCATAGTTTAGCAGATATTGTAGGTGACTTTTTAGTGATATTAGCAATGCATAGTTCTTGGAATTATTAATGTAACGTTTTGCTAAAAAAAATTCTTGCCTAATTTTTTGCCTCAAAAATAATACCAACTTTCAAATAATACCATTTTAAAAAAGTTTTTGGTGTTTTGTAAAATTAGCACAGGCAATATTTGGTGAATTCAATAAGCAGGCTCTCGTTCGATTTCATATATAATTAAAAACTTATTATTCTTGACCTTATTGTTGCTCCTTTGTCTGACATCATTAATTGCTCCCTGACAACTGGATTAGTTCCTGTCAAACTAAAAATTGCAGAAGTGTTTCCTGTTTTTAAGCAAGCGCACAGGGATGAACCAAAAAAATATAGGTCAATATCTATATTATCTTTTTTCAGTAAAATTCTTGAAAAAATTCATGTTTGTTAGACTCTCTGACTTTATAAATAAACACAATATTTTATTCAAACTCAACATTGGATTTCAAGCAGGACATTCTACTATGATGTCTTTAGTAGTTCTCGAGGACAAAGTATCTCATGCAATTGACCAAAACGAGTTCTTTATTGGTGTTTTTATTGACATTGCGGAAGCATTTGATACTGTGGACCATAAACTATCAATAAAATAACTAGAACACTTAGGTATCAGAGGAATTCCTCTAAAATGGTTTAAAAATTATCTGCAAGATAGATACCAACATGTCTCTTGCAATGGTTTCCTATCTTCTGCTAATTTAATACATTATGGAGTCCCACAAGGATCAATTCTTGGACCATTGTTATTCCTGATATTTATTAACGACTTACCCATTGCTGCACCACTACTCCATTTTTTACTCTTCGCTGACGATACCAACATTTTTGCATCCCATAGAACTCTTGAAAAAGTAGTTCATCAATTGAACCAAGAACTCTCACATGTGAGAGTTCTAATAAATTATCATTAAATATAGCCAAGACCAATTACATCTTATTCAGATCACATCAACAAAATCTTCCATCCATAAATGAATGCTTCAAAATTAATGATATTCATAATCCTTGTGTAAATTCGGAAAAATTTCTTGGAATCCAGGTTGATGAGTTTCTGTCATTGAGCGACCATATAACCAGCATTGCTACTAAAATTGCAGAAAACATAGACATAATATCAAGAATAGCGCATTTCCTACCAACAAGTATACTTTTTAATTTGTATTACACAATGATCCACCCGTACCTCTCGTATTGCAACGTTGCGTGGGCATCTAATTACAATACTAGATTACATACATTGCAAAAATAAGCTATTTGCGTCATAGCAGGTTACTATGATTCTGAACGGAAATTTCCTAGCACCCCTATCACCATTAATGTATTAACTGTATCTCAAATAAATTCCATACAGACTAATGAGTTCATGTATAAATACACTAATAACCTGCTTCCATCGTGTTTTGACAACTATTTTATACAAACATCATCTATAAATTCCTACCAGATTCGCTCCATCGACTCTTACAGACCAGCCTTTCGTAGAACAAACACTAGGCAATTTGCTGTAAGATATTCTGGCCCTCTAATTTGGAACATGACTCAGGTACACATTCGCTTAGCTCGAACTAGTAAAATATTCAGCAAGAAATACAAAGGTTACTTATTTAATGTTAGCTTTGATGTGAGGTGCCAGTCTTTTCTGTAGTTAACTAGTTAAGTTATAAGTTACCCTCGTACTATAATTAAAATACCTTCCTGCTGCTTATACTTAATGTGAGAAAGGGTGGGCCCCATTAGCAGGACCTTGTTAGTCCCTTAGAGGTTTCTTTTTTCTCCTTATTGGTCCTCAGCTGTTTTTTCTGTTTCATATACTTGTTATTGTGTTTTTTTTCCAAATTTATCTTTGCATGAGGATTGCAATAAAAATGGTTGGTTATGGTTGTGGGTGGTTATGGCAAACTTACAACTCAAATCTGCATTTAGACAGAAGAATTACAGAAGTAAATTAGTGAGTTTGAAAACAAGATAATCTGATATTATTTCTCTTTTCGTAAGTTGTTACAATAGGATAAACGTATCAAACACCCTTGAGGGCATTGCTGCTTCGAGCAGGTTGATTTCAGTTGAAATGACTTAAATCTATAATTGCATTGAGTAAATGAAGTCATCAGTTCATCCCCAATTCTTGGCCATACTGCACAGTGATACACCACACACAGTTAAACACGATACAATTCAGCTGATGAATCCAATGCCATTTATGTTATGCACGTATGCAATCACAAGCGAAAACACAATGATAATAATAATTACGAAACAGTGCTAAAGACGATTGCTGGCTAACATGTATTTGAAAGGAGAATAGTGCAGCATGATAGAAAACAACATCTCAATTAAATTCCAGAAGTTCTATACACTGATTTGTCTCACAAAAAATGGTTCACTGATAAACAGTTTCTTTGACTGATTGATTTTATATAGCGACTGTATAGCCTCGACCGTGCTCATTTTCCAATGATAGTTTGTTTGGGTGAGATCTTTCACCACTGCTCATCCTTTCCAATGGATGCCATGTCAATTAAGGTCTGTACTAACCCGAGATTTTTAGATCTCCCAAATAAGCCGGCACCGGGAGGTGAACCACCATCTGCATGCTCTCTTTCGCAAAGAGACACGGCCTGTGCTCTTCCTGATGTAGCTAATAGTTGATGTCAAATGGAACACGGATGGTTCAAAACACCAAACAATTATTACTCCATCACTTTTTTTAATAATAGTAGGATTTATGAAAGGAGTTCTTCCTTAATAGATTTCATAAATAGACGAAAATAATGTTTCTTGAAATGGAAGAGGGATTAGCTATTGAAGAATTCTTGCTTAACTAGAAGATGGATTGGTTTAAATAAGATAGGAGTTAAATTATCAACAATTCAACTTCTTCTTAACCAAATACACTGTGTAAATAATAACAAATAGTCCAAATTAGTCAAGAACCATCTGGCAAGAACTATCTGTTGGTGAACCGTTTTGTTCGAGAAGTATTTGTCGTGGAACCACTAGTAGATCACAAGCATGTTTCATATCATTGACATGCCTAAGCAATGCTGCATTAAAATTATATAAAATAATGTCCATAAACTAAACATTTATTATTAAACTAAGCTATTAAAAATAATACAAACATAAAACTGTCACATCACCAAATGAAAAAATCATCATCATCATCATACTAACTTAGATATTGAACTCACCAGGCTGCAATGTATCCAAAACTCCTTAGCTTGCATAGTGCAGTGTATCCCATAATTATACACATGATACCAACTCCATAAAGTTCATTGGATTTCTGTTCAATTAAGATTAATATACAATCATAAAAATGACATATATAATCATCATCATCATCATCATTGTCAGTCCTAATATGACCCATTTTCCCACTATGTGAATAAGCAAATGATTTTCATTGCCCTCTGTCATTTGTCAAGTCCATTGCTCTTCTAGTGTTAGTCCAGATAATTTTATGTTATCATTAATGCTTCCCACCCAACGTCGATTATATTAAGCACATATTAACATATTATTACTTCATACGTACATATAACTTTGACAGTGTCTGCATTTGAAAAAAATCGATACCCCTTTCATCTAGCCAGCAAATAAATCGCATAAAACCCAGAAGTAATTTATCGCTTTAGACCTCCAAATTCATTGCACCTGATTATGGCGGCTTCGTGCAAGGTTGCCTGTTGTGACATCAATACAATACTTTTTAAAAATCCAGCTTCCATTTAAACACAATTGATTTCATCATCCAACCTCCATTTAAACATGATTCTTTTCATCACATCCAGTTTCCATTTAAACATAATTTTGTACATAAATCCAGCTCCAATGCATTTAAAAAGAATCATTTTCATCACATCCAGCTTCCACTTGAGCAGGAGGTTTTTCATTACATCCAGCTTCTATTTATGTACGATTCTTTTCATCACATCCAGTTCCTACCTCAGCATGATTCTTATCATCAATCTGGCTTCCGCTAAATTATGGGACAGTGGTCGGAATCTGTGATGCTAAAACGATAAATTATCAAATTCTATTCATCACATCCAGTTTCTTTATGCTTCATTCTTTTCATCGATCCAGGTTCCATTTAGGCATATTTCTTTCCATCAATTAACTTTTTGCGTATGTACGCGGCCTTGTTTACATCGATTCCACGTCCATCGTCAAGTTATTCTCACACCAATCAAGCATATTTCCATCGATTCAGCTTCCATTTAAGCATAATTTCTTTCATCAATCCATTCTCTAGTTGCACATTATTGTTTTTCATCGACTTTTGAAATATAAATACGCTAGCACAAATGGAATAATGTAAAATCGTATTTTAGCGCATTTCAGAATTGACTGTTTCGTCCACTCGTATCTTAATATTTAACACGGATATATGTCCAATTTAACTTAAATGGAGCCTGGATCGATGAAAAGAAGACCAAGTAAGTAGAAACTGGATTGATGAAAGGAATTATGCTTAAATGGAAGCTGGATTGATAAAAATATCATGCTTAAGTAGATGGAAAATTGATGAGAGAATGTCATCACACTGGAAGTGGAATCGATGTAAACAAGGACATATACGCAAAAACTCGAATGATGAAAAGAAATATACCTAAATGGAAGCTGGATGGATGAAAATAATATAATTGGAACCGAGACCAATGAAAAGCTCATGTTTAAATAGTAGCTGTTTTGATGCCAGAATATTGTTACGATGGAAGTGGAATCGATGTAAACAAAAGTGGTGATTGAAAATAAAAATGGCTGACTTGACTAAAATACACCGCAAGCACACGAAATAATAAAATATGCTAAAATACACTTTTACCAAAATAAAACATCAAGCTCAACTTAGAATGCTAAAAATCGCTCATTGAACTATACACAACTAAGTATATTAGTCAACTAAACTTAAATACAGTTATAGAATTGAACCTGGTTCGGTATTAAAGTTGAATTAACTCTAATCATCATCTGCAAAATGGCGACTGATTAAAGTACTTCAATGACAAGACTGGTGAGTTGCGTTGCTTTAAAGAATATGTCGTCATCTGGCGAACATATGTTTTTGGTGTACAATTCTTGGGAAAACTAGTCACTAGATTATAAAGTTTTCTCATTTTTAGACTTTTGGGTTTTTAACCTAAACGGACACGAAGTTGCGACCCAGAAGCACACGATGAACATCCTCTCTCGTCTCAACGGTTTCCTAACCTCAAGCAATCTCCTCAAGCCACATCAATCGCATACACCGAGTACCACTCTACTAAAACACTCATCACTTCACTATACAACAAACTTGGGTTGGCGATTGTTGGTCGTCAACAAGTATCTTGCTTATGGCTCTTAGAAATTTCTGCCGCTTTCGACACCATGGATCATGACATTCGTACCAAACGCCCTTCCTCTGCATTAGTAATCTCTGGTAGGCCTATACTGCCCTCTCCTGGGTCACTTCATGTACTCTATGATTGAGACAAAACCAGTTTTTCAATGTTATAATAGTAGATAATACTTAATCAATCACAGAGAAACATGTACATTTGCCAGACTCCTCGAAGGGATGTTTAGACGGAGTCAACCAGTGCAGACAAGCAAGTTTCTTTTCATAAATCCAACGTACGCGATTGTAAATTCAATCCAAAAATTGTTTTAAATTATTGATCCAACTTTTATAAGAATGATTTTGTCGACCCAAGTTTTGAATTAAATGGGCGAAAAGTAACCTTTTCGTCGTGAACACCAATAGGGGACTCTGTGGGTAGTTCCTTAAGTAGAAACAGGTGCTGCCAGTATACATAGAGGTCTAAGGAAAAAAATTTATATTGGTCATGCGTTGTTTATTTATGTTGTTCCGATCGATGGCTGGCGTAAGAATTAAAATCTAATTCCATTATGGATAAATTCATAAATTTTAACACTAGAAATTGAGAGAGGAGAGGGCAACCTATCTCTCATTTTTACGTCCAATGACAGCGGACTTTCCATTTACCCGCTGCGCGAACAAGAAAATTATAAATATTGCATGCAGGTTAAAACCTTTAGATCTAATAGGTTGCCGCCTAATTTTCCTTTGAATTATGGCACGCAGCAATACGTAGGAATTTCATAATTTAGCTAACTTTTAGATTACTTTTGCGTGAAGAAACATACATCACACACAATTTTACCTCGGGTAGCCTACCCACATTTGATACTGGCGCCATCTATTTAACAGAGTCCCCTATAGAGTGGACGACATTCATGAGGCATTGTCCGTAGACACTAAACTTACATTAATCTTAGTGGCCAACATGTGCATTGCAATAGGGTGCAGTTCAGCGTTTTGTGCTAGAGTCCACTATGTCTTAGGTATAGGGTGACTCTAGGTACATGTAACCTGAGTAGCGTACGTCATGCTTGGATGATGGCCAGGTAACGTTAACTCTGGAGTAGGCCTACATGATGACTCCATGTATATCGTACTCTAGAGTACGTCTGACCTACTTATAAGCGTAGACCTACGTACTCTAGAGTCTCTCCCACCCAGAGTACGTTACCTGCCACACCTGGAGTGGGTTTCCTCGTGCTGAAATAATTCGTCGTTGCGTTGCTCTCATTGTAAGACACAGTAGGATAGACCGAGGACTCCGGTATATAAAGGCCGCAGGCCAGGACTTGCAAGTGAAATTTATCGTGTACAACAGTTGGCCTACAGTACCATGTCGATACTCACACGATATCTCATCAAATACTGAAAATAGAGCTAAAGTCTCTACATGGATTTAAGTTAGAATTGAAGTCTGAACAAATATGTGGCAATAATTTCTAGGTATAGGCTTGTTCTATTTAGGTATGGTGGTCTGAAAATGTACTATTGTAAAAATACAGTAACATGTCATTATTAGTGTAGAATTAAAGACAGCAAGTAATGTTTATATTAGCCATTTTAAAAGGTATTGTCATGCCATACACTGTCACCAGTAACCACAGCCTCCTTAAAAACCAGTCACTTGGCAACAAGCTTCCTTAACAACTACCCTACTTCACAAGCATGTTCAAGGCCAGCCTCTTTAGCAAATATCTTCCTTACAACAAGTCATATCTCAGGACAGCCTCAGTCTTCTTCTTTGGCAATAACAAAAATCAAGGGCAGCCTCAATCTTCTATCAGTGAACCTCCTTAGCAACCACACACCTTAGCAAAAGTACTCCTTAGCAACCATAGGAAACTTAAAGACCATTTATTGCTCTAATTAACAGTGCAATTATTTACAGTGAAAATCATCCAATCAGTTTCTTTTGTAAACTACTTACCAAGCTGTATGCAATGCGATTTTAAACAGCCAAACTCAAGCAAAAGTGCACATCTAGTTGCATTGCAATCACTGAGCGGAATTTAAAGATCATAAGCAGAGTTGGAATGCACAATAATGCTCTTTGCACAAACAAAACAACCATTGTTCATTAATTTTTATATGACATCCTCAAATTGAAATTAGCAACAAATGCATTCTTAAGGAGATAAACAGAATAGTATCCATGGAACTGTCCTGTCTGACTGCTGACAATCTGGAATTGAGCAGACATGCTAGCACGCCATTTCACTGGTACTATAGGTTAATCAAGCCGCTTAGAAATAATTCAGACAACCGTAACAGCATTACATTCTTTAGTAAATTAATAATTCCTAGTAATTTTGCATCACAAGTAACTATGACCAAAAAGCACAGCACGTGTATAAACACACACTGACCTAGTTTTATCTAAAGCAGATGTCAAAGGAAATATTTTGCCATAATGTATCAACATGGAAGTAGAACAAAACAGCTTACTACTTGTGTGAAGAAGTGTCAGAGAGTTTGACCAGTTTGTGCTTCTTTGTCAATGAATATCCAGATTGTCCAGGCTGTTGATTGGTGAACTTTTTTGCAAAATTCTTAGCCACGCAGTTATAGATCTGCCTTGCAATCAACATAATTATATCATGACCACTAGAACACACAGCCTTTCCAGTGTTTCACTCAATGTGAGCAGTTCCAGTGAGTCACAGAGTTGATCATACTTTTCTTGCAGTGTTCACGGCGGTTTGATCTGAAGACTGCCCAAGCAATATAGCCGCTAACATAGAAAATGATGTTGGCATCAATGCAAGATGGCGAATATTCGAATATTGGAATGTCAGTTCTTCCACTATCTTATCCGCAGAACTGTTTTCAACTCAAAGTGAAACCTGCGCATCCGTGTGAATGTTGTCGTCTAGCTCGGCATACAGGCTATGAAAAACACTAAAATGGTGTATGTGGTGTGAACGGCTTAAGCCTGTATGCTGTCAGAGACCGTTAATTTAGCTGTCTAAGATAGGCCTTATTCCAATGCATTGGCGTTAGTGTATTTGATAGCAAAGTTTGATCGATGGTACAGGGTACATTATGTATTGTACAAAAAGCGGTTTGGTGTATTTAGGAGAGGGGTTAGTGTATATGTGGTGTAAATGGCTTAGGCCTGTAGGCCGTGTAAGACTGATAATTTAGCTGTCGAAGTGATGACATAACTTTTGAAACGCAAAGGTTATTGCCCGGGGATATCACTCTCCAGCTGAATGTGTTATCCAATGTGAAAGGGAATGTATGTTTCAACTTGACAGACATCCTAAACACGGGATGCGGCGGTTATACTGTGAACGAACATTTATTTATCTTCAAGAAATCAATTATAACTCATCTCAGCAGTAGAAAAGACAACGCCGAGTGGAAACTAAACAAGACTCACTGGCCGAAATCGACATTTGATCTGTTACAATCGACATTTTTATGAATAAATTCGACACTTGAAAAGCAAACCGCGCCGCAAGCCAATGCTGTTTCTCTGCTTGGCTACGACACGTTTCGTGATTAAAATATTAATAAGTCTCAGCATTTCATCGTAAATTGAATTACTTACCAATTTACGAAGTTTGTAGGGTAAAACAAAACTAATTTTTAAAGCTATATTATAACGCTAACAACTTGAAACTCGATTTGTATCAGATGAATCACTGTATGCTCCGTATGTCGACCAACTGACATGCGCAACCGACGTCGGAATCGTCTGCGGTAACGGTCCTGGCCTTCGACCTATTACGGAGTCGCACGGATAGACTTAAATGCAATTCCATTGCAATACTGATTTTCATAATGATAATGATAGCTACTTGTCTACTAGGCTGATGCTCTCTTTCAGTTCCAGTACCTAGCCAAGTGGGAGACGCTGGTGATTTATGGTTTTGAGCAGGGTGCAGCTGACGGTTGATTGTGCCATCGCTCTATCAATTGGTCGGCAGCGGATGTAATACTGTCATTGCTGTGCTTCGGCAATTCATAATAAAATTATAATAATGCATGTGGACGGTGAAAGGACAAAGATGTTTATCAAGCATAGACCTGTATGATCTATTTTCCCGCTGGAACCCACATGGATTGACCTCTAGTTAAGGATCTAGTTCAGAGACCTCTAAATTATGCTAAGGGGCTAAGTAGAATGCATATTGATAATATCATTCTGTCAATAATGAAGTTGGATCGATGACAAGTTTCTGTTTACATAAAAATTGATCACGATAAAACAATTATTATTTGCTCAATGTATTCAGGAATATTGAAGTGGAATTGATGTTTATAATACCTGCTTGAGCGGAAGTTTGATTTATAAGACTAATTCAAAAGGAATAGATGATTAGGTAAAAATGGTGCTTTTTTAAATATAATATGTAGAAGTTGGAGAATTTACAGGAATTCTTGCTTAAAATAGACGTCGACTCTGTCAAAATGATCCTTGATGAAATAGGTGTTGGTTTAGCATGCATTATTAAAATCAATCCAGAGTCTATTCTAAACAATGCAATTAGCGAATAAAAACTATTTGTTTTGAACCTTTTATTCATGAACCTTTTTTGTCGTCTACTAGCCTAAGATTTACCAGTGAACCACTATTTCTTTATTCATTTGCCGTGGGCTAACACCGTCGTCGTTATGCTTGTTAAATAATAATCAATTTTCAAACTGTCACCTAATGTTGTTCAGCCAACAAACACTCATGTTAGTTTTGCCGATTATCCACCGGAAGGGGTGACTGACTAACTGGACGATGTGCCCTTTGTACATCCGTGAAATATCTATTCCCACTCTAAGCAGCAGGTTTTTCGTCAGCTTCCCACTACTTTGTGTTCAATGATTATCCTGTCAAATGATGCTGTTCAAAACAAACATGTTGGCTGCTTTATGAGTTTTCACTTTATACGGAAATCTACAGTCTCAGCGCAGAATCCAAATCCAATCATTGGTAGGCCCATTATTAAAATCAATCCAGAATCTAATCCTAGCAACAAAATGAAGTCATTGTAACTCCGAAATTTAAATTCATGCATATTCTTGTAAAAACAAAATTTCAATGCTAAATAATGACTTTAAATAAACAATGTCTAGTCATTTGGTTGTCTAGAAAACATCCTACACTAAATACGTCACGAGAGAAACACTCATGACGTTATTTAGTCACAATCGGTTGATTATCTTGAATTTCATTATTCGCTGAATCGCTGAAAATATTGAAGTTCTCGCAAGAGTTTTGGCTGCAGAATATAATTCTACAAAAGATTATCGACATTTCTTATAAAAATATAAATTTGCGGCAGATTATTTTAATTGACACCCGTCACAAAAGAGGTTAACATGGTAAGAAAATAAATCAGTAAATGAATGCATATGAATACCGGAGCAGGACGTTTTGGCGCAGCGCCGTTTTGGCGCAGAACGTTTTGGCGCAGGACGTTTGGTGCAAATATCTGATACAGTATAATTATAATGTAACACGAAACATGATCGATGATAATAATTATGCTAAACTGGGAACTGGAATGATGAAGAAAATCGTGCTTAAATAGAAGCGAGATGGATATGAGAATTCTACTCATTGTGGAACCCTGTTAGTCACAATCCCTTTATCAATCTTGCTTCCAATATAATGGCATTATATTTCATCAATCCAGCTTCCATGTAAGCATGATTATTTTCATCAATCCAGCTTCCGTTTAAGCATGATTATTTTTCATAAATCCGGCTTCCATTTAAGCATAATTGTTTTTAATCAATCCAGCTTCCATTTAGGAATGAATATTTTCATCTATCCAGCTTCCATTTGAGCACGATTTTTTTAATCCAGCTCCCAGTTTAACAGTATCCTTTTTGTTGATCCCGGCTTCTAGTTAAACAAGATTCTTTTCACCAATGCCTCTTCTACTACCGACGCTTCCGAGACTTAACCTGATTTGCCATGTGGAATAATTTACTACACTAAAGTGGTAGATTGCCATCTAATATATTTATATAATACATAATATTATTGTATCAGCGATCTGCTCCAAAACGTCCTGCGCCAAAACGGCTGCGCCAAAACGTCACGTACTGAGACTTAAAAGACCTGCTAAAAGATCTGTACTTGGCAACGATGAAAGAATATAGGAAGGTGTAATGGGTGCTAAGGGCTTTGTAGGCCAAATAAGTCAGCTTAAATTTGAATTCTCTGAATTCAACAGGAAGCGAATGCAGCTGGTGGAGCAGGATTGAGGAGTATGTTCGTAGTGGGACACTCAGCACTACCTGAGCGTTATGGATGGGTCGAGTTCAAGGTCTGAGGGACCGACAAAAGTTAATTAGCAAAGTCAAAGCGAGATGAGGCAAGTGAGCAGACTATGGTTTCCGACATTATTTAGAGTTAGAGCCGACCTAGCGAGGCATTATATTGCAATTAAAATTGAGATTTACAAAAGCGTGTTATGAGAGGTCGAAATGCAAGCTTGTAGTATCAGGTAATCCCATGTAGGATGGCTCTTCCCCGCAAATCTAGGTGCAGTCAGTGTCGAACGTGGAGAAAAACTTCACCAGGACATGGCCACTATGAAAAAAAACGATATCAGAGAAACTGGTATCCATCGATGTTGGTTGACTATTGTTGGGCACTGCAACTGCAATGGGATGCAGAGGAGTGAGAGGACACGGATCACAAACGAGAATCAACATCAAAACATTTCTGGGCATAAGAAACTCATGATGCATCTCAAAATCGTTATGCAATTTACCTGGTCATACTCGCACTCCCCCCAGTCCCTTCGATCGCTTCCGGGCCTTCAGCCCATGCTCGAATGAGTTGGTCGCGGTCCATCGTCGTGATCACAGCCGCATTGTGACCTGCCGTGGTCAGGCAGGCCACTTACTGTTCGTTCGTCATGTTCCGAGCACTTACTCGCCGTTGGGGGCCTTTTCTGTCCATTTTACCAGACGTACCCTCAACTAACAAACCACTGGCAGTTATAGAGATACAACACACATGCCTAGGGCGAGCTACACCTGCTCTTCCGCCTTACACGATGAAGAGAAGCTACAGATAGGCGCTATAGGGTCCAATCCTATTTGCCTACACCCTTCTCGGCTATCACCTCGGGATTTTGCACTATCAGATACACTTTCACAGGGTCCTACGTTGTTCCGTGGCTGCCTCGTGCCGTCAATCCCGCTCGATCTCGTTGATCTTGATGTCTCGCCGTGCTTCCTTCGTCTTCGCTGCGTCTCGATTGCCATCTGTTGGTGTCTCGACTCTTTTGGCTGTTGCTCCGGTCTCTAGCGTTGCTGTCTCGTCTTTGCCCGTCGTGGCTCCCGTGTAGTTGTTGTTGTGCTGACGTCTCCAGGCGGCGAAAGTGCTTCTTCGTCCCCGCTTCGGTCGTCTATTGGTAGATTCTGTCGACTGCTCCTATAATATTATGTCACGATCGTTCTGATCCGTGACGGTTCGTTTTCTCATCCACCAAACACGAACAACGACACTTCTTGATGTTTAAGGAATATATGAATATCTTACATACAACTATCTACACGTCGCATTAGATTTTAACTAGACAGAGGTCGACTTGATTTTCGAAGATCGTCACGTCCTACGCCCTGTTGTTGATGGCTCTCCGACGTCCTTCCAAATCCAGACACTATATGCCGTAGCCCCTCTCTGCTACAGCAGATAAACCGCGTCCTCCGCCATCACTCATGTGATGCGGGCTACGATCCTGCTGTCATTGGTTCACCTAGACCCTCGCTTGCCCACCCCTCGACGCGGGTTGGTGGGAACCCCCTCAGTTACTAAAGTTCGAGTCACTTCTTAGCCTACCGTTAATGGCGTTTTTAGAGGTCCGTTGAGATTAAAGATTTATCAGCGTCAAAGGAGATCATAGGCCTCCGGGGATTAAATTCCTGCCGCTGTCGACCCCTTAATATCGTAGCGTCTCTTTTACCTCTGCCCTCGGTTCATAAGGGCGTCGGAACCAGTTGAGACCGGTTGCTTCGGTCTCATATTACCGATCGCTGCCCTGGCGGCTGGAAGATTCTAGTCGTCGTTAAAGTGACCGCTATACCTGGACGAACAGCAAAGGGAATAGATTCAGCCTCTGGCGTCGAATTTTGTCTTCGTGGCGATTCGCATGGATGACCTTGTCGACCGGCCGCTCCTTAAATTAAGTGCGTCTCGATAGTCCCTGAAGGCGTCTAAGGCAGATTCCCCCGCCGTCCTCCCTGCAATTCGTGGAGGGACTTAGTGTCGTTAGTTGTCCTCCCTGCAGCCTCTTAGTTCCGATGCATTTCTTTAGCGCCTTTTGCCAAAAATCCCAGTCGTGACAGAAGATAGTTTGGGATAAATTCTGCTTCTACTGTTCCAAAAATCAACTGAACTACGAACTGCTCGTTGCTGTTTAATGTCCTGCAAATATTTGTCAAGTTCAAGGCCAATGCCTGCGGCTCTATAGTAAAACATTCATTTTGCTGCATTCTAGAGCTGATAAACTTGTATTCTTTCTGTAGCGCAGTAGCACTACTTCTAATAACGGCTCACGGAAAGCGCATCTTAAATGTTTATTAAATTTCGTTCTGAAATTAATTTGACTTCTTATTCTTATTCACTTCGAGAGGTCTCCATTTCACTTCTTATTCTAAATCTAAATTTTGCTTACAATTGAATATTATGATTTCTTAAACCTCTAACCTCCGTCCTTACATTGTGAAAAAAATATTTTAGAAAATGTTTTTATTTTTTTATTTAGTTGTTCGTCAATTTATCTTCATATCAATAAGTGAATGAATCAGTTTGTTATGTCAAAAGACGTGAACATTTCTATGTCCCGATTATCGCCCAAAAACTTGTGGAACGACGCTACTTGTATAGGAACTTTCCAGTCCTGTGCCTAATAAGTCCTTGGGGTAAAGATATAATAATATATAACGCTGTAAGTTTTGTAGACAGGCGCTCTTCAGCTAAGGCTGTCCACGGTTCGGGTTGACCCGTTTGATTAGGGTTAGGTCATGAATCTCATGAAACCCACTTCGACACACCCATTTTTGCAGAACCTAATCTTCAAGTCTATGTTTTTCATAATAACCGGAATTGTGTTTGCATGAATTTGTATGGAATTGGCTAGGGAGATAAAGAGATCGACACAGAGAGAAAGAGAGAGAGAGAGAGAGAGAGAGAGAGAGAGAGAAAGCGAAAGAGAGTGTGTGTAGGTGTGTGTGTGTGTGTGTGTGTGTGTGTGAGAGAGAGAGAGAGAGACAGAGACAGAAACAGAGACAGAGACAAAGAGTCTAACGTGGGGCTGACCACTGCTTCTTAGTAAAATGGTGTAAATGTTACTTAATTTCATGTCCTTGGTACATGTAGCATTCCATCTTGCTTGTGATGTTTACTTTTGGATAAATGAATCCTAATTTCAGCTACTGTCTGATTGTACAGATCAATTAAATAATTTTCTTCAAAATACTGCAGAGTTGCATAACTTACACTGTGAGTACTACTTACGAGTAATTGCTCTTGATGAGCTGCAATGACTCACCAGCATTTTATTCTGATCTGACACTTTTTCTCACATCTACAATCCTCCTTCATGCTTTTCATCGTCGAGGCCTGTTTTTCCTTTTCAAGTAACATCTCAAAAGTGACCGCTCATTTAATCGCAGATCATTTCGTCGAATTCATTTCGTCAGGTTAGGCAACCTGAGGGTCGACTATAGGGTCAGGTCATGATGCGTCGTGCGAGTCGTTTATGGTCATGGTCAGAGTAGTGTCGTTTTAAAAATGCGACGAAATGAACTGCTACCAAATTGAATGCGACTAGATGAATTTCTGCAAAACGATTACGACAAAAATTATGGTCTGCGGCGAAATTAACGGGAAATCATCTCAACTGCATTATTTGGCAACACCTAATACAACACAGAAATCAGTTGAGGTTCTAGCTTCTACTCACATTTATGACAACGAGCCTCTGTATATTAATCTATCATTTAATTCTGTTCTTTCCCCATGTATTTAAATTGCGCTGCATAAATTACAGTTCTTAGAGTTCATGTTGAATGTTTTAGGGTGAAGCTTGTCGAAATACTTTATGGACTTACCTTGTCCGATTCTTTATATGTTTAACCGCAATATCGATTTTGGATGAAGGCGATGGAAAACAACGTAAGCACACGTATGGTGTTAGTACATATTGACTTGACTATGGACGTAATAATAATGAATGGTATTGAGAACTACAATTCATCACACGAGGAATCATTTATAATTTATAGGTGAATGTTCTAATGAATATTTCATATTATTTCCCTCTTGACAGTTTTGACTGTGTAGGCCTAATAAGTGAAATTCTTAGTGTTGGCTGAGTGACCTTTCCAACCGCGAAACTTTCCAGGTCAAGAAAGGTTGGTATAGGACGTCGCATGGGAATGCCGAAACCCACGAATTATTCCCGTCGATGATGCAGTCTACAAGCAAGAAGTTGATGCTTGCTGCAGCAGCTGCTGTATTAATTCCATATCTGTTGATGTAGGCATAAGATCAAGGAATCTACGTTAGAAGAATGGTTACTCGTCCAATGTGAAATGTACAGTGTGGGCCATTAAAAAGTAATCACCTCAGATGTTTTGTCAAATATTACGGCCAAACGCAGAGATTAGTGAATTAAATTTTACCGGCGCAAAAGCATACAGTGGCCAAATTTGAATGAAATATTTCAAACAGAACAAAAGTTATGTCACTTTTAATGAGTTCAACCCCAGGTTTTTGATGGTCAGAAAGCATTCAACGCAGGAAAAAGCGATAAAAACGATTGTATGAAGCCAGTGAAGTTATTACAATACAATACAACTGTAATTTGATAATGCCCTCCTTACAGGAAGTTCAAAAGTGCACCTTGAAGCCGGGCAACCATTAAGAGCCATAGACTGACTGGAAGAGATAGGTTTTCAGGTTAGAGCGAAAGAGAGAGTTGCGAACATGAGGAGGTAGAGATTTCCAGATGGAGGGGCCGGCAAAAGTGAATGGCCTCCGGCCGAAGACAAGACGTGTACTAGGGACAGCGTACTTTCCAGCAAAGACTGATCTAAGAGAGGAACGACATTTAACAGAGCTGCGAAGTGTGACCATAGAGGACAGATACGACGGCAGATGACATGTGCGCGCTCCGTACATGAAGAGTGCCAGCTTGTAGCAGATACGCTACAGACAGGAAGCCAGTGTAGAGAACGAAGAGCAGGTGTGATATGGTCTCGGTAGGAGAGTTCAAGGCACAGTCGTGCAGCCGGATGCAGTATTCTAGTTAGCGGAAGCAGTGTGCATTCAGGGAGGCCATAGTGTACTGAGTTGCAGTAGTCAAGTCGCGTCAGAATAAGGCATTAGACTAAGAATAAAATTAGGCGTAATAATAAGTTATTGCTGCAAAGCAAACCTCCGAATTATTATTATTAATATTATTATTATCATTATTATTATTAGTAGTATTATTATCATTAATATTATTATTATTATTATCATTAATATTATTATTATTATTATTATTATTATTGTTATTGTTATTGTTATTTTTATTGTTATTATTATTATCATTATTATTATTATTATTATTATTATTATTATTACACAAAAGAGCCTCTGAAGGCAACTGCGTTGAAGCGCTGGATGCACACTGACAATCGTTGGAACAAGTGGCTTGTCTCTCTAGGGTCTCTGGTGACATATGTCAGAAGGCGACCCAAGTCTTTGATGAAGTCTATTCCTTCGTTATTGACTGAGCCCATGGTCTCAAAGGCCAATGGAATGAAGAGATAGCTGACAACGAGCTGGCTGTACTTGATGGTCTTCCTATTATTATTATTATTATTATTATTATTATTATTATTATTATTATTATTATTATTATTATTATTATTATTGAGAAGAGAAACGGGGAACAGGCGTACATGGACATCACGTTGAGCTCATTTAGCGAGCAGTCGGCGCAGGACGTTTTGGAGCAGATATCTGATACAATATATGATGTAACACGAAGCATGATCGATGACAATAGTTATGATAAACTGGGAACTGGAATGATGAAAAGAACCATGCTTATATAGAAGCGGGATGGATATGAGAATTATACTCATCCTGGAAGTCACAGTTTTTATCAATCTTGCTTCCAATTAATTGATATTGTTTTTCATCACTCCAGCTCCTATTTATGTATGATTTTTTAAATCAATCCAGCTTCCATATAAGCATGATTGTTTTCAGCAATCCGGCTAAAATTTAAGCATGATTATTTTCATCAATCCAGCTTCCATTTGAGCACGATTTTTCGTCAATCCAGCTCCCAGTTTAACAGTATCCTTTTCATTTATCCGACTTCTAGTTACACGCGATTCTTTAACCTATTCCTTTTCTACTACCTACGCTTCCGAGACTTAACCTGTATTGCCATGTAGAATAATTTACGACACTAAAGTGGTAGATTGCCATCTAATATATTTATATAATACATAATATATAATATTTTTGTATCAGAGATCTGCGCCAAACGTCCTGCGCAAAACCGTCTTGCGCCAAAACGTCCCGCGCCAAAACGTCCTACGCCAAAACGTCCTGCGCTAAAACGTCCTGCGCTAAAACGTCCTGCGATAAAACGTCCTGCGCTAAAACGTCCTGCGATAAAACGTCCTGCGCTAATACGTCCTGCGTCATAACGTCCTACGCTAAAACGTCCTGCGCTAAAACGTCCTGCGCTAAAACGTCCTGCGCTAATACGTCCTGCGTCATAACGTCCTGCACTAAAACGTCCTGCGCCATAGCGTCCTACGCTAAAACGTCCTGCGCTAAAACGTCCTGCGCTAAAACGTTCTGCGCTAAAACGTCCTGCGCTAAAACGTCCTGCGCCAAAACGTTGATATTATTGTTTTGAAATGATTCAATGCATTGGTCTGTGATAAATCATAAATAATAAATACAATCATGAATGGATTAATTAAATCAACTCACTCTTCAGTCCAGTTGCACATTGATTCGTTTATTTATGGTTCTTTCAAACACTGCACATTTTGCGACTCCAATATACAAAATATTATTACCCTAATTGATTGCATTCAATTGGATTTCTTTTCTTTTGGTTGAACAGAGGCTGTTTCAACCGAAACCACAATATCTTCGTCAAACTCGATAACACTTAATGTTCCAACGACAGCAGCTGCAGCTTCTGTTTCATCTGAGAATTTATTTATGGAAGAATTGCTAGGTCCAATAACAGAACCATATCCGGAAACGCCAGAAGAGTCATCAACTTCGTCAGGTACAGAAACAGAAAGAGCGCGTCATTGCGTTTTGGATATGCTTCACTCGCTTTGCTATGGGTGGAATCTTGATTATGTTTTTAGTTGTCATACGAATATGTACATGACGATATAAATGCACAATAAATGTAATTTTACATTTATGATAATAATTATTAGTCTATGACATTTTCCCTCACCAGACATTCCACTCTGACATAGCCTCTTCAGGACATTCCTGCGCTAAAACGTCCTGCGCCAAAACGTCCTGCGCTAATACGTCCTGCGCTAAAACGTCCTGCGCTAAAACGTCCTCCGCTAAAACGTCCTGCGCTAAAACGTCCTACGATAAAATGTCCTGCGCTAAAACGTCCTGCGCGAAAACGTCCTGCGCTAATACGTCCTGCGCCATAACGTCCTGCACTAAAACGTCCTGCGCCATAACGTCCTGCGCTAATATGTCCTGCGCTAAAACGTTTTGCTCAAAACGTCTTGCGCCAAAATGTCGTGCGCTAAAACGTCCTGCGCTAAAACGTCGTGCGCTAAAACGTCCTAGGCCAAAACGTCCTGCGTCATAACGTCCTGCTCTAAAACGTCCTGCGCCAAAACGTCCTGCGCTAAAACGTCCTGCGCTAAAACGTCCTGCGCTAAAACGTCCTGCGCTAAAACGTCCTGCGATAAAACGTCCTGCGCTAAAACGTCCTGCGATGAAACGTCCTGCGCTAAAACGTCCTACGATAAAATGTCCTGCGCTAAAACGTCCTGCGCTAAAACGTCCTGCGCTAAAACGTCCTGCGCTAATACGTCCTTCGTCATAACGTCCTGCACTAAAACGTCCTGCGCCATAGCGTCCTGCGCTAAAACGTCCTGCGCTAAAACGTCCTCCGCTAAAACGTCCTGCGCTAAAACGTCCTACGATAAAACGTCCTGCGCTAATACGTCCTGCGTCATAACGTCCTGCACTAAAACGTCCTGCGCCATAACGTCCTGCGCTAATACGTCCTGCGCTAAAACGTCTTGCGTCAAAACGTCTTGCGCCAAAATGTCCTGCGCTAAAACGTCCTGCGCTAAAACGTCGTGCGCTAAAACGTCCTACGCCAAAACGTCCTGCGCTAAAACGTCCTGCGCCAAAACGTCCTGCGTCATAACGTCCTGCACTAAAACGTCCTGCGCCATAACGTCCTGCGCTAAAACGTCCTGCGCTAAAACGTCCTGCGCCATAACGTCCTGCGTCATAGTGTCCTGCACTAAAACGTCCTGCGCCATAACGTCCTGCGCTAAAACGTCCTGCGCTAAAACGTCCTGCGCTAAAACGTCCTGCGCTAATACGTCCTGCGTCATAACGTCCTGCACTAAAACGTCCTGCGCCATAGCGTCCTGCGCTAAAACGTCCTGCGCTAAAACGTCCTGCGCTAAAACGTCCTGCGATAATACGTCCTGCGCTAAAACGTCCTGCGCCAAAACGTCATGCGCCAAAACGTCCTGCGCTAATACGTCCTGCGTCATAACGTCCTGCTCTAAAACGTCCTGCGCCATAACGTCCTGCGCTAATACGTCCTGCGCTAAAACGTCTTGCGTCAAAACGTCTTGCGCCAAAATGTCTTGCGCAAAAACGTTTTGCCCAAAAACGTCCTGCGCTATGTTAAGTGGTGTTTGTTTTGGTGACATTCACCTATAAGTTAACTTCATTTTCATAAATACCAGAGAAACCGTAATTCATCGGTCCAGTGTTGTTCGAATAATCCATGAAGACCTTCAACTCAAGTGCCTTAAGAAGAAAGCAGCACAGAAACTGACGGAAGCTAATCATCTGACACGTTTGAACAGATCAAGACAACTGTTGAGCAAATATCCTCGTCATATGGTTGACTTAACCTTCTTTGCTGACGAGAAGTTGTTCACCGTTGCACGACGAAACAAACCCAGAATGATCGCCTGCACGTCACGAGTGACACTAAAAGGCAAGTCACTGCAAACAGACTGTTGCGTAAGCATACCCTCTTCAGCAAGTCTATTATGGTACTCGTTGCTGCTTCGACGCTTGGTCGTTCCCATTTGGTCTTCGTTGATCTGGGAGTAAAAATTAACGGAGCTTATTATCGCGACGTTTTACTGCCACAACATCTTCTATCTGTTATCAGAAATCTATCACTAGAAGGCTATTTTGTTTTTTCAACAGGACAGTGCCCCAATCCACAGAGCCAGGAACACCATCGAAATGCTATCAAGACAGACACCAAACTTCATTTCTCCCACATTATGGCCTCCGAACAGTCGAGATTTAAATCCTGTCGACTACATACAAATTGTGAAACGTAATGAAAGGGCGAGTCTACCATACATGAATCCATGGTCTAAACGATCAAGCAACGCTTGTTGGAAGTATGGGATGGTCTGGATGAGACGATAATCGACGATGCTGTTTCCCAATTGCGCCAGCGCCCCAGGTCTGCGTGCAAGCAGAGGGAGGACATATTGAGCGTTTTCTTTAATTAAATAATCAGATCATACTACTGTGAGTTTCTTAAAGAGAATATTAAAGACTGTTTTCATGTTAGACGTACTTACAAAATCTAAAAGAAAATGGTTAGGCATTAGAGATATATGAAATAAGCAGTTTCGCTTACTTTTCATTGAACCACCGTGTATACATGTATACACAGAGAAAATCCACAATAATCTACTACTAACTAATAACTGTGTTGTAAAATTATTGAATACTCGTTATTTCGAGCACGGCAAATATTCCGACTACAATGCGTAATGTTACCACCATAGGTCATTGCATTCAATTGGATTTTTTTCTTTTGGTTGAACAGAGACTGTTAATTACACTCACTCATCAACCAAAGCCACAAAATCTCCGTCAAACTCGATAGCACATGATGCTCCAACGACAACTACAGCCTCTGTTTCATCTGCGGATTTACCTACGACAGCATCATCAACGCCAGCATCAGCACCATCATCGGAATCGCTAACATCGCCAGGTACGGAAACAGAAAAAGCGCGTCAGATTAATATTGCAATGGAATTGCATTTAATCCCATTCAACGTGTACTGATATATATACTGTATAATAACTGTGACCTACATCAGAGCAGAATTAAAGCACAAGGAAAAACCACCGCCAGCTCCATTAAAATGTTTCGTATAAGCACCAATGACGAGAGAGGGTTGATATTATTGTTTTGAAATGATTCAATGCATTGGTCTGTGATAAATCATAAATAATAAATACAATCATGAATGGATTAATTAAATCAACTCACTCTTCAGTCCAGTTGCACATTGATTCGTTTATTTATGGTTCTTTCAAACACTGCACATTTTGCGACTCCAATATACAAAATATTATTACCCTAATTGATTGCATTCAATTGGATTTCTTTTCTTTTGGTTGAACAGAGGCTGTTTCAACCGAAACCACAATATCTTCGTCAAACTCGATAACACTTAATGTTCCAACGACAGCAGCTGCAGCTTCTGTTTCATCTGAGAATTTATTTATGGAAGAATTGCTAGGTCCAATAACAGAACCATATCCGGAAACGCCAGAAGAGTCATCAACTTCGTCAGGTACAGAAACAGAAAGAGCGCGTCATTGCGTTTTGGATATGCTTCACTCGCTTTGCTATGGGTGGAATCTTGATTATGTTTTTAGTTGTCATACGAATATATACATGACGATATAAATGCACAATAAATGTAATTTTACATTTATGATAATAATTATTAGTCTAGGACATTTTCCCCCACCAGACATTCCACTCTGACATAACCTCTTCAGGACATTCAGCAGGACTACACCCACCATCTGTTTAATTATATGCCCTGCGCAAATATTTGTCTGAAAGTGCATTATATTTACTATTTTTAATTAGGTTTTATTAATCATATCAGAGCCAAAAGTTATTTGACATGTGCGCATATGAAATTCGGTTAAGCAATAGTTTATGGTGGTTAAGTATTTGCTTGCAATCATTTTCTTGTACATTATCATGCGCCCTCAATTTTCTATAGAAGCTAGATTGATTAGAAGTTTTCTGGATATAGCAGAAGCTACATTTTGAGGGAATGGTTGCTTAAATATGAGCTGGATGGTGTAAAAATCATAGCTTAAATATAAGCTGTAATGAAAGTGTATATAATAAAAAATGATGGTTGTGATTCTATTGCTTGGCTCTTCCGTTTTACATCTAATTTAACCAAAACCGCTGCCTAGTGATAGATGGACTAGTCACCATTCGGGTGATAAGGAAGTCGAGCTCGGTTCGTCTTCTCACCACTATATCATCCATTAATGTAGGCTACACTAAGGCCCTCATTTGAAATTGGCTTCTAGCCACCAGTCACGCCGTAATCACCATCGTTATTATTTTAATGCATTTATAGCATTATTGAGAGTAATTACATTTAATTATTGTTATCATTATTACTAGTATTAATATTGTTGTTCCGACACAATGTTGTCTCTTTATGGTATATTTGCAAATTCACATTTACTGCTATTGACTTTCTGATGATCGATTCATGTTTTTTTCTCTTTCAATGTTTGGCTAATTATCGTTAAAATTTAAGAGAATCCAACTCCTGACAGATAGCTTGAACTCCATCCCCATTTGAATAGCATGCACTGCACTCCTTTGGATAGCTAATACTGCACCCCATTTGGATAGATTGAGCTGCACCCCATTTGGCTCTGTCTTCAAAGCATCAAATCCTGTAGTATTCCTAAGGCAAGTTGAAGCAATAGTAAAAATAACTCTAATAAAAATTAATTGTCTGATCCATTTATTTTATTCTGTTTTTGTTTCTTTGCTTTTCAATGCAGCGCAAGCAAAAACAGTGACGGATAAGAAGAAAAGCAACATAATAAGCAAAGTACTTCTCGTAGTCATTTGTATTCTGGGAGCAGTGATTGTAGGGGCGTTCATCTACGTTTGCGTAATAAGGTTGGTCAAGCAAACGCTTCAATCTTAATTTGTTTTTTGTATCTACACATGTGTAGGCCTATGTAACCTACGTGTAGCCTATAATTATTGACACTTATGGTGTCCAGTCAGTACAAAGCGCGCCGTCATTTGCGATAGGTATCTCACTTCCCATCTGTATGGCATTCTGTCGCCAATTCAGTTTCAATTATGCACATCGATCCGGCATCCATTTAAGCACAATACTTTTCATCAATCCAGTTTCTACTTGAGTACTCTAATTTTTATTGATCCCGCTTCGATTAAGCGGCATTCTCTGATCAATCCATCTTTTATTTAGGCAGGAATCGGTTCATCGATCCAGCTTCCATTTAAGCATCAATCAAAATTTGTAGGCAGCACTTAGCACACTTTGCAACAAAACCCACATAAAATAGATTAGCAGCAAGCCTATGCTTTCTGAATACACTTGTATCCTTGTCTAGAATTATTGTCAAAATTTACCTAAATTTCTTTTTATGCTTCAATTTTTACAGTCGTGTTCTTGTTATTATTTGTATCACAGACTAAGCACAAAGAAGAATGAAGATGAAGGTAGCTTCATACACTTAACGATGTAATCTGATGTTGTTTTATAATTGCCGATAAGTTAGAAAAGACTGAATTTCATGAAACACTGCAAGGAGCTTCAGCATGCAAAGGGCATCGCCTAGAGTTCAGAATCAGTGAAAACTTTATGTTATAAACAGTGAAGTGGACTGTCTCATGAATCCATGATCGTAAGGATATTAGAGCCATTTTCTTCGATCATATTATTGCGAAATTCGCCTCAATAGACCGCGTAGGATAACGATAGAAATGTAGCAAAATGCTGGACAGTTGAATTTTTTGTAAAATTTGGTGCATGACGTCTATTCGGAAATTGAACATGTTGAGTCATGATCAATAATAACTAAGCTATAGACGACGGATTGCGGCAAGAAATCCAACAAGTTGCATCTTATAGTACTATTTCTTTCCGTATATCTACACTATCTTATTAGTGAATATCTAGTCTCCTTTAAAATATCTTGTTTTCTTGCTCTATCAGAGTCGATTGGTTCATTGGAATGAATCTGTCACAACCTGATGCACCAAAGTGTTTGTCCCTTCAGTGTCCGATTCATTGTCTAAAACGACAATTGCTCGTATACATGAGTCGATAGCCTTGGGATATCCTCTGCCGTTATTCCCTCAATGAGGTGCGCTGAGGACTTTTTGTACGGCTGCCATCGCTAAAATGTGAAGACGAAGATCGGTTGTTCTGTCCATTTGGGTCGCCATGCCAATGAACGCATGCACGGAAGATGCAAACCTTTAAACCGCAAAGAATGGTTTTGAAAATGAGAATAGGCGAATAATGGTGGGTGGAAATTGGTCCGGTCTGTTAGCAGACCCGACCAAATCCAACCCATCGGGATTTGAACTCGATTCGACCAACCGAATGTTCAGATATTCGTGACTCCGGCTGACCCACGTGGGCGACCAGACCCGTGGACAGCTCTACCCACGCAACAATTGAACCTCTGTTACAGTAGCGAAGCAATCGCAATTTGATGAGCATCAGTAGAATGTCGTCGTTAAGTAAAGCCAGTAACTGAAAATTACGCAGCAGTTAAGCTACGGCTGTAAGTCAGTGAGTCTAAAATTGAAGTGTTGAGATGCCTCTCAGAGGCGTCAATCCCCCTTGAGTGATGGAGCAAATCCCCAAAGTTACAAGTGTCAGGAAGGCAAGATAATCCACCCTAAAACTCAAAAAATATTCCTCCCTACCTAAAATTGAAGGTATTTGCTTCCGGACCCAGCTATCTGGATGTCCCTGATGAAAGACAACATTTTAAAATGACGTTGACAAATTTACTTTTACTATAAAGGCAGGTGACTATTCCGAACTATTATCCATATTTCCCAGATCTCCAATAGTGAAGAACCAAATCTAGTTTATGTCTTCCAAACTTTCAGAGGGTGTCCTCAGTATTTCTCATATGTGTTGATTTTTCAACATTTTCGTGAGCAAAACCAGTCGAAAGGTAGCAAATACCGGGAAAAACCCGCGGAACTATTATCCAGGCTACAATGCTATAATTATGATAACAACATGCACCTCTGATCAACAAATAGTTGTAACAGCTTTGTTCACAGCGCATATTGGCGAAGTTTGCACGATATCATAAAAATTATACATCAGAATAAATATGTCAGACTGTGAATACAACTTAATATCACCTGGAAATATGCTGAATGAATGTCACCTTTCATTTACTTTCTTCTCAGACGAAACAGTAAAATTACTCCAAAAAGACAGTGAACAAGAATTAGACGAGCTGATACAAAAGCTCGAAGCTGAAAACTTTAAATTTGCAACTACCAACAAGGAGGCTAACCTGTAAGTATGTTAAATAGTTGTAAGTTATCTTGTGTGGAATTAGTAATTTCAGGATGAGGAATATTGTATAAGAACACATTGAACAGATATTAAACACCCAACTTATGTAGTCTGAGATCATGCTTTCGGCTATTTATGAATGTCTTTAACCAGATCAGATTTGGTTAAGTTTTGTTAGGTATCAAGAGTCACGGTAGGCCAACTTCAACGTAGACTCTGTTAAAAGCCGCGCTTACACTGAGCCATCATTGAGACACAATTAGACTCCTGTTCAAATTGAGTCTCCTTGAAATGTATCCTTCTCAAACCGGAGACTTAGGCATATCATGGCAATCTGGTTTTAGTGTACTTCCAGATGGGTGAATGTTGTACGTAAAGTTTCAACTTATTGCAGCACCAATTATTATCATGATAGTGTAGTCGTTATTTGGTTCATATGCCATCTTTCACCACACCGCTTAGAATGACTAAACCCAATAAATTCTAAATAGGTTTCAATGCACACATGTTTTAAGATTAAAACCTCTCGGTGCATCGAAAGACTCTATTAACTGCGACCCAATGAGCTTGCTCAATGTTGTCTGTTATCGTACGTGCTGCTAAATCTGCGCTTAACCTTCGCTGTGAGATCAATGTAGGATTTTGTTACTTGTAATGCATTGACAAGGCTTTGATCAACTTCTTCTAATGGACTACTTCTCTGGTTCACACTCTCTTCGTGACTACCTGGAAGAAACCCTGAACCGCATATTGAAGCAATTATGCATTTGCTCAACAAAACCTCTCTTGATCGAATGATAATAATAATTATTCCTTTCTCGTGATCTATTGATCTCTAAATGTGTGTCTTCAACGCAATGTACCATCGTTTTTTCCGCATGTCATCAGATACGGGCGCAATAGAAGTGCTGACTAATTATAAATAATAATAAATATTTGTTTATCTAAGATGCGTTATATTAAACCTTTTTCCATTTGTTGAGGTTTCTCTGGCATCTTGTTGGGTTCATCAATACTGTACAATACGATATCAAATAAGGAACGGTTTAGACGATTTTGTTGCTCGTGAAGCTACACTATGTATAAATAACGATCTATGAGCGGTGGAAGAAGCCTCAGTTCTCATAATGAAAAGAATAGAAACTTGAACTGCAAGAAGAAATTCAGGCATGAATGTAAATCGTCGAAAATTTATCACCAACTTACAGCACACTCTTTAAGATCTCTCTATTTTCACTACACTAATAAACTAAAATTGCGATCTGGAATTGTATGTCCACTTTATTACTTTTATTCACATAGTATCTAAACGAATATCCAGCTATGGTCCGAAATATTCATCTTCACACTCTCTTGGTTATTGCGATCTTCAGTTAGTGTAGCGCCTGTTAGTAAGCTGGTCTCCCTGACGTGGCTTTTATGGGCGCTGATAAATTTTCGACGATTTACATTCATGCCTGAATTTCTTCTTGCAGTTCAAGTTTCTATTCTTTTCATTATGAGAACTGAGGCTTCATCCACCGCTCATAGATCGTTATTTATACATAGTGTAGCTTCACGAGCAACAAAATCGTCTAAACCGTTCCTTGTTTGATATTGTATTGTACAGTATTAAGCCTACTGGCTCCTCAGCCTAAGAAATATATTTCTTGACAGCTGGAATGTTAATTTGATACCCATAGAAGGTAGGCCTACCATCAATATTCTTTAAACCACAAGACCCCACAGCCGAAGATCACTTTGGTCAGTCTTTCTCCAGTTGCAAAATAAGAGCCACATTGATCTGGATGATCACCTTGAGTTAAGCCTATGTGTCCAGAAACTGCGACAGACTCTGTTGTAACTGTTGTTGTACATGTGAATAATAATAATGTCAACATATTGCGTTGAGCATCCTTTGCTACTGATAAAAATTTAGCTAATGTTTAAATATTTTTGTCGACTCAAGGTAAGGGGCCATCCACACAGCCTATTGCTTGCGCAGTGAGGTGGTTCGACAATAATTTTTTTGCGTGCGGGTGCTTATGGTGGGGGAGGGTCTCGAAGAATGAGCTCGTAGGTAAACATAACTGCTCATTATGACGTCCACATTAGCCTATTTATAAATTGATATATATATATAATTACCCTGTGGTCGCTAAAGCTGTCAAGAAATGATGAAATCACGACCCGGGTACCTGTCGATTCGCACGTTCGGGTAACCGGGTACCCGGCCAGTCGGATATTTTGTTATGGAATGTAGGAATTGCGCATTTTTACGAAATGTCGGGCACCCGAGAATCGATTTAATTGCCATGGCAGTCAGCCAAAAAAAACCAACAGAATATTTTCCGGCACATGTTCAGGTAAAATCGCGCATTTTTACGGAATTTCTGGTACCCGAAAACCGATTTCATTACCCGGGTAGTCAGCCTCGGGCGGGTACCCGGGTACCCGTTGACAGCTTTGGTGGTCCCCGGATGGAATTTTGTTAGTCCCTACTTACTTAGTACTACGAAAACACATCAATGACATGATAATTATTGAACACTCAATGTTAAAAGCGCAGAGAAATACGATGCATAACAAAATAAATTGCCTACAGTAAACGCATTATAAATGTCTTTAGCTATTTAACCTTTGTTTGGTGAACTCAGATGTGCGTATGCATGGGGGAGGAACCACAGAATGCATGTGGTGCAACAAGAGGGCGATGTTGGGTCCGAAAATATGATTTTTTGTGTACGTTATATATGGATGGGCCCTAAATAGCATTTTACAAGTCGCCATGGTCCATAACCTGTTCGAATTTTTCACAACAATAAATAACAATTTTTATATTTATTAGGCTAAATCACAATTCAATTAGCATCGACAAAATTTACAGATGACAGAACCGGAAGTACCTAGCGTATATGAAGCTTCTACATAGTCCTTCCTTAGCGGCCTGTTTAGTCAGATTGAATCAATTCAAACACAGACAAACACATAAAGATAGAAATGGGTTTCCACTTGCTCTGTTTCTGATCGATAGAGCTCACTATGCCGTCGTTCTTCAAAAACTGCCAGTAAAGTATTTAATATCGTAGGTAATCGTGAATCTAAATAATAACTCATGTCATTGCTTTTCTTTTTTAGAACTATTGGTGGACCTCCGTTGCCTCTCCAAAGTATAAAGTCAGCTCCTGGTGGAACTCCACAAACCATAAAGCCAACTCTTGATGAAACCCTCAAAACCATAAAGCCAACTCTTGGTGAAACTCCAAATACTATGAAGCCAACTCTTGGTGAAACTCCAAATACTATGAAGCCAACTCTTGGTGAAACTCCAAATACTATGAAGCCAACTCTTGGTGAAACTCCAAATACTATGAAGCCAACTCTTGGTGAAACTCCAAAAACCACAAAGCGAACTCTTGGTGAAACTCCAAAAACCACAAAGCCAACTCTTGGTGAAACTCCAAAAACCACAAAGCCAACTCTTGGAGTTGAATTTCAAACCTTGGAGCCAACTCCAAAAACTAAAAAGTCGGCAGCTGGTGAGTCTTCCAAAAAGCCAAAACACTGATGGGCAACTTTCGGTGAAACCCCGCAAATCATGAAGCAAACTTTTGACAATAATCACCAAGTACTGAGAAATACGCAAAACTCGCTATATTAATTGTTAAATTTTTAGAAATAATAAGTATTCGTGCTATTGTTTCTTGTAGAAACTTAGGATTTTTAGCTGATGTGATTCTGATGCTATATTGAATGTGGATGTGGTTGTGGTTATTACAAATAGTCTACTTTATTTGTGATGTAGGCCTACAAAAAATATGTAGGCCTAGTTGTTTTACATTACACTATACGCTAGTTAAATTTCCTAGGCTATCTAGCTTACGGTTGTGAAGAAATGCAGTAATATACGGCACACTGAGAATGAATTTTAGATAACCGCTGAAGTAATATAGCGTTAATTAGCCCTCCGAGCTTAGTTAGCCTCTAATAAAATCACATATTATTGGCTAACCTGGGGTTAATATATCACCCGTACTTTAGAGGCGTCTGACATAAAATTGCACAATAGTCTACTGGTGAACAGGGCTAGTGGTGCCATGTTCGTCATGAAATATGCGAAATAGTTCTGCCACTCTATTACCGGCATGTTCAGTGAGTAATCGTACGACGATCTGATACAGACAAGTTTTAGATGCAACCATAGGGCCTACTAAAAAAAATAAGTTTCGAACACATCATCCAGCATTATTGGCAATCTTAAAAATTTACAGTGTTGACGGTGCAACAAAGATGTCGGGATCTCTGAGTTGCTTAGAGAATAAGTCTATGACGACTGCGTCTTCATAGACAAATCGGATGCATAAAAATGAAATCATATTATTTGTCAAAGAACTCAATGGGAATTAATCAAATTTACTTGATATAGCGCCTTCAGAAATCTACTCAAAGCTCGAATGTCCAAGCTAAACTGCCGCTAGACCTTTGCGCAAGCATATACTACCACTCAGAGGTGTAACACGGTTTTGAAAAGTGGAGAGGCATAGTTTCAAAAATATTGCGCGAAGCGCCAACAATTTTTTTGGACCCCCACCTTTTGAATTTTGCCGCCCCCCCCCCCAGAAATTTGAAAAATGGGGGGCACAAATTATTTTAACAAAGGTAATCTTAAAAGGCCATTGGATAAACATAAAAAGAACCGATTTGGGGGCACATGGGGGCACTGAGAACTAAAACTGGGGGCCGGTGCCCTCTGCCCCCCGCTTGTTACACCTCTGCTACCACTAGACCTTTGCTTGCGTATGCAGGGAAACACCAAAAGTGGTCTCGCGATTACGCAAAAGGGTCACCCTAGCACTGGAACCTCATGATAAGAGATATCAAGTTCTACAGTGTGAAACTTGGGCTATGCTGGTTTTGAAAACAAGAAACAACTCTTATGTAAGGCAGCTTCTGCACGTACCTTGATTTTGTACAATGACCGGACTACAGTGCGAAAAATATGATAGATATCAAGCTCTGATTAATCCAGAGACTATAAAACAGTCCCAGTCGTGAGAGCACATCAAGGAAATATCCACTACTCGTGATAAAATTGCAATCGTGGGGCTCTGGATGGGAGGTTTAGGATTTGCAACATAAGAACTTCACGAGGCTACAAAACAATTCGCCATCATCGTTATTAGGATATATTCGTTCAATTGTAATCGCCTAAGATTAACAAATGAATGAGCAGCCGTAGCAGGCTGCAACTAGTTTCGCAAGTTGCCCAACACCAGGGAAAACTACTTGAACATCATGAATTCGGTACATCCAAGAAGTCTCAACTCTCTATTCCAGCACTCATCCACAGGTTATAAGTTACCTTTCCACCAATCAACACCAATCAACATCAGGGTTAGTCCAATGATTTTGTGTCTATAGTCCGAAGGTTAGATAATCCGAAGTGTTCATGTTGTCCGGATTGATGAAAAGAATTGTTTGCACCGTTTTTTTCATTCATCCAGCGTCCATTTAGACATGATTCTTTTCATGTCAATCCAGCTCCAAGTTTTACACATTATTTTTCTCAATTAATCCTGCTTCTAATTAAATTAATGACGGAGTATACATGTAGAATCTTCGGACTATCCAATCTTTGGGTTATCGAACCTTCGGACTATAGACACAGAACCGGCTATCAGTTACCTTCCCACCAATCAACATCATGGATATAACAATAGTGTCAGCACACTCCGTTGTTCAAGCGTCCGTTTCAACTGCAGGAGAAGTATCATTTGTGATAAGATGGCCGCTTGTCTAATATCAACATTATACTAATTACAAGATCTACGTCACGAGAGAATCACTCATTACGTCATACAGTCACAATTGTTTTAAGTAGATGAATTTTAATTTCGCATCGTCGTTCAAAATGCGGAAGTTACCGCGAGAGTTTCTGCTGGCAGAATACATTTCTGCAGATTATTTCCGATGCTTCTTATAGAAATATATGTCTGCAACACCGTTCACCCAAATCCTTGACAAAAGACTAAAATATGGTAAGAGCAAAAATAATAAGATAAAAAACTCATCTGAAACATTTAGACCACGAAGGTAGCATTTGTAAAGACAGCGTTCGACCTCGTAGCCGTTATCTTAAACTTCAAATTCCGAAAGCGCCACTGTAAGATTAATAGCAGGGCACCAGCTAATCCATGAGCGCTCCTGAATCGCTCCTGAATGATGGAATCCTGATTCCATCCTGAAATTTGCGCCCTTTCCACTTTGCGCCCTGGGCCTAGGTCCCGCTGCCTCCCCTCGGTACGGCCCTGGCAGAAGCTCTCATTGAGAAATTCGGTGGGCAAGTTAATTAATTTTTATATACCATTACTAATCTTTTATTATTTGCAGTTGAGCCATTCTGTTCTATGCTACAGTGTCATTGTTTGACCATTAACTTGGTTCAATCTATTGTTCATCGTTGAATAATATTAGTCTGTCAAAAAGGGGTAGGTTGTTCCAATGACTTAATTAGGGGAGGGTATAGACGCCACTCTTGACAAGAAAAGGAACTTGCGGCCTATTACTGCGCTGATGGTCACCAATCCAGGTTAGTTTCAAACAATTTGTAATATTATGTGGATCAACAATTTAGACTCGTCATAAGTGACGAGAATTTCTGCCTGTTCCTGGCTGGGCCAGAGAAAATTGCTTTAGAGTCATGTTTGAAAGTTTTTCGAAGTTTTTCTTGAGAAGTTCAGAGCAAAAAATGCGTCCATCTGAATGACGACGTGTTTCACGCCAAGAAACCTATGGAATTCGACATGTCGCTGAAGATTGATTTTCTATATTTGCATTTGAACTTTTTCCCAGTCAATATTGCTGCCATTTGTGACCAAAAATATGGCAAACGGTTTGCGTATAATATTATCGTTCCGATTGTAAAGGTTTCACGTTAATAGTTGGGACCCATCAATGCTGGGTGACTATATAGGACAATGTGACTGAGAGCGTTTCTGAGTAGGTTTCTAGAAGGGGCGCTGTACATATTTCGGAATGAATGAATAAATGATTGATTGAATGAATGAATGAATGAATGGAAATGATCCGTGATTTTTGAAGTAGAACCTAAGACACATCTACACTGTAGCTAGGTTGAGCAAATGCACCAACTTGACATCATTGTGCGAACTTAGGGTGGTGTGGTAGAGAGGAGTAGACGCGACGTTCAATAATTTAATGTTAATTTAATGTTTCCCCTATTAAGAAAAATAATTTGTATTTGTGTTGATCATGAAGTGGCGTAAGAGAATTGTCCTTAAGCTAAATTATTCAAAACACGAAAGTTATCCATTGCTATTAGACCAACGCTTAGTTTATTTAGAGCTATGTTGGTGTGCTGACATAACGGCGCAGACAAATGGGCGCAAAACTTAACTAAAGAACAATTATTTATTGTAGTTTAATAGTAAAGTAGCAAAACTATACACGAAAATATATACATAGATATAACTGAGTAACTTCATAAAGTCATTTAGTTCATAGTTAATACGTTCCATTCGGGAATACATTTGGGTATATTTCTATTCGCCAATCCCTGTTTCATTTAATCATAATTCTTTTCATCAATCCCACTTCCATTTAGGTATATTTGCTTCATCAATCCCACTTCTATTTAGGTGTATTTCTTTTCATTAGTCCCACTTCCACTGAAGCATGATTCTGGTAGAACTCAGCTTATCAAGTCGGGCGTCACTTTTTGATCGCTAATATGCAAACAATCACTAGACCGATATCCTAATCTTTGTACGGCGCCGTTCTGTCTGCACCGTTTTGTTAGGGCGCCAGTTATTTTACTAATGTAGGCCTATACTATATTTCATTTTGCAGCTTGGTTTATGTTGGTAATACGCTAAAATGTTGTATTTAGAGTTCATGTTTAATGGTTTTAGAGTGATGTCTGTCGAAAAGAATTATGGAATTCGCTTCTCCGATACTTAGTGTGTCTATGCATAATATGGACTTCGATTTTAAGCAATACCCAAAACAGTAAGTACTGAAAGCTTTTCCGACGTGTAAGCCTAAATTAAGAAACACGTCGTTTCAGTGACAAGGAAGACATGATCTTTAGAAAACAAATGCATCGACAAAAGATAGAAACTGCGTTTGGTAAATGCCTCGTGCTATTCTCCCTCGACCGACCTCAGTTTTAAACAAACTAAGATTCTCAAAGTCAACCAAATAGTAACCTTTCAAACTGCCGAGCTAATGTTTAAACATCATAATAATCTGCTTCCGTATATCTTCTCCGATTCTTTTCCCGTTCATCGCAAATTAATCCTTACGCTCTTCGAGCCTCCAACACCAATACCTATAGGCCTACTTTTGCCCACACAAACACTAGAAAATTTTCCATTAAATATACCGGACCAACAATCTGGAATAATCTGCCAATAACCCTCCGCCTAAAGCCTAATATATATGGATTCAGAGTCTACGCACTTATCTGATTGATGATTGCTAAATAATAGCGTATAGCACCGCGCATTTAATGTACATCTTTCTTTTTCTCTCTCTCCTATTGTCTACTTAGTTAACTAGTTAAGTCCTACGGCGAATTATTTTATGTTATTATCCTAAACCAACCGTCTGTACATGTTATATTTAAATGGGTAACCCGATTAGGAGGACAATTTGTCACTTTAGGGTTTTCTGTTTCCTTGTTCCCAATACGATTGTGACTATGTTTTCTCTGATTTATCTTGAAATTTTTTTTGGTCCAATAAACATCATGGTCACGGTTATGGTTAGAAAGAGAATGGTTATGGTTAGAAAGAGAATGGTTATGGTTAGAAAGAGAATGGTTATGGTTAGAAAGAGAATGGTTATGGTTAGAAAGAGAATGGTTATGGTTAGAAAGAGAATGATTATGGTTAGAAAGAGAATGGTTATGGTTAGAAAGCGAATCAATGTAGAGTAGTTCCACTGACTGAGATTTCCCTCGATGAAAAAAGCTAGTTCACCTCAAGTAGAATGTATCTTATTACGGTCATTTTATCACACTCGCAGAAGCACAGGATCCTTTGAAGACGGTGCTTGTAGGCCTACGTGTGCTTACATGTAATTAAAGTAGAATCATAAAAAAACAGAGACACCTGTAGAAGTTCGAAGTTCAATTATACAGCTTTATGTGCAGTAGTGTTCGGAAACTGTTCCATGTGCTTGCCACAGCTAGTCAATGAAACTGGTCTAAATCCTGATTATAAAGCGCAATGGCGTTTACACGATGTTAGGCCACTATATGTAAATTAAGTCTCACCACCAGAGAACCGGCAAAATGAAAAGCATGCTCAAAATACCTTCATCGCTAAACATATTTAATTGGCTTACAATTTGGCCATGAACTTATGTGAGTATTCGTCAATCATTGATTTTCTTCACAGCTTGCGATATGAACAACTGCGGAGCAACTTATATGGGAACTCGGAATGTAACAATCAACGGAAGAGCGTGCCAAGCATGGACATCAAATAATCCCCATAAAAACGCCGGTAACCTCAGCGACTCACAATTTCCTGACAATTCCAAAGAAGAGGCAGAAAACTTCTGTCGAAATCCTCAGGCTAACAAGAAATGCGGAATATGGTGCTACACAACGGATCCTTTAGTGGAATGGGAATTCTGCGATCCTTGCCCTGAAAATTATGGAAACTATCACGGTATGATATCGGTTAGCCTCATCTGGAATCGCGCAATCAGTTGTAACACACTCCATTAGTTACAATTATTTAAATAAATCAATTGTCCACTGTTATAGTGCAAAAAACGCATGTGACATTCCTTATCGTGATGTTGCAGTCATAAAATATTCTGTTGCGTTTTGACTCTTTCTCGTCACCTCAGTTGATATATCATTGTACCGATCGTTTTGGTTGAATCTGAGCCTCAAATCCAGCCCTTCCTATTGCTTTCTATGCTTCAACCATGTTTTATTCAGTTTTCATATTCATGATTTCATCGATAACTGACAGTAGTCCTACTCGTTAAACGCATTAGCCCAGAGGTCCCAAAACTGCGACATATCGTTTCAGTGGAAGCTACACAGATGGAAAGAGTGAATTTAGAAAAAAATTTAAAAATATTTTGAACAGCTGAACATTCTTGAGACAATCAACTTGTACGTCGTCTACTAACCGACATCCTCTTGCTGTAATACCCAGCATCAAATCCATCCAGTGGTGTAACCACATCCAACCAGCTCTACACTATCCTCCCTCTATCTCACTTTAATATATATAGAAAACAGCTTGTTTCTTTGTTATCTTACCCCATAGTCGTAGACTCGTGTAGTTTGTTGAATTTTAAATTAATTCAATCTGCTGGAAGAATGTTCCATCGACAGGGTCCTCAAACTAAAATGGCACGATTGTTGAACTTCTGTTTAATATTCAACGCATGGAAAAATTCTATCGCGTGGACGATCGAAGTAAGCCTTTAATATTGAAAACAAGACATGGTGTAACATAAATGCCTGTGTACGGGCGCGGATGGGAATCCAGTGTGATTGGGTCAATTTTATGTGATCTCTATGACAAAGACGCTTTGGGCAAATGAGGCAATCATCCAATAATTCTTCACGAAATCAATGACAGGAGAAATGCTCCATTTATTCAGGATCGCATCCAGTAAACAACTATCTGTCAGTAACTAATAGACGTCTATCAAGAAACATTAGTGAAAGACAATATAATCCTAATCATTGCATTCGCAACACTTGCATGATCTAAATCTGCGTGTACTACAATTCAGGATGTACACTAGCAGATAAAGGAGCGTCTCATATTGGACAATTAGATCGTACTATGTCTCATGCGAAGTGCGAACCGTGGTCGAAATATCCGAATCCAGACTTTACGTTTCCAGACGGAGGAGCAGAGAACGCAAAGAACTATTGTCGGTAGGCTGTCATATCGATTGTCATTTTCTATAACATAAATGCAGCAGTAGAAGGTTGTCCAAGTAAAAATGTCCTAATTCTCCGCTTCAACTGCTTATCATTTACAATACCATGATTGATTAGCCTACTCTCCGTCATGTCAAATTGATCAATCAATCAATCAGTCAACATATTTTGGCAATCCAATGAGCATAGTCTAACAGAACAAAGAAAACAATCATTACGCATTTTAAATTTGCTATCGAATCACCCAGGAGACCCAATTAAGGATCGGAAGATTCCGCTGGTTAGGACCACCTGGGGATTTTTTCGCTCTTAAAATGGATAATACGCAATGAATTAAGTCATGCAGAAACTAGGCTAACTATTCGTGTATCGGATTGCTGTCGACACATTTTTGTAGTAGTGAACGATCTCGTAACATGTTTTGAAACTCGTGACAGGATTAAATTAGAATGGAGATTTCTTTATTTATGTAGCACATAATTATGACCTCCAAATTGGTCGCATCCAATGCCAGCCAGAGTGCGTGACTTGTGCATTTGTTTTACAGCAATCCAAATCCAAAAATCTACGTGGCTCCATGGTGTTATGTTAACGTTATGGGAGGCGTTGATTGGTTTTATTGCGATATCTGCAGCCGTAAGTAGAAGTTTCAACATTGCGTATGCTAAATAGACTACTTGTAAGTTAAATGTTTAGAGGTTTTAGGCAACCAGGCATCACGCACAAAATGTTTCTGTGTCTATAGTCAGAAGGTTCGATAGTCCGAAGATTGCACGGTGTCTAGTCGAAAGGTGATAAAATTGCCGTTTTAATTGTAGCAGGATTTTGATGAAAGAATTACGTTTGACTAGTAGCTGGATTGCACCATTCTTTTCATTCATCTAGCTTTCATTCATCCAGCGTTCATTTAGGCATGATTCTTTTCATATCAATCCAGTTATTGCATCTTCTTTTCATCAATTAATGCAGGTTCTAGTTAAATTAATGTCCCAGCATAGAATCTTCGGACTATCGAACCATCGAGCGGAGACCACACAATATTATCCCACCTCAGAAAACGCAAATACTTTCACGACGCTTGCAAAGCGATAAGGAGCGTAGACATATCGACCAGAAGTTGGATTCGTTCTGCTTAGGCCGAAGCTGAAACGATACACGGCATTCTTCTAATACAGAAGCTGGATGATATGAAGCCTGTGTAATTGAGCTGTATCGATGCAAAGAATTGTGCTCAAGTATAAGCTGAATTGATTAAAGTAATGCCTATTGAATGAAAGCTGGATCGGTAAAATAATTCTACCTAACTCGAAGCTGTAATGATGAAACGAATAATTATTGACTCCACGATTTGTTATCTTTCTATGAAATTCGCGTCGTCACGGTCAATTGTCGTGATTAAATAATATTCGACCGCCGAAACGTCTAATTAACTAAGAACTAATTTCATCCATTAATCATACATTTTAGCATCTTTTTCATCGATCCCCATTCAATTTGACCATACATTCTTCCAGCTTCTATCTAGACCTACACAGAATACTGTGCATCGGTCCAGCTTTAATTTTAGCATCAGTCTAGTGAGCAATAATTCGACTTCTATTTAAGGAAGGATATATCGCTTCAATTAATCCACCTTACATTCAGAAAGAGTGCATTTCGTCAATACAGCTTTTTTTAAGCATACATCTCGTATAAATAATTCAACTTCTATTTAAGTATAACAATCTAAGTAATAAACAAAATTTTCAATTTTATCATGCATTATTTTTATAAATGCAACACGCGGTTAGCAGGAATGCCCTTGCCCTTCATCAATCCAACTTCAATTTATGCAATAATAGTATCATCAATAAAGCTTTGACTAAAGCAGGATACTTTTCTTTGATTCGGCTTCCATTCAAGCATACTCACTTTCATGAATATAACTTCCATTTAAGCATAAAGTCTTTCATCAATACAGCAAATTTGTATAATCATCCAGCTTCTATTTAAACAATATGTTTCTCATTAACTTAACAACTAACGTAATGTCTTAACTTTCTGGAATTATGCTGCGTATTTTAGGTGCATAGGGCCAATATAATTTCATCTCACATAACGTAGAGGCGAAGGATGAATAAATTCTACCGATTTGTTGCCTGTATAATTTTGCAGCCTTTCAGGGTGAAGTCCGTGAAGTCTCAGCTGGTTCTCCACGTGAGTTCATTAAGATTTCGGATATGAATTCTCAGAGTTGCATAAGCTGGTGCATTGCTTATTTGACCTGCACTGGAGTTGTCATTTCAGACAATGGTTCCTCAGTCTGCTGGTACTTCACATCGACTCTTGCCACAACAAATTTTGATTCTAAAAAAGTCTTGTACCAAATTAAGCGTGTCTGTACAAAACGAGCAAAAGGTGAGCATTGCATTCACCTTTATTAACATTTTTTATTACTGTTTCTGCTTAAAATTCCGGATCCAACAAGGATATTTTAATTCCCCCTTGACAAGGTGTCCACTAAAGTTAATGTCTTGGAATTCTAAACTGATTTTTTCACCGGCTAGGATAAGGTTATGGTGCGTGCAAATGCTAGTGATTTATTTTTGCGATTTTCGCGATATGGGGTCGTTCACATATTATATAACGCATAAAGTCACAATTTCTGACCCACCCCCTACCCCTAATAACGTTATATAACAGCAGCTGAGACCCACCACCCCTATATTATAAAACAGATATGCTACCAACCCCCCTACCCCACCCCAGCCTATAAGCACATTAAAAGACTTACAATCGACATTATTGTATTGCACAATTTGACACTTTTATAACAATACGATGTTAGTTAGCACTTTAATTGTAGTGACTCAACTGATAATTGCCTTTATCCAATTAAAGAACTTGCAGTAAAAATCATCATATGCCCAATTAGAAATGTAAGAAAAGCCATCTTAAAATTGTGTACCCTCTTGTGCCAATGATGATTAGACCGGATTTATGGAGCTCCTCTGCATCTTAATGATCGCACTTTTAATGGCGCTAAATTCACTTGTGCTACTTACGGCAACTAATTGGGTAGTCGACGATTGTCACCATGTATCTACATATAGGCCTACTAATACAGCATGATGATACATGGTAGTGACGTACATCCTATTTAAAAGCACCATTTTAGTTTCCCTCCTATTTTGCACTAGAAATGAGCATTACGGTATCTCACAGAATGGATTGGTTTAATATTGCACTATCAGATATTTATCGATAAGTTCGCGGTAGGCTACAACTCTACCTATTTAATAGCGTATGATGTATACACGGTGCGTACTACAACTGCAATTGGGTATTTAAGCAAACATAAACTATTTACACATACTATAGAAAATGAAGTCAAACATCATGATAATACCTACTAAAATTATTATTTCAAGTGAATTAATTTTAATTTAAACCAGAATCAAAACAAAGCACACAGAATTGAATTTTAGAACGTTTAAAGCTATGCACATGAAATTGCTAAAATTCTACATAGCAAATTGTTAAAAGTGGATTTATAAAATAATAACTAGGAACGTCAAATCAATTCACCAGGTGGCAGCAAATGGTGCTAGTTTTGGTTCACAACGTATTGTGAACTTCGATTAAACAGTGAAGGTCCGTGGTATATGGAATTTCCAATTGGCAGACAAACAGGCAAAATAGCATAAGCTGAAAAAAGTTTGTTGTATAACAAAACCTTCAACCTACCCCCCACTCTACACAACATAACGCTAACAAAACCGGAACCCACCCACCTACCCCTTGAGCGTTATATAATATGTGAACGGCCCCTATATTGTTTTATAATAAAGGCTGTGAATTCCCTTATTGGTAGAGTTATGTATTGGTTGCTGTTTTTTATCACTCGAGCTGTAATGTCAAATATCATTTTGAAACAGGGCTTGCTTAGGCGATTCGATTCGGCGATAGTTCGACGCCAGAGGTCAATTAGATTATTTGATCTGATGCGGGTAGAAGCAAATTAATGGCGTACTATGGACACAAGCGTCGATTCGTAGAAATCGAAGAACTCTGTAGGCCTACAGGAGAGATCTCTGCAGGAAACCAATAGAGATATATGCCTACTTCTTGCCCAGTGATAGAGAGAGTGGATGACGGTTCCGTTATTGATGGTTCATGGGAGCTAATATGACAAATGTTGAGCACTCTTACTTGTATGCGGATAGATGTGACCGAGATGGAACCTGCCCCGAGATATTGCTTTCTACTACTTACTCCGTGACTGGGTGATTAACTGGGTAGCTTGTTCAGAATGGACCACGTTGCATCGACACACAAGATCGTTTATGAGAGTCTGTGATATTATTACAAAAAAGTTGCATTCGAGTTTAATTTTAAAAAATTATGATCAAATCTTCTGTTACAGGAAATCGTGCGTATTTGGTGAATATTATTGAAAATTCAAACTTACTTCTAAAGTCTTCAGAAGGAATGTCTCTAGAAAAATGTGATCTTATGTGTATAAAAAAAGCAAATTGCCTCATGGTTGACTATGATCACGTCTTGGGAACTTGTTCCATGTCTGAGATGGATCAGAAAGCGGGAATTTTATCGAAATCGATTATTAGGAGCTACAGTGTACGCTGCAGTCCGCAAACAAGTGAGTATACGCTGTATTCCAAGTCAAATAATTCACTACAAGTTGCTTGTAATGTAATGCAAATGGCCATGCACGTATTTATATAGCGCCCCTTCAAAAGACCTACTGACAGACTTTGACTTCTGAGACTTTCCGTCAGTTACTCGTAGTTAACGGCTAGTAACGTTTATCATCGTGCAATCCAATTCTTCTGCAACGAAACAAGCACAAGGAGTTACAACAGTTGCCTAAGACGCTCAAACACTTTCTCACTAAAATAATTTATGACAAATAGTTAAGTAGTTGAACCATTAAATTGGTATTGCATTCATCACAAATTAAATTTGACTTGTTGTTTCTCGAACAGACTCATCTGTGATTGTATTTAAATTGCGACCACGAAGACAACCGCCGGAAAATCAGAGCGTTGAAGAGAATGTGGATATAAATATTACTACGACTGAAGGTGCATATTGGCCGCATAGATGCTTGGAAAGCATTATCACCTAATTATTCCACATTGCAGTCATCAGTAATAGAATTAAATTCACAACAAATGACTACTATCTAGCTGGCAGAATTTGAACTCTTACAACGCTTATGATCTTTTACAGGGCGTCGTCGTTTATTTAAAAAATTTAATTTAAAGCATATAGTTTCAAAACCAGTTTAAGATCTTCTGTCCACATATTTCTTTTCCCATTCCTTCCAATTTTTCCCGCCCCCGTTTTCCATCTTCCCATTCTCCTTTCCTTTCTCCATCCCTTTTCACAATTAGGTGACCCTAACAGCGGGATTATATCCCTTCTGGGCCTCCCCTTTGTCAACGGCATTATTCTGTGGCATATTTCACTGTTTTTTGTCAGTGTAAAATTCGTGGCAATAAAAAGCTTTTGTTTGTTTGTTATTATTTGTTTCCGTATCTTTTCACATCATCAGCTCCATCATGTTTACCTCTGCCTCCTCGTTTTACTTCCTCTTGTACGTCTTCTTTCTTTTGTTAATGTTATTCTTACTCTTCCTTTTTATCTCTGTCTGTATTCTGTTTCAGTGGCTTCCTCAACTATGCTTACGTCGATAACGCTAACAAGTCTAATCGTGGTAGGCTATGTTGCAGCTATTCTTCTGGCTGGAAGTTTGATCGTATTGGCCATTTATACCATTTCCAAAAAGGCGTAAGTATAGCCAAAGCTTAAATTCATCTTAAGATTAAAAGCTGTAATCTTACTTTACGACAACTGTGTGTGATCAATTATGTTCAATCAATCAATCAATCGATCGATCAATCGATCAATGTGCATTTTTCGTACATGTATGCGCATGTAACCATGAATGTATGTATTTATTTTATGTTGCATATATCTGTGGATGTAGGCCTACTGATGGATCTTCGTATGAACCTTAGATCCCCATTTACCGGTCCTCAGCGTCGGGACTTTAAACTTGGGTCCGTTGTAGATTTACTCCATTTATAAGATATGAAAATATGAACCAAGAGTCAAATATGGATTTTCTTTTTTATTCTGTTTACTCGACGACAGCAACATCAAAAACTTATTGAATCAAATTAATTGCCATTCAAGGTTATTTCATGGTCAGATATGACCTTGACATGACCTTGATTTTTTTGTCTCAATATATTGTTCCATATATTTTCAAAATGAAAAAGTTCTATTAAATGCTAAATGGAGGCTCCTGTAGTCGTGACCCACGCTTATCGAGACTAACCCCAATTGTTGAGCATGTTTTTACAAAGTTTTCGGCAGAGTTCTAGACGACCTTTACATTCTTGGTCGAAAGGCTGATCATGGATCGAGTGAACAAATAATATCTAAACCGATTAATCAACGAGTTAAGGTTCTGGAAGACGACAACTCACTGATGCATCACAAACTCGACGAGTTTGAGACTTAAAGCCACATTGACAACCTCGCGAGTCATGGTCTTGTTCAACCACCTACAGAAAATTTCTCTTCTCGAATAATTCCACTCGTCAACCCTCTGAACTGACGAAACGTGGGAACATAGATGCCGTGATGAACCTGTGTCACACACGTCCGAGTCGGACATATATGCCGTCCATCGTTACGCCCGAAGGCAGTTGGATCCAAGCCCACCACTGATAGTAACATTTCTTCATTTTCGTCGCAGACTCGCAGAGTTACATACCACCAGCATAGAGTTAGTGGCAAACAGTGGAGATGTACAGACGATGAACATCTTTGGTGAAACATCGTTCAATCAAAACAACAGGTTCTGTTGTTGAACCCCTTCAGCCGTTCATCTTCTACATCTCGGCGCCATCAGCGTTTGCTTATCGTCATATATGTCGTAGAAATTACACTTCTCTGTTGCGCTGACTATATACTGCAACTAATAAGACAATAATCGCCAAGATGACTTTACCGAAACAAAAAGAGTTGGAAAATTAACCTTCCATAATGTAAGAAACGCTTTCCGGACATTCCCAGAATTTCCTCCCCAGACAATCTCCCTAACATTTCCCTTCGACATGATTCTTGTTATCAATACAGTTTCGTGTTATACGTCATTCTCTTAAGTAAGTAAGTATCCGGTGTGGATGCTCATCGTTGCCTCTTCAGCGTCTCTAAAAATACCCTGATCTTTCGTTTTTCGTAAATTTATGAGAAATTATTCCATACGACAGCTTGAGCCAAGTTCGGTATAAAAAGGAACAAATCCGGTGTTATGCTAAGTTTGTGACCTTATTCCTTTGCCATATTAAATTTATTTGCTTGTGGCTGATTAACATTATAAATATCACTGAGTTGAAAATTAAACTCTGCAAATAAATTGGTGGGTCGAGATGGGTCCGGGTTTGGGACTCGACCCAAACCAACCCGCCATGATCTTGACCCGACCCGCCCCGCCCCGCCTAATCTACATATATTAGTGACCCGACCCGGTCCGAACCGGCCCGATACGCGGGTCGACCCAACCCCCATGGACAACTCTGGAAACGATTAAACAAGAATTCTTTTAATAAGTCCAGGTTCTATTTCAAATTGAGAGACTTTAGTATATGGAAAAAAATGGCTCTAAGCATATACTTTGCCTATCTGTACTACGGTTTGTCATAGTTCGTTATAGACGCATATGTCATTTTAAACATAGTTTGATATATAGATAACTAATAATAAGTAACATATAATTATTTTAAATGACCAATATAGTGCACTACTGATAAATATGTGTCAATCTGGGAAATGTCCGAAGGAGAAATGTCCTATGGAAGGAAATATCCTAGACCCATTAGAACATAATTAACTGGCTTATAACAAAGTAATGCTGAACCATGCTGGTTCATAGTATTGTAACCGTGATTATTCTGAACATTACATTATAATAGATAGGCTTGAACAATTTATATATATAGATCATTATTATACATTAAGTTTAGCTGAACATTCGCTAATTCAGACAGTATAGGTTTCTGTCAGTCACTCGCGTAGGCTCTAGCATTTACAGTCAACCCACATTCTAGGGATACCTTGAGTGGTCAGTAGTTAACCAATCAGAGTAGTCTTTTCTAAGATAGGCCAGTTTCCTCTTTGGCTGGGGAAAGTCGCTTATAAGCTGCAGCACAATTAGGAACTTTGCAGTCTGACTTCCGAAGAACTCTTATCTTGTCAGGCTCGTCAACTCGTATCATCTTAGGGTTTGGACATTATCATTTCACCCATACTCGCATTAGTAAGTATATGTAACAGTGATGTATTAGTCACAATCATTATATATATATATATATTATTATATCTACTCTGTATTTAATAAAGATAGTTGTATCTGAACTGTCTCTTCATGTGTAGCTAGTTTCCCCTAACATAATCGAACTCTAATCCTCTAATATAACAGTAGAGATAGTTTAAGTAGAACCCTCAGCGTTCTTACAGTATGACTTTTACTAATGTGGTTATGACATAGACATAGTAAAAGCCTCATGGGGAAAGCAATTGTACAAAAAATTATGCTGCATTTCCCAACACCTGCGTGATACGGTTTGCATGCTGGTTGTTGACCAATTGTTAAGGGGCATTGCTCTGTTCCGTTGTCAATTTGACAGATCCGTTCATCCTTCGCTCCGTGGGTTCATTGCCCGGAGGTGTACAATGCTTTTCTGATTATTTTCTTATGCAGTGGTCACCAAATTTGTAGAAAGCGTGACGAAATGCATGGAAATATACTTTGGCAGTGTTAGAATATTTCCATGTATTTCCTCACGTTTTCTACATAGATTAAGTTCATTGTTGGACACACCCGCCTATAAACTGGAATTTAATAAGAACATTTGATTCAATTTCTTGTGTATTTATTTCAACACTCTATTTGTATTTTTAAGACGCAAAGAAAAGACAGTAGAGAAAATCGCAGAAGTAGAAAAAACTTCAGATACAGGTTGGCACATGGTTTACAACTAAAGAGGGCCAATAATCAATTAATGAAAATATAATCAGTATCACGAAGTTTATGATTATTTTGTTGCCTTTTAAAAAATAACTTTGCTGACACTCTAACTTCAATCAGGTAAAACTTCTTGCATCTGAATGGTCGTACCCTTCTTAATGCAATTCCTATGGATGCTGGATCTCACCCACTTCCGTTGATGAGGCCCGTGATTATTCAGCCTAGGACCAGTCATTTCCCTGTGTTGGCCAAGAATTTTTCTGCTGAGGGTCCACTGATTATGCTCCAACTTATTGAGTGCAATGTTGGATAAAATATATGTAATGTAATCAAGCATTTTTATAGCCCCGCTCGAATCAGCAGCGCTCTCAACGGGCGTCTGTGCTTGGGCAAATGAACAGGAAATTCTTAAGGTGTCTCCGAAACTGACAGGGTGAGAGGGTCAGTAATTCCAGGCGCAGATACTGTGGAAGACAGTTCCAAGCTGAAGGGTCAGCACAGGAAAAGCTCTTCGACTGGGCCGTAGCAGAGCGTATGCGCGGAACAACAAGAATGTCGCGAGTAGAAGATCGCGAGGAGGCCCTTGCAGGTAAAGAGTACACCACAGTAGCCTATAGAAAAGTCTGAGGTAGGTCGGGGTCACCCCACTAGGCATTTGCGCATGAGGGAAATGGTTTTAAACTGTATACGCTGTTGAAAAGGAGCAAATGAAGTGAGTCCCCAAAGGATCATCAGATATTGGCAAACTCTGAATATGGGAATTTTATTATTTTAATTTGCTATTTCTGAATCATAAACAATATTATAGATCATTCGGACTTATGACTGTAGGACTATATAAAAGTTTATTCTCTAATTAAATTTCATCGAACTACCGATACCGCGCAGAATTCGTTGTCTTCAACTCATAACTCAACTCATCATAGCAGGCAATCTCAACATCCACCTGGAATCTTCATCGCTACCACAGTTACCATGTGGCAGAACCGACGCATAATCTCGGGGAAAGTTAGACGTAGGCCTATGCTGATCATGCGCGATGACTCTGTAATAACTGACCTTCGCGTTGAGCCACCTTCCTTCTATATCTGATCATGGACTTCTCCTCTATGCACGCTGTCATACCTCTGCTCTTTACCCCCTCCGGATCTGACGTGTCTGGAGACGTGATTATCAAGCTTGATTACCAAGCCTTCCTTGACGGTTTACGTGACAGGATTCTTAGGGCCACGTGGTTTATGCGATTATGCGATTTCGCATATTTTCACATATTTTGAAAAAATTCGCATAATCCACAGGGGCCTAAGTATTCTATGTGGAGATCTTTCGTCCCTATCGGATTAATTAGCTGAAGCCCTCTTCGCCCTTTAGGATGCCACTAAACTTCCTCTTGACTCTCCTCTTTCCCTCCGTCTTCATAGGGTTTACTCTAGATAGGCGGTTGTAGCCGTGGTTTGACGTTCAATGCCGTGCATTGCGTCGTAATGGCCTAAGCGAAAATTTCGTTACACTAACAATCCAGCTGACCGTCTAATCTGGATTGCCCAGCTGAGGAATATGCAGCGTGAGTTTCGTGACAAGGAGACTGCATACTAGGTGTCTTTGATCGAGGGGACGTCTCTGGACTGCGTTTTCAGATGTACTCGCTCGCTCACCTACATCTCGTCTACTGACAAAAATAGCAAAAAGCGTGACGTCTTAAAGTACTGACGTGATTGCAAACTGGATTTCACATAGGCAATAAAGTAAGATATAATGTAGCATCACGCGATGTCACCATAGAAGATATTAATTAATAAAATTATAAGAAATGAAATGATCAGTTATTATAGCCTAGAGCTCTTTTATAATTCATCTATGCCTTTATAATAGATATAATAGCTATCAGCATAGACGTCTATGCATGACCTCACACGCAATATATTATTATCATGTTAAATTGATATCTGCGTTTATGTATTTCAAATCAATCAAAGCTAAGAGCCTGAAGAAAAAGCCAAAAGAATTTACGGCTAAAGATTCTAAAGATGTGAAGTAAGTTATTTTTAATATTTGTGCTTGATCTGTTCTTTGGTACTTTTTTTTGTCCTTCATTCGCATCTCAACTTCGAAGTTAATTCTATGTGCGTGTGTAGCCTGCATTCACACAAGAATTGCTCATTTGTTTGATCCATTTGTCTGAATGAGTTCCTCCCACTTGGAGTTAAACTATGCGTCAGAAGCTCCATGGCCTTTAACCCTTCAAATGCTTATAAACAATTACGTAAGCTTTTTGTGGTGTCGGGTCAAGAACGCCACTATAATGATCACCTCGAAACAATGCATACAGATCTCGAATAACATTTACGGTAATAATATACCGCTTTAATGCGTCCTTCCAAAAAGTAAAAATAAAGTAGACTGAAAGAACAAAGCGTGGATAAATATCTTAAATATCCTTTTCCGTTAATGACGCCATTTATAGTCTATTGTTGACTATTAGATATAGCTTTTGAGAGTAGGCCTAACCGTATTTTATGTGATTGCTTTGATTTACAAATGTGTGAAAAGATCACCGTACAACGTACAACGGTGATCTGTTGGTGATACGGATCATACGGTTGCGCGTTTCACTCCAAATGATGATCCTGCAAAGTTGTGTGTGCACACGTGTTTCTGTCATCAGGTAGGTAGCTTTTACACCGGAATAAAAATAAGAAATTACCGAAAAGTTTGGCGATAGACCTATCACAGGGACAGTGTCAAGAACTCTCGGATTCATCCATTTCCGGGATCCCGCGAATTGACTTCCGCTGAAAAAGTTTACCTTAGTGACTATATTTCGAAACGGATTCTCCCCAGGCTGCTCTGTTTCATAATGTAATCGATTACCGGAGATCATCTGAAATAAAATCTCCGGGAGAAGAGAATACGACATAGGCCTACCTCGTTGAAACAAACACTCTGCTGGGTAGACTACTACAATGAATGCTGGTCACATTTCCATCACATTTCTAACGTCTGTTCCTTTAGAACATTCCGGTGTACACTCTTCTTCGATTGTATGATAAAACAATGCTTAACCCGTTCGCTGCCGTTATGACGAGCGGCGCTCGTCATGTATATTTGGACCTCTCTGCTTACTGTGGCAATGCAGCCACTGGCTATGAATACATAGTCAAGGCACATGAAAGTCAGTACTGTATTTTCCTATATGTTTGGGCTACTATTGGTTACTTTTTGTGCTCTTTTGTAAGTTGTTGATACTACTAAGTAAGCGTCCATCACACGTTCTTTCACAGAAATTTAGATATTTTCTTGCGACCCCTGTGAATGTTGCCGTTTTTGAGATAAGTTTAATTTTTTTTAAATTTGGCTGCAAGGATGTATAGGAAAGAAAACGTGCTTTGTATGCTATAATATAGTGAATTTGGCGGCGATATTAGTGACCATGAATCGGGCGGTGAGTCAACTAGCGATAGTGGGGATGAAAGTGATGTTGATTCCATCGATTTGCAGATGCTTTACGAACTGGGTAGGCTTACGCAAACCATTTACCCAGACATAAGTCAGTGGGAACCTTCATCAGGTCACACACCAACATTTACTGGACAACAGAAACTGCTTTTTGACAGCAGAAAAACTTTGATGCGGTTGACATTTTCAAACTGTTTTTAATGAGGGCCTTGTGAACCATATTTGTAGGCTACTGTTAACCATTCAGTTCCAAAAACTCATAAATTTCTAGCATACTTACTAAGTATTCCAGATCTATGAAAATAAAAATAATCAATCATAGCGATTTTCTTGATAAAGCTGCTTTATATCATTGCAAATTCCAGTCATTGCAAGAATGAATCTAGTGCATAAGTGAAAATTGCAATAAAACGTATTAGGGCCTACGTATTACATCTTTCGGCACACGAGGGGTCTTTTTACCTCTGATACAGCGGCAGCGAAAGGGTTAATATTTTTTTCCTTAGGGTCGTCCGATTTTAGTATTACTAGCGTGCGCGAACAGTGAAGCAAGAGGCGTGGGTTAAATAATAAAGCCAATAATTATGTTCATATTCTACTCCCTCCTGGACTTCTCATCCAACTCAGCTCAATCGAATAGGCCTACACTGGTAACACACAAGATGTTTTCTTCTTCTTGAAGACCCAAAGCTGAAAAACAAGGTAAAGGTGCAAAAGTACAAAAAGCTCCCGATAAAGGTAAGTTCATAACTCAAAGCTAAGTTCTCGTTTCTACGTCTTCTATGTTTTATGCATTTCTAAATTTAATATTGATGACAATTTGCCTGTGAGCCCGTAATTTCTATAATATTATCAATTATTATTGGTGTGATAATGGCTGCCATAATTATTGGATATCATTTCGTGCCAATAATAACGTCGACCTTCTAACCAATAATTACTACTAAAATTCCGCCGTAAGTCCCAGATTTTGCAATTTTCAACTGGTCACTATGAGAAGTGTGTTTAGAGCTGCCCTCCTGTATAAATTATGATTACTTTTCTCATCTGATGACGTCATTTCGTTTTATCATGATATTTAAATCTTCCATAATGCTGGTTGCAATAAGCTATCTTCCTGTCACTTTATAGGCCTACTGATATTCCAAATGCAGGCGAATTCCGATTGGGCTTCAGTATTTAAATATCGGTTGCTTCACTTTTTTTCTAAGACGTGGCGGAGATTCTGCATAACTGGTAAACTTCATGTACAGAAAAACGCACAGATCATCTGTCCTCTTGCCTGTCTTCCACGGACACACTTTGCAGCTGTGTGAAAGGTCGCTCTCTGTTGGAATGTATGTTATTCCTAATAGGCCTGCATATCTCGTTTTCGGCCTGTGGTCATTCACTGTTGTCGGTTAAATCGCGTGGAACTCTCGACCTACTCGTGTTCGCAACCCTCTCAACGAAACTGTCTCTCGCTGTATGCTGACAACACAACTCTTACCAGTCTGAAAATTGGTCTTGGTGTTTTCCCGGCTTCAATGTGCACTTCTGCACATTTTGTGGGGACTCATTATGAGCATGCAATTGTATTGTATCGTTTTGCTTTTATTTTTGCAGCTAAACAATCACAATGCAACTAGGCATCAATCGAATTTCTGTACTAAGTAGGCTAATATCGCTAACGTATTTGCAGTTCGTTGTAATTATTATTCAGTGTGATCTAGGGCTGTCAAAAAATGTTGAAATAACGACCCGTGTGAAATTTAGCTATAATACTTACATGTATTGCCTTGAATAAAGTGTATAAGGTATGTAGCTCAGCGTATTAAGTATAGATAAAATATATTCTTAATTAAATGCAACTGCAGTCAATGCTATTATCGGTCATAGGTTCATAAAGATTCCTTCTAGTGGAACTTGGACAAACGGTGACAATTTTTCACGTGAAATTATGACAGCTGTTTTGTCTCTAAAATGTGCGCCAATTTCGCTCTACGGTGGCCGGAGATTTGCAAGACTATTTGGCTTTTCCTCTTGCATTAGATACGATCCAAGACTTGTGGGTGTTAACAGGCTGTATCATTAGTTTAAAAATCATCAACGCTTGTTGGGAGCTCCTGTGACCTATTATATCAAGTAACCTGTAGATATAAGTAGCATTAAGATCTATTTTATTTATGTAGACACTGTTAGGATGTTTTTTCTCGCGCACGGTCACAATATTATCTGACCAGTGATTAAATATGTGATTTTCATCAAATGAACGGCAAATAATGACAAGCGTGACATCTCAAAGTATATTGACATCAATGCAAAATGGCTTTAACATAGACAACAAAGTTTGACAGCATCGAACGATGTCATAATAGATAATACAAATGAATATCCAGACTCCGACATATTCTGCCAAAAAATATACTTCTGAACTTATATAATTCATTAATCAATGAATCCTACTGCAACCTGATTTGGGCATCGACGTATTGTACTCGATTGATCTCTCTGATAACTCTCCAGAAACGAATTGTCCGCATTATATGTAATGTACACCACACAGCCCATACACCTGGTCTATTTACAAGTTTGGGAATATTGCCATTTGTAAAAATTAATAAGCTTCAGATAGGCATATTCACGTTCAGAGCTAACATGCGCCTCTTGCCCAGCGGGTTCGTCAGATGGTTTAGAAAAAACCTAGAGATCCATAGTCGCGCCACTCGTTATTCAAACAAGATTCATAAAATTGGCGCTAGCACGACAATTAGAAAACACAGTGTCCGAATATGTGGCCCGCTCTTGTGGAATATGCTGCCAACTGCTTTAACTAACGCGTCTACGTTGTGTCAGTTTAAAAATAAGTATTAGAGTATACCTACTGACTGATCAGAATCCTTAACAATCAGCTTCGGCCTACAAGCCTGCTGTTACTATCATGTTGTACATTGATTTGGTCTGAAGATATGCAGTGTTGTTGTTATATAACTTTGTAATTGATTGCATCTGCACTATGCGAGGCGAACTTCTTGCTATGACGTTCACCTTTTGGTTATTAATGTAATTGCGAAAGTTTTTTTTTCTGTGAATTGTTGTATAATTATTGAATGAAATTGGGTGACCTCTGTTAGCGGAGCGGTCCGTTCCTTTGGGGTTTCCCATTGTGCACTGTGTTACTCTATTGTTACCTCGATTGTATTCTGTACTATGTAATTTACTGGTGAACAATAAAGCATTTTTTGATTTGATTTGATTGAATACACTTATTAGAAATGAAACCATTAATAAAGTTATACTAAAATCAATAACAATCTATTATTACAGCTTTCCATCATACGCTCGCCCATAAAATAATTATCACGTGAAATCATTAGCGTCACCACAAGAGGGCAAGGAAGGCAGCTGCCTCCATCCCGGCCCAGGCTGGGTCTTGAGATTCGTGCAAATCCCAGAAGTTTACATATGGGGCTGGGGGTACCCTGCGTCATTTGTAATTTGACATTTCACAATTAAGGTCCTTTGCATATTATCTATTCAAATCTAGTCACAAATCGAGACGACCATTTATTTTTTTATTTCGAAATTATATTTGAAAAATGTTTGGTAAACAAGAGCCAAAAATGTTTTTCATTTGGCATCAAATCTTTAAAATGTTGACGATTTATGAAGAAAATGTTGTAAGAAAAATATCACAATTCAAAATGTCGCACATTGACAATGTCGCACGATAAAACTATCGTCAGTCAAAATGTCGCATATTATTATAAGTTGTGCATTGTATTAGCCATTTTAATGAACTATTAATATATCAATATTATTATTTATATTGCGAACTATGACTGCTATGTGCGTATAACGAACTTTGATAACCATGCATAGCTTAGGTTTACAAAGCCATTTTCTTGCAACTATGATAGTTTGAAATTGAAGCTGGACTGATGAAAAGAATCATTGCTTTAAACGAAACTGGAATAATTGATGGAATCTTGTTTACTTAGACGGTTCGATGGATCAATGAAAATAATCATGCTTTAGTTGAGACTGGATTGACACAAAGAATTATATTGAATTCGAAGCTGGATCGCTGAAATAAATATTAGTTAAATAAAAGCTGGATTGGTGAAAACAATTATTTAAATTTAAGTGGAATCGATGAAAGTGTTATTGCATCACTAAAAGCTGCATTGCCTAAACACATTCTTATTTCACTAAAGTTGGATCGATGAAACTATTATTGCTTGAGCAGAAGCTGGACTGACGTAAAAAAGTCTTCTTTAAATAGTAGTTGGATCGATGAAAGTGTTATATCATCGCTAGAAGTTGGACAGATTAAAGTGATTTTCATCTTTAAATATAAGTTGGATCGATGACAGAAATATTGCTTAAATAGAAGCTGGACAGATTAAAGTCGTTCTTCTTTCAATAGAAGTTGTATAGACGAAAGAAATATTGCTTTAATAGAGGCTGTATCGATGAAAATAATTCGTCTCTAAATAGAAGTTGGACAAATGAAAATGTTACTCTGTACAGCGACTATATTTCTGTCATCGATCCAACTTCTATTTGAATAAGAATTGTTACATCAATCCAGCTTCTATTTAAACAAGTCTCTTTCATCTATCCAACTTCTATTTAAAGAACAACCATTTCAAACTGTTCAGCTTCTATTCATGCAATCATACTTTCATCAACTATACTTTTATTGAAATAAGAATCTTTTAGTCAATCCAGTACCTATTTAAGCAAATTTTCTGTCATCGATCCAAGTTCTATCTAAAGAAGAATTGTTTTCAACAATCTACCTTCCAGTTGAACATAATTCTTCGTATCAATCCAGTTTCAACCTATTATTTTCATTGATCCAGCTTCCTCTTCAGCTTGCACTTCAGCAGAATTTATATATTTTCCACTTAAGCAGAATTTGACGATATTATTATCGTGCGACATTATGAATATGCGACATTTTAATTGCCACATTTTGACTAGCGCTATTATCATCGTGAAACATTATTAACGTGAGACATTTTGATTTGCGATATTTTGATTGCAATATTTTTATTTGCGACAATTTTCTTCGGATATTTTCATCGGATACCGACCCCGATAGAGGAATCCCCTAGTCGTTGGGGCTTTTCGCTCCTCCAACCTCCAAGTTCTGGCGAAGCCACTGTGTACACCACCTATTTTGCAGCAGCTGAATATTAACAGCCCTACACAGAAATGCATTTCCAGGTGAGGCTGGGTTGCACGGCTAGTTTTACTTTAAAACTTGATTTCATCTAGCTTCTAATAAATACCCTGACTATCAGAGCTTGCAGTTGAAGTCTAGAAAGACACTACATTTTCCAACGCTTCGACTGCGAAAGCCCCAAACCTCTAAACGCCTTCTGACGTCTAAATTCTAAGCTTCCTTTACATAACATATTATAGGCAAAATTTTAAGCACATCTTAGATGCTTTTTAGGCACTTTTATTCGAAATGATAGTTGAAAAAATTTAGGTAAACAAAAGCAAAAAAATGCATTCCATTTGGCATCAAATGCTCAAAATCGCGTGAAATTAATAACTGCGTTTATGTATTTCGTATAACCAGGTTCGTCCACAGTTGATAAATTAATCACTGCTCAAGTCCTAGTTGGACTGAATCAAATGATGGAAAAGCCAAAAGAATTGACGGCTAAAGATTCAAAAACTGCCCAGTAAGTTATATTTAAGATTTATTTTGTCTTTGTCATGCCTATTTGGTATCTCAACTTGATAGTTTATTTTTTGTGCGTGTGTACATTCATAATATAAGAATTGCTCTTTTCTCCGGTTTTTTGGATGGGTTTCTCTCAAGATCCGACATGAACTCCGCGGTCATTTTCAATTCTCTGATGAAAGGCGTAAAAGCAATTATGCATAATTATGTATGTATATCTTTTCTAACCTTTAGAACATTCCCGTGTAAATTGTTATCGGTTGTATAACAACAATGCCTAACATCTTCCTTCGGGACGGTCGATAGTATTGTTGTTCAGCGTTTGTGAACGCTCATTCAAAAGGTTGTTGGTTCAAATATCGCCAATTTCAGTTGTTAACCAATGGACAGAATCAGACTGGAAGTGACATCACCAAGTAGGAAGAGCCTATTTGGTCACGTGACCAGAGACACGTAGGCTGATTCCTTGCATTTATATAGCGCACCACTTACATTTCACATAGGTTGTATATGGGTGCTCATGTCTGTATTTTGTGCGTGTGTGTGAGTGTATATATGTATGCGTGCGTGTGTGGTATATTCTCTGTCATTTTGTTTCCTTCTCGAAGTTTCTCTATTGTTGGCCGCCTTTAATTGTTCTCGCCAGCCTTCTTTGTTCCCAGCATTGTATTAGCGACTCCATTTATTTGTACGCTTGCCTTCAATGTTCCCAAGTTTTTACAGAGTTACTTGCTTTCTTTGATCATAGACTTTATTCTTTCTTCATTAGGGACACAAAATTGCAGACATACATACTCGTTTACATTCTGTATGAAATATATATATAGCGCTTTATATATGCAGGGAACCAGCGTAGGTGTTCCCTTCTAAATCCGCTGTATTTGATCACGTGACCAAATAGGTGCCTCTACTTTGTAGCGTCACTTCCTGTCTGGTTATGTCCATTGGTTAAATACTAATTTATTTTGATATTCTTCTCCATCTGTGCAACTCACCAAACTCAGCTCTATCAAATGCGCTGGTAACACACTAGATGTTATTTTCTTGTTGAAGACACAAAGATAAGAAAAAAGATAAAGGAGCAGTAGTACTTAAAGCTCCAGATACAGGTACGCACATAAGTAACTGGTCGTTTATGCTTCTTCTATAATTATATCGTGCATTTTTTTAAATAACAATTATGACACTTTGCCCGGGAGCCCATATTTTTTACACAGTGAGACATTTCTGTAAGCATACCTGTCAATCGCAAGCTGCTATCAAGTGAAAATTGAACACCGTGCATACGATGCGGGTAAAACGCGAAGTAACAAGATCAGCTATTATGGTAATTATTGTGATACTATCTACCATAATCGATGTAATTTCATGATGATAATTATTGCGAGCTTCTTACAAACTATGATGCTGAAATTTCGATATTATTTCCAGATTTTGCATTTATTAAAAAAATCACCTGTCTGTATCTCCAAAGATAGTCATGCGCCGAATGGTTCTTTGCTAATCGCTTTTCACTTAGAATGTGTTTAGATATTTAATCCTGTTTAATTGTGGTCGTTCTTATCAGCTATGCGTATAGCGTAATTTCGATTTGAACATGGCATTTGACTCTTTCATATTGTTCGTCGATATAAGCTACCTCTCTGTCTTTTGAGACTGATATCCCTAATACAGAATAATTCTGATTTGACTTAAGTGTTTCCTTGAATTAGCCTATCATAAGAGTACACTAGATAATACAAATGAATAAAATTATAGGAAAGGAAATGATTAAACAGTTATATAAGATCATCCACATACAATTATCACGTGAAATTAAAGGCTGCGTTTATGCAATTCGTACTCAGGTGTGGGTGAAGGGGTAATTATGATCAAAAGCGTGAAGGAACCGAAGGTAAAGCCAGATGGATTGACGACTAAAGTTCATAAACTCGAGCCTTCGTAAGTTTTCTTTTAATATCTTATTTCATCTTTTGTAATGCCCTAATTGACATCTTTTTTATGTACGTGCACATCACAATTGCTAATTTCATTTGGTTTTATCTACTTTTAGGGATTTGTGCGTCTGCTTATTCGATGTATTTCGTAGATGGTCGACCGATAAAAACATTCAAACAGTGGCATCTTATCCCAATTTCACGCTAGCCGTAGAGGATAGAGAATCGTACTTTCCAAAAGCGGCCTAAACATTGGATATTTTAGGTCTATCGTTCAGAGTGACACGATCACACGTGGAATACAACCGTTTACACCCACTAAATACACTGACAGCAAAGGCGGCCATCTCGTTTGAGAGGTGGAGGGGGCATCCAATGAGAGGTGTAAGAAACGTGCGGGTGGACAAACGTAAAACGTGCCCGCTATCTGCAAAAGGTGAGGCACCCGTCCCCCTCTCCATCCCCCGGGATCGCCGACCTTTACTGACAGAGTTTCAAATTATGGTTTCTATACCTAGATATTTCAGTTTGGCCACATAATTCGGTAAAGACGTGATTAGTTGCATGGAAATATTTGTGAAAACCCTGTGAGATGATTATCATACGTAGGCAAATATATTCATTCAGTCTGTAAACTCGAATTTCGTAAAGTCATTATTTTGATACAGTTTCTGTGCTTGATGTCAACATGCTATTTGATTTTCTGTTTCAAGTGACAAAACAGAGAATGAAGACAAAGGTGCGGAAGTAGCAGAACCTCCAGTTACAGGTTGGCGCATTTTATAAAGCTAAATTCTGTCCGTTTCTACTTCTTCTATGACTTATTCATTGTTGAATATATTTCTACTTAGGCCTACCTTCAATCAGTTTAAACTTCATGCATCTGAATAGTACCTTTCCATTTTTTGGCGATGTAAAACGCCCCACTGTCGTCTAAGAGACCCATGTCTACTTTGCCTAGCGGCCCATTATTTTTCTGCCTAAAGACCCGGAATTGCAAGATCCATGTACCTGTATGTAATGCGTCTCCTCCTCTTTGTATTTATGTTAATCGCTATTTTTTTCATTCCTCTCCCACCTCCCCTTCCTACCAATCGTCCTGCTGATCCTCCTCCACCTTTTATCCTCCTTCAGCTCTTCCTTTTCCTGCACCTAATTTATGTTCCTGTTCCTCCAACAGTTCTTTATGTCTTAATCTTTCTCCTCTTCTCTTTCGTTATCATCTTCCTCCACCTTTTCATCTTCATCCACCAGCTTTTCCTTCTGCTTTTAACCGTCTGCTGCCTCTTCTCTCCTCCTTCTTCTCCTTCTCTTCTTCCTCTCATTCTCAAGTTTTGCACTCCTCTTCTACATCTTCTTCATTTTCTTCCTCCTCCTCTTCCTACTCCTCTTTCTTCTTCTCCTGCCTCCGATCTCCTCTCTTCCTTCTGTTTCTCCTGCTCCTAGCCCTTCTGCAGCCTCTTCTCCTTTCTCTCCTCTCCTGCATTTACTCCTCTTCCAGCTTCAGTCCATCTTCTCCTCCTCCACCTCTTCCTTTTATTCCTTTCATTTCTCCTCCTCCACTTCCTCCTTCTCCTGCTTTCGCCGCCATCGTTACCCCACGGCTGCTGTCGTAGATGATATTCTTCCTGCTACTACTACGACAAAATCATAATGATTAGTAAGTTGTGATCCTATTAGCCTGGCAGACAGCAAGACTATGCATGCTAATGACGACGTCACATGTCCGAGTATACCCACGGGTACGGGTCGCGTAGCAATTTTGAGTACGGGTCGGGTACGGGTACGTTTATCGGTCCTGGGTTACGGGTATTCTATTTCCTCGCTTGAATATAATGAGTGAGAGTAATCCTAATTATGTATTGTTGCATGGAATAGGCCCCTATTTCATTAAGGGCAAACCTGCCACGGGTGATGATGCTCCTATACATTCTATTTTTTATTTTAATCATTACTTCTATATATATTTTTATATATAAAATGTTTACAATTAAAAAAAGTTTTATATATATATATATAGAGAGAGAGAGAGAGAAACAGACACACACACAGACAGATATAGATACAGAGACAGAGAGACTTCAATGTATAATAAGTTCGCCCATAATATTATCACGTGAAATAATTAGCTGCTTTATGCATTTCATGCTCAGGTCTGGGCGAACGGGAAAAGCTAATCAAAGTTGAAAGTCTGAAGGGACTGAAGGAAACGCCAAAGAAATTGACGATCAAAGATTTTAAAACTGCACTGTAAGTTATTATTAATATTTTCTCTATTATTGGTGAAACTAGGTAATTAATTTTGTGTGCGTTGTGTACCTAGATGCACATATGAATTGCGCATATTCTTTGTTCCACTGTTCTAGATTAGTTCTTCCCAAGATGCAACATTTACGCCGTAGCCTTTAACACTTCCCCGCAGAAAATCTTAGGAACAATAATTTAAGCCATTTGTGGTGTCTGAGCAAGATCGCCTCTAGGAAGAACTTCTACAAAAATTGCATACAAATGTCAAATAACAGTTAATCGTATGAATAGAAATACTATAGAGGAAGTAACACGTAGATTGGCAAACAGATGAAATGTAAGTAGACGCAAACGGCTTAGACTGTCTTTCGGTAGCCTACAGTGCCGTTGAAAGGGACATAGCAGTGGCGTAACAAGGTTTTGAAAAGTGGGGAGCATAATTTTTTAAAAATTTTGCCCCATTTTTTGAATTTTGCCTTCTCACAATTTTTTTTAAATAGGGCACAACTTATTTTAACAACAGTCATCTTAAAAAGCCATTGCAGAAACATAAAAGGAACCGATTTGGGGAGCACATCGGGGCACTTAGCACTCAAACTGGGTGCCGGTGCCCCTCTGACCTCCGCTTGTTACACCCCTGGGACATACTTACACGTATAGAATACAGCCGTCTACAGTAGCTAAGCAAACTGACAGAGTTTAAAATTAGTATTACTAGACTTAGATATTTGAACGAAGCCACAATATTTTTTTTCAAAGAAAGCGTGACGAATTGCATGTAAATATTTTGATAAATAGTACAAGATAGTTTGAATTGGTAGACAGAATATCGCCATTTCGCCTGTAGTCTCAAGTTTAGTAGAATCATTTGATTCAGTGTTTGTGTTTTTATGTCAACATTCTAGTTGGTTTTCTATTTCAAGCCTCAAATTAGAAAAAGAAGACAAAATCGCAGAAGTAGCAAAACCTCCAAATACAGGTTGGCGCATTTTGTACAACTGAGTTCTGACCGTTTCTGCTTTTTCTACGATTTACGCCTTTTAGAATTTTATAGCCATAACTAAATATTTTTATTGATCACTGACAACTCATCAGAAAGTTAAGCATGTTATGTAGGCCTACAACAGTAACTATATACAGAAAAGCGAACGACAGCGATCAATAGTTATGATATCGAGGGCCACTTTTAGTGACGCAGTGACAGCTTGCGGGCCGCAGGGATAGCATATGCGAGTGCCTAAGTCGCGAAGCCTTTTCAGGCTTAGTTTTTAAATATAAGGCCCATAGGTTTGAGGCTTATTTATATGAATACAATGAATTTAAGTAAACAATGACGAAGTGCTTGAATTTCAGACAAAAAATGCATAAGAATTTTCGTAACTAATTAAATTCTTGTTTTATTTCTTTATGCGGATTAATTTTATTCTAATCTTTAATGTTATTTATCAATTCATGTGTAACAAAGTTAAAAGTGAATGATTTTATAATTTAACTTAGAATTGGTGTCAAAATTAAATGCACTTCTTGTTATGAACGTTTTCAGAAATTGTAGTTTTATAAATCGACGTTCATAGCTTGTTATTGCAATGCCCCAAAAAGTAGCACGACATGCTATGCCGAAATCCATAAGCTTTGATAAAATTCCATCAAGCTAAGTGCATGAAATGAAGTTTGCTCCTCTGAACGTTCATGCAAATCTATCAGTTCTAATTGCAAATCAATTAGCGAAATATTACAAGTAATTGGATACTGGCATATGAAAAATATTTTGGTTCGTGCAATCTGAGGCCAAAGAAACGTGGCGCAAATTCGGATAACAGGCTACCAATGATCTCGAAATATTTGTAAGAACGCAAAAGTTAAAAAAACATGTCCGTTTTTTCGATACAGTGTATCTCTCTACAAGCTGGAAAATGGCTGAATTTCTGCCCTATTGCTATTGCAGTTAAGTTAGCTTTCTTACAAACGATTTCATACTGTCCACTAAAGTAGTAGGCCTAATAAACTGTCCACACCCTTGCAGTTTCAGATTAAGTTCGTTCAAAAATAAAGTGATATCCACTAAGAAAATGTAAATCGCAAAGGCATCCACCCTTTTGTAGTAGGCTATGCTTGAGCAATTTTTTTCATTTTCCTTCAGTCCTTTTTGACTTTCGTTTTTTTTAATCAGAAATTCAGCGATTTATCTTCTCAGATTTAAAAACTTTTTGCGGTGCACCTCGCTTTAACCATCCACATGCCAAATTGTTAAATGCTGCTAAAATTAAAATTAAAATGCGTTTGTTAAATTTGACAAAGGCAAAATTTTTCAAAATTCGAAAATTCGACCGGGGGCCGCATTAGGTCTGCTCGAGGGCCGCACTTTTGACACCCCTGCCCTAAAGGGACCGTAGTCCCGCTAACAGGGTCACCCATTACGTAGGTGATTGATGTCGGTATTAGTAATTATTCAGTTGCAATAAATTTGTTTACAAAAGGAGACTTAATTAGTTAACTAAATAAAATCTTACAAGACATAAGCAAACGAAATAGTATTTCATTAATCATTAGTTACAAATATAGTTAACGAGTATTACAGTTAAAAATCGCTGTGTGCTACGATATTTATATAAACGCGGAGTTTACGTTTAAAAAGTTGGGAAGACAGCGTAGTTCTTTTCTTCCGGAAAACATAAGCTTATTCCATGCATTAGGACCAGAGTATCGAATCGAATATGTTCAATGGACCTTTAATTAACAGTTTATACGAGTTCACTTGGGCTATGGGCATAAAATCATTATCAGAGATAGAGGGCAGCTGGTTATGGAAGTGTTTGTACATGAATTCGTTAGTTTGCAATAGATTAATTTGCTCAATTCCAAATATATGAGTTAGGCTATAGAGATACTCGGTTGAGGCAAGATGAGATTTTCTAACAATAACTTTAAAGGCTCTATTTTTAAGAGTGATTAACCTGTTTAGTCTTGAGTGGTAGTTTGAAGCCCATACAATATTGCAATAAGTTAAGTAAGGATGGACCGTGGAATGGTATATGCTAAGGCATATATTAGTGGGTAAGAGGTAGGCAATTCTAGATATTATTCCTATGGTTTTGCCTACTTTAGACGCTAACATTTTAATGTTGCTGTTCCGAGTAAGATATTTACCTACATAGATCCCCAGGAATTTTACTGAGATGAATTTGGGAATGGGTATATTATTTATACTCAAAACATCTATATTGGCAGGGAGATGCTTACGATGAGAGGAAAAGAGGATATAATTGGTCTTAGCGACATTAAGTGACAGTTTACTTACAGTAAACCATTCGTTGACATGAGTAAGCTCCTGGTTCATTAATGCAGTTAGGTTATCATAAGATGCGTGTAATGCAAATATGTTGATATCGTCTGCAAATAATAAAAAGTGAAGGAGACTGAAGCATTAGGCAAGACGTTGATAAAGATAAAAAAGGGGACCTATGATGGAACCTTGAGGTACACCATACCCAATTAATGCTTGATATGGAACCGTTACAGTATACATGATGGTGTCTATCAGCTAGGTAGCTTTGGAACCAAGCTAAGGCCACCCCTCGAACACCCGAATTAGCCAATTTTGATAGTAATAAGTCATGGTTTACTGTATAGAAAGCTTTAGAAATGTCAATAAAAACGCCAAAAGAGTAATTATTACGGTCAATGACAGCAGATTATTTTCCTTTAGGTTTAATATGGACATCATCATGGAATGACCAGGTTGAAAACCGTGTTGGAATTTACAAAGAAAGTTATTTTCACTAATATAGTCTGAAAGGCGTGAATTCATGATTTTTTCCAATAACTTAATGGGCCTATAGTTTGTAAAGAGGTCACTAAGGCCTCGTTTATATATGGGTATGATTTTGGCTGTTATCAAGAGAGAAGGAACAGTGCCAGTAGTTAGTGAGGAATTTTAATATCAGTCAATAGAGTAGCGATCAGGTTGAGTAAAGGAGTAACAAAACTAGGGTTGATATCATCATGTCCAGAAGAGTGTGTACTTTTCAAAGACCGGGTGAGCGTGAGTCAGGAGTAACAGTATGGACGGAAAGGGAAGTAAGATGAGGTGGACCAAGGTAGTCAGAGAAGGATGTAAGAGAGGATGGCATCTTGTCGACAAGTTCTTGAGCTATGCTCGTAAAATAGTAATTGAATTTTTCAACACTCAATTTAGCATCAGTCAATTCAACACTACCAGAGACTATGGATTTTATTGGCGAGTGCGAAGATTTCACTTTTAACATAGGCTTAATGGCATGCCAAATTTGTTTAAGGTCGTTGTTATATTTAGTGAATTCCGAAATATAGAAATTTCTTTCACATTTTTTCCGTAATGTTTTAAAATTATTTCTATGAGCTATATACTTACTTTTATTAACAGCTGTTGGGTCCCTCACAAAGCGTTATGAAGTTTAGCCTTATTTTTGCATGACTTTAGTAGGGCAGGTGTCATCCAAGGCTGATTTAATGCATTTCTTGACTTAGGTTTTGTTAGAGTCTGAGGGAAAGTGACGTCATAGATACTGGCAAATTTATGATTAAACAAGTTATAAGCTGTATCCGGATCATTTGCATCACACGAATTCTATACACAAGACCAGTCTGCTTGGGATAGTAGGGTCTTTAAAAGTTCTTTAGATTTTGCATCGTCGACTATGGTTAATAACGGGATCAGGGTTAAATTTTGGCGATATTTCAACATATGTCATAATTGGCAGATGATCCTATATATCTTCAATTAGAATATTGGATTACATGATTTTAAAGACCCGATTTGTGAAGAGGTTGTTTTTTAGGGAAGCGGAGGAAGTTGTGATTCGCGTAAGTTGGGTAATGACTGGGAAAAAAGGATGGGACGTCCAGGAAAGTATTGGTCAACTTATGATTCTGTGCCTTGAGCAAGTTAATACTAAAATCTCCTGTTATGAACGAGTCCCTGTCCTTTGATGTCAAATTCGTCAATAGGGTGTACCATTCATTATTGAAAAGATCTAGGTCGTGACCTGGAGGTCTATATAGTACACCAACTATGAAGAATGGAGTAACAAAATTGTTTCATTATTGTTACAAGGAAATCGGAGAAAGAGGGATTCATATGTTACACGAGTGAGGTAGGTAACATGTAGACTATAAGGATTGTACCTCCCCCCGGCCTGTAGACCTACAGCGAAATTCAAAGTTATAGCCAGGAATATGAAATGAGCCTACTGGATTATTATCTAACCACGTTTCCGTGACTGCTAATACGTCAGTCGCTGTTCTAGGAAAAGGGTCCTCGATATACGATAACTTCCCAATCATACTTCGGCAATTTAAATGCAGTAGAGATAGAAGTCCAGTGTTACACTTGCTTGCAAAGTCAATGGAAGAGTGGACATTATAGGTGCAAAGGCCTGGTCTCATTCTAATAATACTCGTCAGGATCAAGATCGTTGTTATTGAGTAGCGGGTGATCAAAACTAGAATCTGCGGTAAATAGGTCTAGACGAGGCCCTTCCCTCAATCTAGGAAGTGAATGTCGAATACCCTATCTTCGAGAATACATTGAGCAAAATCATTATCATCAGTCATATGATTAAAAGGAAACAACTGCGATAGGCAGGCTCTGCAAAACCACGAAGTAATATTAGTAATCGATACGATACATCAAGGTGAGACTACAGATAACTTTTACGGCAAAGCACACAAGTAACAAATTCGACAATAACTTCAGACGAGTTAATACATAAGCAACACTTAACTAAATTCTTATCTAGAGGCTGAACTGGCAGCACAAACTAAGGCAAAACAATCAATCAAAGATACTCATAAGACAAAGTCTGCATAGAATAATTATAGTGAAAACTATAATACTTCAGAGAAATCATTGCAAACGAAAATCATCAATAACTGAATAAAAGTAACCAAGAAGATAAGGCAAATGACAAGTCATAACTTCCTGTATAATAAAACTTCACTGACACGGGTATGCAGATAGGACGTACACTATGAGTAAGGAGGCTCAACACTATAATAAAATGCACAATCACTCACTGCAAACGAAAAATGAAGGTAACAAAGACATCGTCATCAAGAAGGTAAGTATAGCGATGATCAGTCGTATCTTGATGTGGAATGGTTCTTCCATGGTATTAAGCAGGTAGGTCGGGAGGTGGCTGGCGTCGTCGATTAATGGACATCTGCTCGAGCCAGGTCCTGAGTCGATACGATCTTTGTATTTGTAGGCTTGACGTTGTCCGAGCGTCAGACGCATGTCATTCCGAAACAATAGTTTCTGCTTCAGTATTTTCTTTACTTTAGCAAAGAGCAGTGAGTTTTGCCAGGTTAGGTGCTCATTGATGTAAGTCGAACGTATAGTCAGGTTACCTCTTAGCATCTTTCTGGCATGATATATTTCATTCCAGACTCTTCTGTTGGCAAACCGTACAAGTATAGGTCTCGAGGACGACTTGGTAATTCCAGTCATAGGGTGAGCCGAGGAGATGTCCGAATCCTTGAAATGCAGTCCAAGGCGGTCATTGCATGGTTCAATCACCAGTGAGACACTTCTATCATTAACCGAATGAGTAGCACTGAGAGTTGAGTATGCAGTAGCCGTAATATTGTTCTCAAGTGCGTAGAAGATCAAGTTTTCCAGTCTTGGATGATTGTCAATTTCATCAATTCTTCTTCTCAAAGCTTGATTTTCTCTCTCTAGAATATCAAATTTTTTCTTGTTTGCTTGCGAGGATTTGCTTTTAAATTACGTCCCCATTTATGCTCATAACCATGGATTCCAGCTTGGCTGACAACCTAATGGCTAATTTGTTGAAGAATTGTTTCCATAAAAGGAGCAATATTTTTCAATAACCGAGCGAGAAGAGATTCAGAAACTTTGTCATCCTGTAGGCTCTCTAGATCGTCAGATTTAGATGGTTTTCGTGTTCTGAGTATTTGAGTAGATTTATTGCAAGATCGATTGGATTACGGATGGCCTATTGGTGTTACGTAACTTAAGAGGATTGTTGTAGAAGTTGGCACTCTTTGGCTGAACCAGCTGGGCAATAATACTGGTCGAATGACAGGGGAATGTGTGTGTGTGTGTGTGTGTAATAAGTTTATTTAAAGACTCATCCATGATGCACAACGATGAAATGCGTTCAGACGAATAGGGCTCGACAACAGCTATTTATAGCATCCAAACAGGTTCGTGTACGCTCGTGTGCGCCTATGCACGCCCGTTAGACAAAAGATCAATTTTCGAGCAAATGAAATAACTTCGCGACGATAACATCAAATATCCATGACGAGTAGTTGAAATGAAGATAAAATCCTCCTCCTTGAACAATAGTAGGCAGTTTATCCATCAAAAACATCGTTATTTAGTTGCTACTGTCGACCCTGAGGTGTTAACCGCCCAACATCTAGCGACATAACCCCGACATTATCCTAAAAAATAATCATAACACTTACCATCAACCAGTTTAAACTTCAAGCGTCATAATATTATGCTTACCGTTCATTTTTTCTCTTCACTTGTGATCTCATTAAAACTCCATTTTCCATGACATAGGCGCAAGCAATGATTAGGTGATAATGTACCTCCATACAATATGTGCAGTCCATAATGGTTACAATATAATATATTTAAGATCACAGACGTTGCTGTCCGATATTCTGTTCCTCACCCGCAAGTAGTGTGTCAGTAGTCGTAAAATTTATGGTTCGTGGAATATTTAGTTAAGAGGAAACCTGCTACGGGTGATGATGCTCCGATTTATATAAGAAATCTTTATAATATAGTGGCTAATTATAGAGACGTCAATGCATAAGTTCGCACACAAAAATTATCAGATGAGCTGCTTTTATGTATTTCATACTCAGGTCTGGGCGAACGGGAGAAGTTAATCAAAGTTGAAAGTCTGAAGAGACTGAAGGAAAAGCCAAAGGAACTGACGGTCAAAGAATCTAAAACTGCACTGTAAGTTATTATTAATATTTACATTATCATTGATACTGCCAAAAGTGGCATCTCAACTAGGTAGCTAATTTTACGTTCGTTGTGTACCTAGATGCACATATGAATTACGCATTTTCTTTGCTCCACTTCCTATATGAGTTCCTCCCAAGATGCAGCACTTACACAGTGGCCTTTAGCACTTCCCTGCTGAATGGCGTAAGAACAATAATGTAAGCTCCTTATGGTGTCTGATCAAGATCGACTCTGGGAAGATATTCCCTAAAACGTGCATGCAAATGTCAAATAACAGTTGATCGTAAGAATAAAATAATCTTTGCTGCCTTTAGGTAGCCTATACTTTCGTCTAAAGGGTCATAGCTACAAGTGTATAGAGCAATATGAAATGGCTTGTCAAACAGCTAAAAGTTAAGTAGACACAAACAACATAGACTGCCTTTAGGTAGCCTATGGTGTCGTTCAATGGGTCAGAGTTACAAGTGTAGAATACAGCCGTCTATGATGACTACGTCAACTGACACTGTCTCATATTACGGTTTGTAATCGTTGATATTTGAAGGAAGCCACATTATTCAAAGAAAGCGTGACAACTTGCATGTAAATATTCTGGAAATTAGTACTAAAGAGACTGTTTTGATTGGTAGACAGAATATCGCCATTCCGCCTGTGAACTCGAATTTAGTAGAATCATTTGATTCAGTGTTTTTGTTTTTATGTCACCATTCTGCTTCGGTTTTTGTTTTCAAGCCTCGGAATTAAGATTGAAGACAAAAGTGCAGAAGTTGCAAGACCTCCAGATACAGGTGAGCGCATTTTATAAAACTGAGTTCTGGCCGTTTCTCTGTCTGCCATTCATGCCTTTTTGAATATTTTAATACCGACACTTATTTTCAACCAGTTTTAACTTCACTCGCCAAAATTATATGCCTACCATTCATTTATTTCTTTTTAAATATGGTCTCGTTTAACTCCATTTGGCGTGACATAGACGCAAGCAAGGATTATCTGAAAATGTACACCTCATAGTAATGTACAATCCATAATGGCAACAATATATTTGGGATAAGATACGTTGCTATTCCTTACTTGCCCGCAATTAAAAAGTCAGAGTAGTTGTAAAATGTGCGGTTTGTGGAATACTTCGTCAACCGCAAACCAGCTGCGGGTGATGATGCTTATATTTATATTACTAATCCTTATAATCATTATAATGGCTAATTATATAGACGTCAAAACATAAGATTGTCCACAAATATTATCACATGAGATTGTTAGCTTGTATGCATTTCATGCTCAGGTCTGGGCGTACGGGAGAAGTTAATCAAAGTTGAAAGTCTGAAGGGACTGAAGGAAAAGCCAAAGGAACCGAAGGTCAAAGAATCTAAAACTGGACCGTAAGTTATTAATAATATTTACATTATCATTGGTAATGCCAGAATTGGCATTTCATCTAGGTAGTTAATTTTACGTTCGTTGTGTACCTAGATGCACATATGAATTACGCATTTTCTTTGCTCCACTGTCTATATGAGTTCCTCCCAAGAAGCAACACTTACACAGTGGCCTTTAGCACTTCCCTGCTGAATGGCGTAAGAACAATAATGTAAGCTTCTTATGGTGTCTCATCAAGATCGCCTATGTGAAGGTCTTCTCTAAAATTGGCATTTCATCTAGGTAGTTAATTTTATCTGCGTTGTGTATCTGGATGCACATATGTATGACGCATTTTATTAGCTCCAATTTTCTGGATTAGTTCTTCACAAGATGCAACATTTAAACCGTGGTCTTTAACTCTTCCCTGCTGAAAGCCATAAGAACAATAATGTAAGCTTTTTATGATGTCTGATCAAGATCGCCTATGTGAAGGTCTTCTCTAAAAAGTGCATGCAAATGTCAAATAACAGATATTCGTAAAAATAAAAATAATATAGGGCAAGTTAAAAGTAGACTGGCAAATAGATAAAATATAAATAGACACAACCACATAGACTGCCTTTAGGTAGCCTATGGTGTCGTCGAAAGGGTTATAGTTGCAAAAAGATTTAGTAAACTGACACAGTCTCAAAATTACTGTTTGCAAGGGTAAATATTTGAACAAGGACACAATATTCAACGAAAGCATGCCAACTTGCTTGTTAATATTCGGGAAATTAGTACAAAAGAGTCTGTTTTTATTGGTAGACAGAATATCGCCATTCCGCCTGTGAACTCAAATTTAGTAGAGTCATTTGATTCAGTGTTTCTGTTTTTATGTCACCATTCTGCTTGGGTTTATATTTCAAGCCTCAGAATTAAGATTGAAGACAAAAGTGCAGAAGAAGCAAATCATCCAGATGCAGGTGAGCGCATTTTATAAAACTAACTTGTGGCCGTTTCTCCTGTTTCTGCCATTCATGCCTTTTTGAATATTTAAATGCTGATCCTTATTTTCAACTAGTTTAAAGTTCAAGCGCCATAATATGATGCCTATCATTCAATTATTTCTCTTTAATGATGATCTACTTGAATTCCATTTGCCATGACCTAGACGCAAGCAATGATTATCTGAAAATGTGCACCTCATACCAATGTACAGTCCATAATGGCAACAATATAATTGAGATCAGATACGTTGCTATTCGTTACTTTAAAGCTTTTAGGAAGTCAGAGAAGTTGTAAAATGTACGGTTCGTGGAATATTCGTCAAGCAGAATCCTGCGGCGGGTGATGATGCTCGTGTTTATATAAGTAATCTTTATAATCAATATAATGGCTAACTAAATAGAGGTCAAATCATAGGATTGTCTACAAATACTAACGCATGAGATTATTAGCTCGTATGTATTTCATACTCAGGTCTGGGCGAACAGGAGAAGTTAATAAAAGCTGAAAATCTGAAGCGACTTAAGGGAACGCCTAAGGACATGACGGCCAAAGATTCTAAAACTGCGCTGTAAGTTATTATTAATATTTACTTTATCGATGGTAATTCCAGAATTGGCATCTCAGTTAGGTAGTTAATGTTATGTGCGTTTTGTACCTAGATGCACATATTAATCACGCATTTTATTAGCTCCACATTTCTGGATTAGTTCCTCCCAAGATGCAACATTTACACAGTGGCCTTTAGCGCCTAACTACTGAAACGCGTAAGAACAATAATGTTAGCTTTTTATGGTGTTTGATCAAGATCGCTTTTATGAAGATCTTCCCTAAAATGTGCATACAAAAATCAAGTAACAGTTGATCGTACATATGACAATAATATACGGTAAGTTATAAGTCGATTGGCAAATAGATAAAATGTAAGTAGACACAAACGACATAGACTGCATTTAGGTAGCCTATGGTATCGTCGAAAGGGTTATAGTTGCAAGTGTAGAATAGAACCGTGAAAAAATTTTAGTAAACTGACACTGTCTCAAATTACTGTTAGTTATCGTAGATATTTGAAGGAAGCCACAACATTCAAAGAAAGCGTGACAACTTGCATGTAAATATTCTGGAAGTTAGTACAAAACAGACTGTTTTAATTGATAGACAATACATCGTCAATCCGCCTGTGAATTCAAATTCTTCGAGTCATTTGATTCAGTGTTTCTGTTTTTATGTCACCATTCTGCTTGGGTTTTTGTTTTCAAGCTTCGGAACTAAGTTTGTAGACAAAAGTGCAGAAGAAGCAAAACATCCAGATACAGGTGAGCGCATTTTATAATACTAAGTTTTGGCTGTTTCTCCTGTTTCAGCCATTCATGCGTTTTTGAATATTTTAATACTGACACTTATTTTCAACCAGTTTTAACTTCAATCACCAAAATTATATGCCTACCACTAAAAATTTTTTTAATATGGTCTGGTTTAACTCCATTTGGCGTGACATAGACGCAAGCAAGGATTATCTGAAAATGTACACCTCACAGTAATGTACACTCCATAATGGCAACAATATATTTTATATAAGATACTGTGCTATTCTTTACTTGCCCGCAATTAAGAAGTCAGAGTAGTTGTAAGATGTACGGTTTGTGGAATATTCGTCAATTGCAAACCTGCCACAGATAATGATGCTCCTATTTATATTACTAATCTTTATAATCATTATAATGTCTAATTAATAAGATTAATAATTAATAATAAAAACGCATAAGATTGTCTACAAATACTATCATATGAGATTATTAGCTTGTATGCATTTCATACTCAGGTCTGGGCGAACGGGAGAACTTAATCAAAATTGAAAGTCTGAAGAGACTGAAAGAAACGCCTAAGGAACTGACAGATAAAGATACTAAAACTGCACTGTAAGTTATTAATAATATTTACATTATCATTGGTAATGCCAAAATTGGCATCTCAATTAAGTAGTTAACTTTACGTTCGTTGTGTACCTAGATGCACATGTGAATTACGCATTTTCTTTGCTCCACTTTCTTTATGAGTTCCTCCCAAGATGCAACACTTACACAGTGGCCTTTAGCACTTCCCTGCTGAATAATGTAAGCTCCTTATGGTGTCTGATCAAGATCGACTCTGGGAAGATCATCCCTAAAACGTGCATGCAAATGTCAAATAGGAGTTAATCGCAAGAATAAAATAATCTTTGCTGCCTTTAGGTAGCCTATACTGTCGTCGAATCGTTCACAGTTACAAGTGTAGAATACAGACGTCTTTTATGACTACGTAAACTGACACTGTCTCATATTACCGTTTGTAATCGTTGATATTTGAAGAAAGCCACATTATTCAAAGAAAGCGTGACAACTTGCATGTATATATTCTGCAAATTAGTACAAAAGAGACTGTTTTGATTGGTAGACAGAATATCGCCATTCCGCCTGTAAACTCGAATTTAGTAGAGTCATTTGATTCAGTGTGTGTGTTTTTATGTCACCATTCTGGCTGGTTTTCTATTTCAAGCCTCGATGTAAAGAAAGAAGACAACAGTGCAGAAGTAGGAAAACCTCCAGATACAGGTAAGCGCTTTTTGTAAAACTTAGTTCTTGCCGTTTCTTCTGTGTCTACGATTCATGCCTTTTTGAAGATTTTTTAGCTGACCCTTATTTTCACCCAGTTTAAAGTTCATGCGTGGTAACCTTATGCCTGCCATTCAATTATTTCTCTTTAATGATAATCTCCTTTAACTCCATTTCCATGACATTGGCGAAAGCCATTAATACTTGATAATGTACACCTCATAGTAATGTACCGCCCAAAATGGTAACAATATAAATTTGGATCAGAGACATATCCGGCCGATATTCTGTTCCACGCTCGCATGTAGTGAGTGTCAGTAGTGGCAAAATTTATGGTTGTGGAATATTCGTCAAGCGCAAACCTGATTCGAGAGATGATCTTATTTAGACAAGTAAATTTTATACTAATTATAATGGCTAATTAAATAGACGTCAATGCATAAGTTCGCCCAGAAATATTATCAAGTGAAACTCTTGGCTGCTTTTTTGTATTTCATACTCAGATCTGGGCGAGCGCGATAATTCATTAAAAGTTAATAGCATGGCGGGACTGAAGAAAAGACGAAATAAGTTGACGTTTAAAGATTATCAAACTGCCGTGTAAGTTATTGTTAATATTTACATTAACATTGGTAATGCCGAAATTGGCATCTCAAGTAAGTAGATAATTTTATGTGCGTTGTGTAGCTAGATGCACATATGAATTACGCATTATCTTTGCTACACCTTTCAGGATTAGTTCCTCCCAAGATGCAACATTTACACCTAGGCCTTTAGCACTTCCCTAATGAAAGGCGTGAGAACAATAATGTTTAGCTTTTTGCGGTGTCCGATCAAGATCGCTTCTGTGAAAATGTTCTCTAAAACTTGCATGCAAATGTCAAATAACAGTTGATCGTAAGTATAGAAATAATATAGAGCAAGATAAATGGATTGGCGAACCGTAAAAAGTTAACTATACACAAACGACATTGACTACCATTAGGTGCATGTAGCCTACAGTGTCGTCGAAAGGGTCATAGTTACAAGTGTAGAATACAGCCATCTATAATGACTAAGTAAACTGACACTGTCTCATATTACTTTTAGTAATCGTGGATATTTGAACGAAGCCAAAATATTCAAAGACGGCGTGACAGCAAGCTTGTAATTATTTAGGGAACTATTACGAAAGAGACCACTTTAATTGGTTGACAGAATATCGCCATTCCGTTTTTTAAGTAAAATTTAGTAGAGTCATTTGATTCAGTGTTTCTGTTTTTATGTCACCATTCTGCTCGCGTTTATACTTCTAGCCTCGAAGTAAAGAAAGAAGACAAAAGTGCAGAAGTAGGAAAACCTCCAGATACAGGTAAGCGCATTTTTTAAAACTGAGTTCATGCCGTTTATGCTGTTTCTACGATTCATGACGTTTTGAAAATTTTAATGTTGATCTTTATTTTCAATTAGTTTTAAATTCAAGCGCCATAATATGATGGTTATCATTCAATTATTTCTCTTTACTTATGATCTCTTTTAATTCAATTTGCCATGACATAGGCGCATGCAATGATTATCTGAAAATGTACACCTCATAGTGATGTACAGTCCATAATGGAAACAATATATTTGAGATAAGATACGTTGCTATTCAAATTTTGTCACCTGAGATTATTAGCTTGTATGCATTTAATGCTCAGGTCTGGGCGAACAGGAGAAGTTAATCAAAGTTGAAAGTCTGAAGGGACTGAAGGAAAAGCCAAAGGAACTGAAGGTCAAAGAATCTAAAGCTGCCCTGTAAGTTATTAATAACAATTACATTATCATTGGTAATGCCAGAATTGGCATTTCATCTAGGTAGTTAATTTTACGTTCGTTGTGTACCTAGATGTACATATGAATTACGCATTTTCTTTGCTCCATTTTCTATATGAGTTCCTCCCAAGAAGCAACACTTACACAGTGGCCTTTAGCACATCCATGCTGAATGGCGTAAGAACAATAATGTAAGCTTCTTATGGTGTCTCATCAAGATCGCCTCTGTGCAGGTCTTCTCTAAAACGTGCATGCAAATGTCAAATAACAGTTGATCGTAAGAATAAAAATAATTCATTGCAAATTAAAAGTCGAATGGCAAATAGTTAAAATGATTGTAGACACAAACGGCATAGACTACCTTTAGGTAGCCTATGGTGTTGTCGAATGGGTCACATTTACACGTGTACAATACAGCCGTCTATAATGACTACGTAAAATGACACTGTCTCATATTACGGTTTGTAATCTTTGATATTTGATGGAAGCCACATTATTCAAAGAAAGCGTGACAATTTGCATGTAAATATTCTGGAAATTGGTACATAAGAAACTATTTTAATTGATATACAACTTATCGCCAATCCGCCTGTAAACTCAAATTTAGTAGAGTCATTTGATTCAGTGTTTCTGCTTTTGTGTCACCATTCTGCTTGGGATTATATTTCAAGCCACGGAATTAAGATTGAAGACAAAAGTGCAGATGAAGCAAAGCATCCAGATACAGGTGAGCGTATTTTATAAAACTGAGTTTTGGCCGTTTCTCCTGTTTCGGCCATTCATGCCTTTTTGAATATTGTAATACTGACACTTATTTTCAACCAGTTATAACTTCACTCACCAAATTATTAGCATGCAATTCATTTATTTCTGTTTAAATATATTTTCGTTTTAATTCTTTTGTCATGACTTATGCGCACGCCATGAATAGATGGTAATTGTATACTCCATGGTAAAGTACAGTCCAAATTGGTAATAATATATATTTAGGATCAGAGACGGTGATGTCCGATATTCTGTTCCTCGCCCGTAAGTAGTGTGTGTCAGTATTCGTAAACTGTATCGTCCGTGGAATATTTTGTCATGCACAAACCAACCCCACTTGATGATGCTCCTATTTATAAAGGCAATCTCTATAGTAATTATAATGGCCAATTATATAGACGTCAAAGCATAAGATTGTCCACAAATATTGTCACATGAGATAATTAGCTTGTGTGCATTTCATGCTCAGGTCTGAGCGAACGGGAGAAATTAATCAAAGTTGAAAGTCTGAAGGGACTGAAGGAAAAGCCAAAGGAACATAAGGTCAAAGAATCTAAAACTGCACTGTAAGCTATTAATAATATTTACATTATCATTGGTAATGCCAGAATTGGCATTTCATCTAGGTAGTTAATTTTACGTTCGTTGTGTACCTAGATGCACATATGAATTATGCATTTTCTTTGCTCCACTTTGTATATGAGTTCCTCCCAAGAAGCAACACTTGCACAGTGGCCTTTAGCACTTCCCTGCTGAATGGCGTAAGAACAATAATGTAAGCTTCTTATGGTGTCTCATCAAGATCGCCTCTGTGCAGGTCTTCTCTAAAACGTGCATGCAAATGTCAAATAACAGTTGATCGTAAGAAAAAAAATAATTCATTGCAAATTAAAAGTCGATTGGGAAATAGTTAAAATGATTGTAGACACAAACGACATAGACTGTCTTTGGGAAACCTTTGGTGTCATCGAGCGGGTCACATTTACACGTGTAGAATACAGCCGTCTATAATGACTAAGTAAGCTGACACTGTCTCATATTACGGTTTGTAATCGTAGTTATTTGAAGGAAGCCACATTATTCAAAAAACACGGTACAACTTGCATGTGAATTTTCTGGAAATTGGTACAAAAGAGACTGTTTTGATTGGTAGACAGAATCTCGCCATTCCGCCTGTGAACTCAAATTTAGTAGAGTCATTTGATTCAGTGTTTCTGCTTTTGTCTCACCATTCTGCTTGGGTTTATAGTTCAAGCCTCGGAATTAAGATTGAAGACAAACGTGCAGAAGAAGGAAAACATCCAGATACAGGTGAGCGCATTTTATAAAACTTCTTTTCTGCCAATCAGGCCTTTATGAATATTGTAATACTGACACTTATTTTCAACCAGTTATAACTTCACTCGCCGAGCTTCTATGCCTACCATTCAATTATTTCTTTTTTAAATTTGGTCTTGTTTAACTCCATTTGGCGTGACATAGACGCAAGCAAGGATTATCTGAAAATGTACACCTCATAGGAATTTACAGTCCATAATGGCCACAATATATTTGGGATAAGATACGTTGTTATTCCATACTTGCCCGCAATTAAGAAGTCACAGCAGTTGTAAAATGTACTCTTTGTGGAATACTTCGTCAACTACAAACCTGCGGCAGGTGATGATGCTCATATTTATATTACTAATCCTTATAAACATAATAATGGCTAATTTGATAGGCGTCAAAGCATAGAATTGTCCACAACTATTATCACATGAGACTGATAGCTTGTATGCATTTCATGCTCAGGTCTGGGCGAACGGGAGAAGTTAATCAAACTTGAAAGTCTGAAGGGACTGAAGGAAAAGCCAAAGGAACTGACGGTCAAAGAATCTAAAACTGCACCGTAAGTTAATTATAATATTTACATTATCATTGGTGATGCCAGAATTGGCATTTCATTTAGGTAGTTAATTTTACGTTCGTTGTGTACCTAGATGCACATATGAATTGCGCAGTTTCTTTGCTCCACTTTCTATTATAGTTCCTCCCAAGAAGCAACACTTACACAGTGGCCTTTAGCACTTCCCTGCTGAATGGCGTAAGAACAATAATGTAAGCTTCTAATGGTGTCTCATCAAGATCGCCCCTGTGCAAGTCTTCTCTTAAACGTGCGTGCAAATGTCAAATAACAGTTGATCGTATGAATAAAAATAATTCATTGCAAATTAAAAGTCGATTGGCAAATAGCTCAAATGATTGTAGACACAAACGACATAAATTGTCTCTGGGTAGCCTATGGTGTCATCGAGTGGGTCACATTTACACGTGTAGAATACAGCCGTCTATAATGACTAAGTAAACTGACACTGTCTCATATTACGGTTTGTAATCGTAGTTATTTGAAGGAAGCCGCATTATTCAAAGAAAGCGTGACAACTTGCGTGTAAATTTTCTGGAAATTGGTACAAAAGAGACTGTTTTGATTGGTAGACAGAATCTCGCCATTCCGCCTTTGAACTCATATTTAGTAGAGTCATTTGATTCATCGTGTGTGTTTTTATGTCACCATTTTGCTTGGGTTTATATTTCAAGCCTCGGAATTAAGATTGAAGACAAAAGTGCAGAAGAAGCAAATCATCCAGATGCAGGTGATCGCATTTTATAAAACTGAGTTCTGGCCGTTTCTCCTGTTTCTGCCATTCATGCCTTTTTGAATATTGTAATATTGACACTTATTTTCAACCAGTTTTAACTTCACTCGCCAAAATTACATGATTACCATTCAATTATTTCTTTTTAAATATGGTCTTGTTTAACTCCATTTGGCGTGACATAGACGCAAGCAAGGATTATCTGAAAATGTACACCTCATAATAATGTACAGTCCACAATGGCAACAATATATTTGGGATAAGATACTTTGCTAATCCTTACTTGCCCGCAATTAAGAAGTCAGAGTTATTGTAAAATGTACGGTTTGTGGAATACTTCGTCAACCGCAAACCTGCTGCGGGTGATGATGCTCATATTTATATTACTAATCCTTATAATCATTTCAATGACTAATTATATAGACGTCAAAGCATAAGATTGTCCCCAAATTTTGTGACATGAGATTATTAGCTTGTATGCATTTAATGGTCAGGTCTGGGCGAACGGGAGAACTTAATGAAAGTTGAAAATGTGAAGGGACTGAAGGAAAAGCCAAAGGAACTGACGGTCAAAGAATCTAAAACTGCACCGTAAGTTATTAAGATTGACTTACACAGTGGCCTTTAGCACTTCCCTGCTGAATGGCGTAAGAACAATAATGTAAGCTTCTTATGGTGTCTCATCAAGATCGCCTCTGTGCAGGTCTTCTTTAAAACGTGCATGCAAATGTCAAATAACAGTTGATCGTATGAATAAAAATAATTCATTGCAAATTAAAAGTCGATTGGCAAATAGTTAAAATGATTGTAGACACAAACGACATAGATTGCCTTTGGGTAGCCTATGGTGTCGTCGAATGGGTCACAGTTACAAGTGTAGAATACAGCCGTCTATAATGACTAAGTAAGCTGGCATTGTCTCAAATTACGGTTTGTAATCGTTGATATTTGAAGGTAGCCACATTATTCAAAGAGAGCATGACAACTTGCATGTAAATATTCTCGAAATTCTTACAAAAGAGACTGTTTTAATTGATAGACAATACATCGCCAATCCGCCTGTGAACTCAAATTTAGTAGAGTCATTTGATTCAGTGTTTCTGCTTTTGTATCACCATTCTGCTTGGGTTTATATTTCAAGCCTCGGAATTAAGATTGAAGACAAACGTGCAGAAGAAGCAAATCATCCAGATGCAGGTGAGCGCATTTTATTAAACTGAGTTCTGGCCGTATCGCCTGTTTCTGCCATTCATGCCTTTTTGAATATTGTAATATTGACACTTATTTTCAACCAGTTTTAACTTCACTCGCCGAACTTATATTCCTACCATTCAATAATTTCTTTTTAAAATATGGTCTCGTTTAACTCTATTTGGCGTGACATAGACGCAAGCAAGGATTATCTGGAAATGTACACCTCATAGTAATGTACAGTCCATAATGGCAACAATATATTTGGGATAAAATACGTTGTTATTCCTTACTTGCCCGCAATTAAGAAGTCAGAGTAGTTGTAAAATGTGCGGTTTGTGGAATACTTCGTCAACCGCAAACCTGCTTCGGGTGATGATGCTCATATTTATATTACTAATCCTTATTATCAATATAATGGCTAATTTGATAGGTGTCAAAGCCTAAGATTGTCCACAAATATTATCATATTAGATTGTTAGCTTGTATGCATTTCATGCTCAGGTCTGGGTGAACGGGAGAAGTTAATCAAAGTTGAAAGTCTGAAGGGACTGAAGGAGAAGCCAAAGGAACTGAAGGTCATAGAATCTAGAACTACACTGTAAGTTATTAGTAATATTTACATTATCATTGGTAATGCCAGAATTGGCATTTCATCAAGGTAGTTAATTTTACGTTCGTTGTGTACCTAGATACACATATGATTTACGCATTTTCTTTGCTCCACTTTCTATATGAGTTCTTCCCAAGAAGCAACACTTACACAGTGGCCTTTAGCACTTCCCTGCTGAATGGCGTAAGAACAATAATGTACATGTATGCTTCTTATAGTGTCTGATCAAGATCGCCTCTGTGCAGGTCTTCTGTAAAACGTGCATGCAAATGTCAAATGACAGTTTATCGTAAGAATAAAAATAATTCATTGCCAATGAAAAGTCGATTGGCAAATAGTTAAAATGATTGTAGACACAAACGACATAGACTGCCTTTGGGTAGCCTATGGTGTCGTCGAATGGGTCACATTTACAAGTGTAGAATACAGCCGTCTATAATGACTAAGTAAACTGACACTGTCTCATATTACGGTTTGTATTCGTTAATATTTGAAGGAGGCCACATTATTCAAAGAGAGCATGACAACTTGCATGTAAATATTCTGGAAATTAGTGCAAAAGAGACTGTTTTAATTGATAGACAATGCATCGCCAATCCGCCTATATACTCAAATTTAGTAGAGTCATTTGATTCAATGTTTCTGCTTTTGTCTCACCATTCTGCTTGGGTTTATATTTCAAGCCTCGGAATTACGATTGAAGACAAACGTGCAGAAGAAGGAAAACATCCAGATACAGGTGAGCGCATTTTATAAAACAAAGTGCTTGCCGTTTCTCCTGTTTCGGCCAATCAGGCCTTTTTGAATATTGTAATACTGACACTTATTTTCAGCCAGTATTAACTTCACTCGCCGAGCTTCTATACCTACCATTCAATTATTTCTTTTTTAAATATGGCCTCGTTTAACTCCATTTGGCGTGACATAGACGCAAGCAAGGATTATCTGAAAATGCCCACCTCACAGTTATGTACAGTCCATAATGGCAACAATATATTTGGGATAAGATACGTTGCTATTCTTTACTTGCCCGCAATTAAGAAGTCAGAGTAGTTGTAAAATGTACGGTTTGTAGTTTACTTCGTCAACCGCAAACCTGATGCGGGTGATGATATTTTCATATTTATATTACTAATCCTTAAAATCATTATAATGGCTAATTATATAGACGTCAAAGCATAACATTGTCCACATATATTGTCACATGAGATTATTAGCTTGTATGCATTTCATGCTCAGGTCTGGGCGAACAGGAGAAGGTAATCAAAGTTGAAAGTCTGAAGGGACTGAAGGAGAAGCCAAAGGAACTGAAAGTCAAAGAATCTAGGACTTCACTGTAAGTTATTAATAATATTTACATTATCATTGGTAATGCCAGAATTGGCATTTCATCTAGGTAGTTAATTTTACGTTCGTTGTGTACCTAGATGTACATATGAATTACCCATTTTCTTTGCACCACTTTCTATATGAGTTCCTCCCAAGAAACAACACTTACACAGTGGCCTTTAGCACTTTCCTGCTGAATGGCGTAAGAACAATAATGTAAGCTTCTTATGGTGTCTCATCAAGATCGCCTCTGTGCAGGTCTTCTCTAAAACGTGCATGCAAACGTCAAATAACAGTTGATCGTATGAATAAAAATAATTCATTGCAAATTAAAAGTCGATTGGCAAATAGTAAAAATGATTGTAGACACAAACGACATAGACTGCCTTTGGGTAGCCTTTAGTGTCATCGAATGGGTCACAGTTACAAGTGTAGAATACAGCCGTCTATAATGACTAAGTAAACTGACACTGTCTCATATTACGGTTTGTATTCGTTAATATTTGAAGGAAGCCACATTATTCAAAGAGAGCATGACAACTTGCATGTAAATATTCTGGAAATTAGTGCAAAAGAGACTGTTTTAATTGATAGACAATGCATCGCCAATCAGCCTTTATATTCAAATTTAGTAGAGTCATTTGATTCAATGTCTCTGCTTTTGTCTCACCATTCTGCTTGGGTTTATATTTCAAGCCTCGGAATTAAGATTGAAGACAAAAGTGCAGAAGAAGCAAATCATCCAGATGCAGGTGATCGCATTTTATAAAACTGAGTTCTGGCCGTTTCTCCTGTTTCTGCCATTCATGCCTTTTTGAATATTGTAATATTGACACTTATTTTCAACCAGTTTTAACTTCACTCGCCAAAATTACATGATTACCATTCAATTATTTCTTTTTAAATATGGTCTCGTTTAACTCCGTTTGGCGTGACATAGACGCAAGCAAGGATTACCTGAAAATGTACACCTCATAGTAATGTATAGTCCATAATGGCAACAATATATTTGGGATAAGATACGTTGCTATTCTTTACTTGCCCGCAATTAAGAAGTCAGAGTAGTTGTAAAATGTACGGTTTGTAGTTTACTTCGTCAACCGCAAACCTGCTGCGGGTGATGATGCTCATATTTATATTACTAATCCTTAAAATCATTATAATGGCTAATTATATAGACGTCAAAGCATAACATTGTCCACATATATTGTCACATGAGATTATTAGCTTGTATGCATTTAATGGTCAGGTCTGGGCGAACAGGAGAAGTTAATCAAAGTTGCAAGTCTGAAGGAACTGAAGGAAAAGCCAAAGGCACTGAAGGTCAAAGAATCTAGGACTTCACTGTAAGTTATTAATAATATTTACATTATCATTGGTAATGCCAGAATTGGCATTTCATCTAGGTAGTTAATTTTACGTTCGTTGTGTACCTAGATGTACATATGAATTACGCATTTTCATTGCTCCACTTCCTATATGAGTTCCTCCCAAGAAACAACACTTACACAGTGGCCTTTAGCACTTCCCTGCTGAATGGCGTAAGAACAATAATGTAAGCTTCTTATGGTGTCTGATCAAGATCGCCTCTGTGCAGGTCTTCTCTAAAACGTGCATGCAAATGTCAAATAACGGTTGATCGTATGAATAAAAATAATTCATTGCAAATTAAAAGTCGATTGGCAAATAGTAAAAGTGATTGTAGACACAAACGACATAGACTGCCTTTGGGTAGCCTTTAGTGTCATCGAATGGGTCACAGTTACAAGTGTAGAATACAGCCGTCTATAATGACTAAGTAAACTGACACTGTCTCATATTACGGTTTGTATTCGTTAATATTTGAAGGAGGCCACATTATTCAAAGAGAGCATGACAACTTGCATGTAAATATTCTGGAAATTAGTGCAAAAGAGACTGTTTTAATTGATAGACAATGCATCGCCAATCCGCCTGTATACTCAAATTTAGTAGAGTCATTTGATTCAATGTTTCTGCTTTTGTCTCACCATTCTGCTTGGGTTTATATTTCAAGCCTCGGAATTAAGATTGAAGACAAACGTGCAGAAGAAGGAAAACATCCAGATACAGGTGAGCGCATTTTATAAAACAAAGTGCTTGCCGTTTCTCCTGTTTCGGCCAATCAGGCCTTTTTGAAAATTGTATTACTGACACTTATTTTCAACCAGTTTTAACTTCACTCGCCGAGCTTCTATACCTACCATTCAATTATTTCTTTTTAAATATGGTCTCGTTTAACTCCGTTTGGCGTGACGTAGACGCAAGCAAGGATTATCTGAAAATGCCCACCTCACTGTTATGTACAGTCCATAATGGCAACAATATATTTGGGATAAGATACGTTGCTATTCTTTACTTGCCCGCAATTAAGAAGTCAGAGTAGTTGTAAAATGTACGGTTTGTAGTTTACTTCGTCAACCGCAAACCTGCTGCGGGTGATGATGTTCATATTTATATTACTAATCCTTAAAATCATTATAATGGCTAATTATATAGACGTCAAAGCATAACATTGTCCACATATATTGTCACATGAGGTTATTAGCTTGTATGCATTTCATGCTCAGGTCTGGGCGAACAGGAGAAGGTAATCAAAGTTGCAAGTCTGAAGGGACTGAAGGAAAAGCCAAAGGAACTGAAGGTCAAAGAATCTAGGACTGCACTGTAAGTTATTAATAATATTTACATTATCATTGGTAATGCCAGAATTGGCATTTCATCTAGGTAGTTAATTTTACGTTCGTTGTGTACCTAGATGTACATATGAATTACCCATTTTCTTTGCTCCACTTCCTATATGAGTTCCTCCCAAGAAGCAACACTTACACAGTGGCCTTTAGCACTTCCCTGCTCAATGGCGTATGAACAATAATGTAAGCTTCTTATGATGTCTGATCAAGATCGCCTCTGTGCAGGTCTTCTCTAAAACGTGCATGCACATGTCAAATAACGGTTGATCGTATGAATAAAAATAATTCATTGCAAATTAAAAGTCGATTGGCAAATAGTAAAAGTGATTGTAGACACAAACGACATAGACTGCCTTTGGGTAGCCTTTAGTGTCATCGAATGGGTCACAGTTACAAGTGTAGAATACAGCCGTCTATAATGACTAAGTAAACTGACACTGTCTCATATTACGGTTTGTATTCGTTAATATTTGAAGGAGGCCACATTATTCAAAGAGAGCATGACAACTTGCATGTAAATATTCTGGAAATTAGTGCAAAAGAGACTGTTTTAATTGATAGACAATGCATCGCCAATCCGCCTGTATACTCAAATTTAGTAGAGTCATTTGATTCAATGTTTCTGCTTTTGTCTCACCATTCTGCTTGGGTTTATATTTCAAGCCTCGGAATTAAGATTGAAGACAAACGTGCAGAAGAAGGAAAACATCCAGATACAGGTGAGCGCATTTTATAAAACAAAGTGCTTGCCGTTTCTCCTGTTTCGGCCAATCAGGCCTTTTTGAAAATTGTATTACTGACACTTATTTTCAACCAGTTTTAACTTCACTCGCCGAGCTTCTATACCTACCATTCAATTATTTCTTTTTAAATATGGTCTCGTTTAACTCCGTTTGGCGTGACGTAGACGCAAGCAAGGATTATCTGAAAATGCCCACCTCACTGTTATGTACAGTCCATAATGGCAACAATATATTTGGGATAAGATACGTTGCTATTCTTTACTTGCCCGCAATTAAGAAGTCAGAGTAGTTGTAAAATGTACGGTTTGTAGTTTACTTCGTCAACCGCAAACCTGCTGCGGGTGATGATGTTCATATTTATATTACTAATCCTTAAAATCATTATAATGGCTAATTATATAGACGTCAAAGCATAACATTGTCCACATATATTGTCACATGAGGTTATTAGCTTGTATGCATTTCATGCTCAGGTCTGGGCGAACAGGAGAAGGTAATCAAAGTTGCAAGTCTGAAGGGACTGAAGGAAAAGCCAAAGGAACTGAAGGTCAAAGAATCTAGGACTGCACTGTAAGTTATTAATAATATTTACATTATCATTGGTAATGCCAGAATTGGCATTTCATCTAGGTAGTTAATTTTACGTTCGTTGTGTACCTAGATGTACATATGAATTACCCATTTTCTTTGCTCCACTTTCTATATGAGTTCCTCCCAAGAAGCAACACTTACACAGTGGCCTTTAGCACTTCCCTGCTCAATGGCGTATGAACAATAATGTAAGCTTCTTATGATGTCTGATCAAGATCGCCTCTGTGCAGGTCTTCTCTAAAACGTGCATGCACATGTCAAATAACGGTTGATCGTATGAATAAAAATAATTCATTGCAAATTAAAAGTCGATTGGCAAATAGTAAAAGTGATTGTAGACACAAACGACATAGACTGCCTTTGGGTAGCCTTTAGTGTCATCGAATGGGTCACAGTTACAAGTGTAGAATACAGCCGTCTATAATGACTAAGTAAACTGACACTGTCTCATATTACGGTTTGTATTCGTTAATATTTGAAGGAGGCCACATTATTCAAAGAGAGCATGACAACTTGCATGTAAATATTCTGGAAATTAGTGCAAAAGAGACTGTTTTAATTGATAGACAATGCATCGCCAATCCGCCTGTATACTCAAATTTAGTAGAGTCATTTGATTCAATGTTTCTGCTTTTGTCTCACCATTCTGCTTGGGTTTATATTTCAAGCCTCGGAATTAAGATTGAAGACAAAAGTGCTGAAGAAGCAAATCATCCAGATGCAGGTGATCGCATTTTATAAAACTGAGTTCTGGCCGTTTCTCCTGTTTCTGCCATTCATGCCTTTTTGAATATTGTAATATTGACACTTATTTTCAACCAGTTTTAACTTCACTCGCCAAAATTACATGATTACCATTCAATTATTTCTTTTTAAATATGGTCTCGTTTAACTCCGTTTGGCGTGACATAGACGCCAGCAAGGATTACCTGAAAATGTACACCTCATAGTAATGTATAGTCCATAATGGCAACAATATATTTGGGATAAGATACGTTGCTATTCTTTACTTGCCCGCAATTAAGAAGTCAGAGTAGTTGTAAAATGTACGGTTTGTAGTTTACTTCGTCAACCGCAAACCTGCTGCGGGTGATGATGCTCATATTTATATTACTAATCCTTAAAATCATTATAATGGCTAATTATATAGACGTCAAAGCATAACATTGTCCACATATATTGTCACATGAGATTATTAGCTTGTATGCATTTAATGGTCAGGTCTGGGCGAACAGGAGAAGTTAATCAAAGTTGCAAGTCTGAAGGAACTGAAGGAAAAGCCAAAGGCACTGAAGGTCAAAGAATCTAGGACTTCACTGTAAGTTATTAATAATATTTACATTATCATTGGTAATGCCAGAATTGGCATTTCATCTAGGTAGTTAATTTTACGTTCGTTGTGTACCTAGATGTACATATGAATTACGCATTTTCATTGCTCCACTTCCTATATGAGTTCCTCCCAAGAAACAACACTTACACAGTGGCCTTTAGCACTTCCCTGCTGAATGGCGTAAGAACAATAATGTAAGCTTCTTATGGTGTCTGATCAAGATCGCCTCTGTGCAGGTCTTCTCTAAAACGTGCATGCAAATGTCAAATAACGGTTGATCGTATGAATAAAAATAATTCATTGCAAATTAAAAGTCGATTGGCAAATAGTAAAAGTGATTGTAGACACAAACGACATAGACTGCCTTTGGGTAGCCTTTAGTGTCATCGAATGGGTCACAGTTACAAGTGTAGAATACAGCCGTCTATAATGACTAAGTAAACTGACACTGTCTCATATTACGGTTTGTATTCGTTAATATTTGAAGGAGGCCACATTATTCAAAGAGAGCATGACAACTTGCATGTAAATATTCTGGAAATTAGTGCAAAAGAGACTGTTTTAATTGATAGACAATGCATCGCCAATCCGCCTGTATACTCAAATTTAGTAGAGTCATTTGATTCAATGTTTCTGCTTTTGTCTCACCATTCTGCTTGGGTTTATATTTCAAGCCTCGGAATTAAGATTGAAGACAAACGTGCAGAAGAAGGAAAACATCCAGATACAGGTGAGCGCATTTTATAAAACAAAGTGCTTGCCGTTTCTCCTGTTTCGGCCAATCAGGCCTTTTTGAAAATTGTATTACTGACACTTATTTTCAACCAGTTTTAACTTCACTCGCCGAGCTTCTATACCTACCATTCAATTATTTCTTTTTAAATATGGTCTCGTTTAACTCCGTTTGGCGTGACGTAGACGCAAGCAAGGATTATCTGAAAATGCCCACCTCACTGTTATGTACAGTCCATAATGGCAACAATATATTTGGGATAAGATACGTTGCTATTCTTTACTTGCCCGCAATTAAGAAGTCAGAGTAGTTGTAAAATGTACGGTTTGTAGTTTACTTCGTCAACCGCAAACCTGCTGCGGGTGATGATGTTCATATTTATATTACTAATCCTTAAAATCATTATAATGGCTAATTATATAGACGTCAAAGCATAACATTGTCCACATATATTGTCACATGAGGTTATTAGCTTGTATGCATTTCATGCTCAGGTCTGGGCGAACAGGAGAAGGTAATCAAAGTTGCAAGTCTGAAGGGACTGAAGGAAAAGCCAAAGGAACTGAAGGTCAAAGAATCTAGGACTGCACTGTAAGTTATTAATAATATTTACATTATCATTGGTAATGCCAGAATTGGCATTTCATCTAGGTAGTTAATTTTACGTTCGTTGTGTACCTAGATGTACATATGAATTACCCATTTTCTTTGCTCCACTTCCTATATGAGTTCCTCCCAAGAAGCAACACTTACACAGTGGCCTTTAGCACTTCCCTGCTCAATGGCGTATGAACAATAATGTAAGCTTCTTATGATGTCTGATCAAGATCGCCTCTGTGCAGGTCTTCTCTAAAACGTGCATGCACATGTCAAATAACGGTTGATCGTATGAATAAAAATAATTCATTGCAAATTAAAAGTCGATTGGCAAATAGTAAAAGTGATTGTAGACACAAACGACATAGACTGCCTTTGGGTAGCCTTTAGTGTCATCGAATGGGTCACAGTTACAAGTGTAGAATACAGCCGTCTATAATGACTAAGTAAACTGACACTGTCTCATATTACGGTTTGTATTCGTTAATATTTGAAGGAGGCCACATTATTCAAAGAGAGCATGACAACTTGCATGTAAATATTCTGGAAATTAGTGCAAAAGAGACTGTTTTAATTGATAGACAATGCATCGCCAATCCGCCTGTATACTCAAATTTAGTAGAGTCATTTGATTCAATGTTTCTGCTTTTGTCTCACCATTCTGCTTGGGTTTATATTTCAAGCCTCGGAATTAAGATTGAAGACAAAAGTGCTGAAGAAGCAAATCATCCAGATGCAGGTGATCGCATTTTATAAAACTGAGTTCTGGCCGTTTCTCCTGTTTCTGCCATTCATGCCTTTTTGAATATTGTAATATTGACACTTATTTTCAACCAGTTTTAACTTCACTCGCCAAAATTACATGATTACCATTCAATTATTTCTTTTTAAATATGGTCTCGTTTAACTCCGTTTGGCGTGACATAGACGCCAGCAAGGATTACCTGAAAATGTACACCTCATAGTAATGTATAGTCCATAATGGCAACAATATATTTGGGATAAGATACGTTGCTATTCTTTACTTGCCCGCAATTAAGAAGTCAGAGTAGTTGTAAAATGTACGGTTTGTAGTTTACTTCGTCAACCGCAAACCTGCTGCGGGTGATGATGCTCATATTTATATTACTAATCCTTAAAATCATTATAATGGCTAATTATATAGACGTCAAAGCATAACATTGTCCACATATATTGTCACATGAGATTATTAGCTTGTATGCATTTAATGGTCAGGTCTGGGCGAACAGGAGAAGTTAATCAAAGTTGCAAGTCTGAAGGAACTGAAGGAAAAGCCAAAGGCACTGAAGGTCAAAGAATCTAGGACTTCACTGTAAGTTATTAATAATATTTACATTATCATTGGTAATGCCAGAATTGGCATTTCATCTAGGTAGTTAATTTTACGTTCGTTGTGTACCTAGATGTACATATGAATTACGCATTTTCATTGCTCCACTTCCTATATGAGTTCCTCCCAAGAAACAACACTTACACAGTGGCCTTTAGCACTTCCCTGCTGAATGGCGTAAGAACAATAATGTAAGCTTCTTATGGTGTCTGATCAAGATCGCCTCTGTGCAGGTCTTCTCTAAAACGTGCATGCAAATGTCAAATAACGGTTGATCGTATGAATAAAAATAATTCATTGCAAATTAAAAGTCGATTGGCAAATAGTAAAAGTGATTGTAGACACAAACGACATAGACTGCCTTTGGGTAGCCTTTAGTGTCATCGAATGGGTCACAGTTACAAGTGTAGAATACAGCCGTCTATAATGACTAAGTAAACTGACACTGTCTCATATTACGGTTTGTATTCGTTAATATTTGAAGGAGGCCACATTATTCAAAGAGAGCATGACAACTTGCATGTAAATATTCTGGAAATTAGTGCAAAAGAGACTGTTTTAATTGATAGACAATGCATCGCCAATCCGCCTGTATACTCAAATTTAGTAGAGTCATTTGATTCAATGTTTCTGCTTTTGTCTCACCATTCTGCTTGGGTTTATATTTCAAGCCTCGGAATTAAGATTGAAGACAAACGTGCAGAAGAAGGAAAACATCCAGATACAGGTGAGCGCATTTTATAAAACAAAGTGCTTGCCGTTTCTCCTGTTTCGGCCAATCAGGCCTTTTTGAAAATTGTATTACTGACACTTATTTTCAACCAGTTTTAACTTCACTCGCCGAGCTTCTATACCTACCATTCAATTATTTCTTTTTAAATATGGTCTCGTTTAACTCCGTTTGGCGTGACGTAGACGCAAGCAAGGATTATCTGAAAATGCCCACCTCACTGTTATGTACAGTCCATAATGGCAACAATATATTTGGGATAAGATACGTTGCTATTCTTTACTTGCCCGCAATTAAGAAGTCAGAGTAGTTGTAAAATGTACGGTTTGTAGTTTACTTCGTCAACCGCAAACCTGCTGCGGGTGATGATGTTCATATTTATATTACTAATCCTTAAAATCATTATAATGGCTAATTATATAGACGTCAAAGCATAACATTGTCCACATATATTGTCACATGAGATTATTAGCTTGTATGCATTTCATGCTCAGGTCTGGGCGAACAGGAGAAGGTAATCAAAGTTGCAAGTCTGAAGGGACTGAAGGAAAAGCCAAAGGAACTGAAGGTCAAAGAATCTAGGACTGCACTGTAAGTTATTAATAATATTTACATTATCATTGGTAATGCCAGAATTGGCATTTCATCTAGGTAGTTAATTTTACGTTCGTTGTGTACCTAGATGTACATATGAATTACGCATTTTCATTGCTCCACTTCCTATATGAGTTCCTCCCAAGAAACAACACTTACACAGTGGCCTTTAGCACTTCCCTGCTGAATGGCGTAAGAACAATAATGTAAGCTTCTTATGGTGTCTGATCAAGATCGCCTCTGTGCAGGTCTTCTCTAAAACGTGCATGCAAATGTCAAATAACGGTTGATCGTATGAATAAAAATAATTCATTGCAAATTAAAAGTCGATTGGCAAATAGTAAAAGTGATTGTAGACACAAACGACATAGACTGCCTTTGGGTAGCCTTTAGTGTCATCGAATGGGTCACAGTTACAAGTGTAGAATACAGCCGTCTATAATGACTAAGTAAACTGACACTGTCTCATATTACGGTTTGTATTCGTTAATATTTGAAGGAGGCCACATTATTCAAAGAGAGCATGACAACTTGCATGTAAATATTCTGGAAATTAGTGCAAAAGAGACTGTTTTAATTGATAGACAATGCATCGCCAATCCGCCTGTATACTCAAATTTAGTAGAGTCATTTGATTCAATGTTTCTGCTTTTGTCTCACCATTCTGCTTGGGTTTATATTTCAAGCCTCGGAATTAAGATTGAAGACAAACGTGCAGAAGAAGGAAAACATCCAGATACAGGTGAGCGCATTTTATAAAACAAAGTGCTTGCCGTTTCTCCTGTTTCGGCCAATCAGGCCTTTTTGAAAATTGTATTACTGACACTTATTTTCAACCAGTTTTAACTTCACTCGCCGAGCTTCTATACCTACCATTCAATTATTTCTTTTTAAATATGGTCTCGTTTAACTCCGTTTGGCGTGACGTAGACGCAAGCAAGGATTATCTGAAAATGCCCACCTCACTGTTATGTACAGTCCATAATGGCAACAATATATTTGGGATAAGATACGTTGCTATTCTTTACTTGCCCGCAATTAAGAAGTCAGAGTAGTTGTAAAATGTACGGTTTGTAGTTTACTTCGTCAACCGCAAACCTGCTGCGGGTGATGATGTTCATATTTATATTACTAATCCTTAAAATCATTATAATGGCTAATTATATAGACGTCAAAGCATAACATTGTCCACATATATTGTCACATGAGATTATTAGCTTGTATGCATTTCATGCTCAGGTCTGGGCGAACAGGAGAAGGTAATCAAAGTTGCAAGTCTGAAGGGACTGAAGGAAAAGCCAAAGGAACTGAAGGTCAAAGAATCTAGGACTGCACTGTAAGTTATTAATAATATTTACATTATCATTGGTAATGCCAGAATTGGCATTTCATCTAGGTAGTTAATTTTACGTTCGTTGTGTACCTAGATGTACATATGAATTACCCATTTTCTTTGCTCCACTTTCTATATGAGTTCCTCCCAAGAAGCAACACTTACACAGTGGCCTTTAGCACTTCCCTGCTGAATGGCGTAAGAACAATAATGTAAGCTTCTTATGGTGTCTGATCAAGATCGCCTCTGTGCAGGTCTTCTGTAAAACGTGCATGCAAATGTCAAATAACAGTTGATCGTCAGATTTTAAATAATTCATTGCAAATTAAAAGTCGATTGGCAAATAGTTAAAATGATTGTAGACACAAACGACTGCGTATAGGTAGCCTATGGTGTCGTCGAATGGGTCACATTTACAAGTTTAGAATACAGCCGTCTATGGTGACTACGTAAACTGACACTGTCTCATATTACGGTTTGTAATCGTTAACATTTGAAGGAAGCCACATTATTCAAAGAAAACGTGACAACTTCCATGTATTTTTTCTGTAAAATAGTACAAAAGAGACTGTTTTAATTGATAGACAATACATCGTCAATCCGCCTGAAAACTCAATTTTAGTAGAGTCATTTGATTCAGTGCTTCTGTTGTTATGTCACCATTCTGCTTGGGTTTATATTTCAAGCCTCGGAATTAAGATTGAAGACAAAAGTGCAGAAGAAGCAAATCATCCAAATGCAGGTGATCGCATTTTATAAAACTGAGTTCTGGCCGTTTCTCCTGTTTCTGCCATTCATGCCTTTTTGAATATTGTAATATTGACACTTATTTTCAACCAGTTTTAACTTCACTCGCCAAAATTACATGATTACCATTCAATTATTTCTTTTTAAATATGGCCTCGTTTAACTCCATTTGGCGTGACATAGACGCAAGCAAGGATTATCTGAAAATGCCCACCTCACAGTTATGTACAGTCCATAATGGCAACAATATATTTGGGATAAGATACGTTGCTATTCTTTACTTGCCCGCAATTAAGAAGTCAGAGTAGTTGTAAAATGTACGGTTTGTAGTTTACTTCGTCAACCGCAAACCTGCTGCGGGTGATGATGTTCATATTTATATTACTAATCCTTAAAATCATTATAATGGCTAATTATATAGACGTCAAAGCATAACATTGTCCACATATATTGTCACATGAGATTATTAGCTTGTATGCATTTCATGCTCAGGTCTGGGCGAACAGGAGAAGGTAATCAAAGTTGCAAGTCTGAAGGGACTGAAGGAAAAGCCAAAGGAACTGAAGGTCAAAGAATCTAGGACTGCACTGTAAGTTATTAATAATATTTACATTATCATTGGTAATGCCAGAATTGGCATTTCATCTAGGTAGTTAATTTTACGTTCGTTGTGTACCTAGATGTACATATGAATTACGCATTTTCATTGCTCCACTTCCTATATGAGTTCCTCCCAAGAAACAACACTTACACAGTGGCCTTTAGCACTTCCCTGCTGAATGGCGTAAGAACAATAATGTAAGCTTCTTATGGTGTCTGATCAAGATCGCCTCTGTGCAGGTCTTCTCTAAAACGTGCATGCAAATGTCAAATAACGGTTGATCGTATGAATAAAAATAATTCATTGCAAATTAAAAGTCGATTGGCAAATAGTAAAAATGATTGTAGACACAAACGACATAGACTGCCTTTGGGTAGCCTTTAGTGTCATCGAATGGGTCACAGTTACAAGTGTAGAATACAGCCGTCTATAATGACTAAGTAAACTGACACTGTCTCATATTACGGTTTGTATTCGTTAATATTTGAAGGAGGCCACATTATTCAAAGAGAGCATGACAACTTGCATGTAAATATTCTGGAAATTAGTGCAAAAGAGACTGTTTTAATTGATAGACAATGCATCGCCAATCCGCCTGTATACTCAAATTTAGTAGAGTCATTTGATTCAATGTTTCTGCTTTTGTCTCACCATTCTGCTTGGGTTTATATTTCAAGCCTCGGAATTAAGATTGAAGACAAAAGTGCAGAAGAAGCAAATCATCCAGATGCAGGTGATCGCATTTTATAAAACTGAGTTCTGGCCGTTTCTCCTGTTTCTGCCATTCATGCCTTTTTGAATATTGTAATATTGACACTTATTTTCAACCAGTTTTAACTTCACTCGCCAAAATTACATGATTACCATTCAATTATTTCTTTTTAAATATGGTCTCGTTTAACTCCGTTTGGCGTGACATAGACGCCAGCAAGGATTACCTGAAAATGTACACCTCATAGTAATGTATAGTCCATAATGGCAACAATATATTTGGGATAAGATACGTTGCTATTCTTTACTTGCCCGCAATTAAGAAGTCAGAGTAGTTGTAAAATGTACGGTTTGTAGTTTACTTCGTCAACCGCAAACCTGCTGCGGGTGATGATGCTCATATTTATATTACTAATCCTTAAAATCATTATAATGGCTAATCATATAGACGTCAAAGCATAACATTGTCCACATATATTGTCACATGAGATTATTAGCTTGTATGCATTTAATGGTCAGGTCTGGGCGAACAGGAGAAGTTAATCAAAGTTGCAAGTCTGAAGGAACTGAAGGAAAAGCCAAAGGAACTGAAGGTCAAAGAATCTAGGACTGCACTGTAAGTTATTAATAATATTTACATTATCATTGGTAATGCCAGAATTGGCATTTCATCTAGGTAGTTAATTTTACGTTCGTTGTGTACCTAGATGTACATATGAATTACGCATTTTCATTGCTCCACTTCCTATATGAGTTCCTCCCAAGAAACAACACTTACACAGTGGCTTTTAGCACTTCCCTGCTGAATGGCGTAAGAACAATAATGTATGCTTCTTATGGTGTCTGATCAAGATCGCCTCTGTGCAGGTCTTCTCTAAAACGTGCATGCAAATGTCAAATAACGGTTGATCGTATGAATAAAAATAATTCATTGCAAATTAAAAGTCGATTGGCAAATAGTAAAAATGATTGTAGACACAAACGACATAGACTGCCTTTGGGTAGCCTTTAGTGTCATCGAATGGGTCACAGTTACAAGTGTAGAATACAGCCGTCTATAATGACTAAGTAAACTGACACTGTCTCATATTACGGTTTGTATTCGTTAATATTTGAAGGAGGCCACATTATTCAAAGAGAGCATGACAACTTGCATGTAAATATTCTGGAAATTAGTGCAAAAGAGACTGTTTTAATTGATAGACAATGCATCGCCAATCCGCCTGTATACTCAAATTTAGTAGAGTCATTTGATTCAATGTTTCTGCTTTTGTCTCACCATTCTGCTTGGGTTTATATTTCAAGCCTCGGAATTAAGATTGAAGACAAACGTGCAGAAGAAGGAAAACATCCAGATACAGGTGAGCGCATTTTATAAAACAAAGTGCTTGCCGTTTCTCCTGTTTCGGCCAATCAGGCCTTTTTGAAAATTGTATTACTGACACTTATTTTCAACCAGTTTTAACTTCACTCGCCGAGCTTCTATACCTACCATTCAATTATTTCTTTTTAAATATGGTCTCGTTTAACTCCGTTTGGCGTGACGTAGACGCAAGCAAGGATTATCTGAAAATGCCCACCTCACTGTTATGTACAGTCCATAATGGCAACAATATATTTGGGATAAGATACGTTGCTATTCTTTACTTGCCCGCAATTAAGAAGTCAGAGTAGTTGTAAAATGTACGGTTTGTAGTTTACTTCGTCAACCGCAAACCTGCTGCGGGTGATGATGTTCATATTTATATTACTAATCCTTAAAATCATTATAATGGCTAATTATATAGACGTCAAAGCATAACATTGTCCACATATATTGTCACATGAGATTATTAGCTTGTATGCATTTCATGCTCAGGTCTGGGCGAACAGGAGAAGGTAATCAAAGTTGCAAGTCTGAAGGGACTGAAGGAAAAGCCAAAGGAACTGAAGGTCAAAGAATCTAGGACTGCACTGTAAGTTATTAATAATATTTACATTATCATTGGTAATGCCAGAATTGGCATTTCATCTAGGTAGTTAATTTTACGTTCGTTGTGTACCTAGATGTACATATGAATTACGCATTTTCATTGCTCCACTTCCTATATGAGTTCCTCCCAAGAAACAACACTTACACAGTGGCCTTTAGCACTTCCCTGCTGAATGGCGTAAGAACAATAATGTAAGCTTCTTATGGTGTCTGATCAAGATCGCCTCTGTGCAGGTCTTCTCTAAAACGTGCATGCAAATGTCAAATAACGGTTGATCGTATGAATAAAAATAATTCATTGCAAATTAAAAGTCGATTGGCAAATAGTAAAAGTGATTGTAGACACAAACGACATAGACTGCCTTTGGGTAGCCTTTAGTGTCATCGAATGGGTCACAGTTACAAGTGTAGAATACAGCCGTCTATAATGACTAAGTAAACTGACACTGTCTCATATTACGGTTTGTATTCGTTAATATTTGAAGGAGGCCACATTATTCAAAGAGAGCATGACAACTTGCATGTAAATATTCTGGAAATTAGTGCAAAAGAGACTGTTTTAATTGATAGACAATGCATCGCCAATCCGCCTGTATACTCAAATTTAGTAGAGTCATTTGATTCAATGTTTCTGCTTTTGTCTCACCATTCTGCTTGGGTTTATATTTCAAGCCTCGGAATTAAGATTGAAGACAAACGTGCAGAAGAAGGAAAACATCCAGATACAGGTGAGCGCATTTTATAAAACAAAGTGCTTGCCGTTTCTCCTGTTTCGGCCAATCAGGCCTTTTTGAAAATTGTATTACTGACACTTATTTTCAACCAGTTTTAACTTCACTCGCCGAGCTTCTATACCTACCATTCAATTATTTCTTTTTAAATATGGTCTCGTTTAACTCCGTTTGGCGTGACGTAGACGCAAGCAAGGATTATCTGAAAATGCCCACCTCACTGTTATGTACAGTCCATAATGGCAACAATATATTTGGGATAAGATACGTTGCTATTCTTTACTTGCCCGCAATTAAGAAGTCAGAGTAGTTGTAAAATGTACGGTTTGTAGTTTACTTCGTCAACCGCAAACCTGCTGCGGGTGATGATGTTCATATTTATATTACTAATCCTTAAAATCATTATAATGGCTAATTATATAGACGTCAAAGCATAACATTGTCCACATATATTGTCACATGAGATTATTAGCTTGTATGCATTTCATGCTCAGGTCTGGGCGAACAGGAGAAGGTAATCAAAGTTGCAAGTCTGAAGGGACTGAAGGAAAAGCCAAAGGAACTGAAGGTCAAAGAATCTAGGACTGCACTGTAAGTTATTAATAATATTTACATTATCATTGGTAATGCCAGAATTGGCATTTCATCTAGGTAGTTAATTTTACGTTCGTTGTGTACCTAGATGTACATATGAATTACCCATTTTCTTTGCTCCACTTTCTATATGAGTTCCTCCCAAGAAGCAACACTTACACAGTGGCCTTTAGCACTTCCCTGCTGAATGGCGTAAGAACAATAATGTAAGCTTCTTATGGTGTCTGATCAAGATCGCCTCTGTGCAGGTCTTCTGTAAAACGTGCATGCAAATGTCAAATAACAGTTGATCGTCAGATTTTAAATAATTCATTGCAAATTAAAAGTCGATTGGCAAATAGTTAAAATGATTGTAGACACAAACAACTGCGTATAGGTAGCCTATGGTGTCGTCGAATGGGTCACATTTACAAGTTTAGAATACAGCCGTCTATGGTGACTACGTAAACTGACACTGTCTCATATTACGGTTTGTAATCGTTAACATTTGAAGGAAGCCACATTTTTCAAAGAAAACGTGACAACTTCCATGTATTTTTTCTGTAAAATAGTACAAAAGAGACTGTTTTAATTGATAGACAATACATCGTCAATCCGCCTGAAAACTCAATTTTAGTAGTCATTTGATTCAGTGCTTCTGTTGTTATGTCACCATTCTGCTTGGGTTTATATTTCAAGCCTCGGAATTAAGATTGAAGACAAAAGTGCAGAAGAAGCAAATCATCCAAATGCAGGTGATCGCATTTTATAAAACTGAGTTCTGGCCGTTTCTCCTGTTTCTGCCATTCATGCCTTTTTGAATATTGTAATATTGACACTTATTTTCAACCAGTTTTAACTTCACTCGCCAAAATTACATGATTACCATTCAATTATTTCTTTTTAAATATGGTCTCGTTTAACTCCGTTTGGCGTGACATAGACGCAAGTAAGGATTACCTGAAAATGTACACCTCATAGTAATGTACAGTCCATAATGGCAACAATATATTTGGGATAAGATACGTTGCTATTCTTTACTTGCCCGCAATTAAGAAGTCAGAGTAGTTGTAAAATGTACGGTTTGTAGTTTACTTCGTCAACCACAAACCTGCTGCGGGTGATGATGCTCATATTTATTTTACTAATCCTTAAAATCATTATAATGGCTAATTATATAGACGTCAAAGCATAACATTGTCCACATATATTGTCACATGAGATTATTAGCTTGTATGCATTTAATGGTCAGGTCTGGGCGAACAGGAGAAGTTAGTCAAAGTTGAAAATCTGAAGGAACTGAAGGAAAAGCCAAAGGAACTGAAGGTCAAAGAATCTAGAACTGCGCTGTAAGTTATTAATAATATTTACATTGTCATTGGTAATGCCAGAATTGGCATTTCATCTAGGTAGTTAATTTTACGTTCGTTGTGTACATAGATGTACATATGAATTACCCATTTTCTTTGCTCCACTGTCTATATGAGTTCCTCCCAAGAAGCAACACTTACACAGTGGCCTTTAGCACTTCCCTGCTGAATGGCGTAAGAACAATAATGTAAGCTTCTTATGGTGTCTGATCAAGATCGCCTCTGTGCAGGTCTTCTGTAAAACGTGCATGCAAATGTCAAATAACAGTTGATCGTCAGATTTTAAATAATTCATTGCAAATTAAAAGTCGATTGGCAAATAGTTAAAATGATTGTAGACACAAACGACTGCGTATAGGTAGCCTATGGTGTCGTCGAATGGGTCACATTTACAAGTTTAGAATACAGCCGTCTATGGTGACTACGTAAACTGACACTGTCTCATATTACGGTTTGTAATCGTTGATATTTGAAGTAAGCCACATTATTCAAAGAGCGTGACAACTTGCATGTAAATATTCTGGAAATTAGTGCAAAAGAGACTGTTTTAATTGATAGACAATGCAGCGCCTATCCGCCTATAAACTCAAATTTAGTCGAGTCATTTGATTCAGTGTTTCTGCTTTTGTCTCACCATTCTGCTTGGGTTTTTATTTCAAGCTGTAGAATTAAGAGTGAAGACAAAAGTGCAAAAGAAGCAAAACATCCAGATACAGGTGAGCTCATTTTATAAAACTGATCCTGGCCGTTTCTCCTGTTTCTGCCATTCATGCCTTTTTGAATATTGTAATACTGACACTTATTTTCAACCAGTTTTAACTTCACTCGCCAAAATTGTATGCCTACCATTCAATTATTTCTTTTTAAATATGGTCTCGTTTAACTCCGTTTGGCGTGACATAGACGGAAGCAAGGATTACCTGAAAATGTACACCTCATAGTAATGTACAGTCCATAATGGCAACAATATATTTGGGATAAGATACGTTGCTATTCTTTACTTGCCCGCAATTAAGAAGTCAGAGTAGTTGTAAAATGTACGGTTTGTAGTTTACTTCGTCAACCGCAAACCTGCTGCGGGTGATGATGCTCATATTTATATTACTAATCCTTATAATCATTATAATGGCTAATTTGATAGACGTCAAAGCATAACATTGTCCACATATATTATCACATTAGATTGTTAGCTTGTATGCATTTCATGCTCAGGTCTGGGTGAACGGGAAAAGTTAATCAAAGTTGAAAGTCTGAAGGAACTGAAGGAAAAGCCAAAGGAACTGAAGGTCAAAGAATCTAAAACTGCACTGTAAGTTATTAATAATCTTTTCATTATCATTGGTAATGCCAGAATTGGCATTTCATCTAGATAGTTAATTTTATGTTCGTTGTGTACCTACATGCACATATGAATTACGCATTTTCATATCTCCACTTTCTATACGAGTTCCTCTCAAGAAGCAACACTTACACAGTGGCCTTTAGCACTTCCCTGCTCAATGGCGTATGAACAATAATGTAAGCTTCTTATGATGTCTGATCAAGATCGCCTCTGTGCAGGTCTTCTCTAAAACGTGCATGCAAATGTCAAATAAGAGTTGATCGTAAGAATAAAAATAATTCATTGCAAATTAAAAGTCGATTGGCAAATAGTAAAAATGATTGTAGACACAAACGACATAGACTGCCTTTGGGTAGCCTATGGTGTCGTCGAATGGGTCACATTTACAAGTGTAGAATACAGCCGTCTATAATGACTAAGTAAACTGACACTGTCTCATATTGCGGTTTGTAATCATAGTTATTTGAGCGAGGCCACATTATTCAAAGAGAGCGTGACAACTTGCATGTAAATGTTTGGATATTAGTACAAACAAGACTGTTTTGATTGGTAGACAGAATATCGCCATTCCGCCTGTGAACTCATATTTAGTAGAGTCATTTGATTCATTGTGTGTGTTTTTATGTCACCATTCTGGCTGGGTTTATATTTCAAGCCTCGGAATTAAGATTGAAGACAAAAGTGCAGAACAAGCAAAACATCCAGATACAGGCGAGTGGATTTTATAAAACTGAGCTCTGGCCGTTTCTCCTGTTGCTGTCCTTCATGCCATTTTGAATATTGTAATACTGACACTTATTTTCAACCAGTTATAACTACACTCAACAAATTATTAGCATGCAATTCATTTTTTTCTGTTTTAATTCTCTTGTCATGACATATGCGCACGCCATGATTAGATGGTAATTGTATACTCCATGGTAAAGTACAGTCCAAATTGGTATTAATATATATTTAGGATCAGAGACGTTGATGTCCGATATTCTGTTCCTCGCCCATAAGTAGTGTGTCAGTATTCGTAAACTGTATCGTCCGTGGAATATGTTGTCAGGCACAAACCAACCACAGGTGATGATGCTCCTATTTATAAAAGCAATTTTTTTAGTAATTACAATGGCCAATAATATAGACGTCAAAGCATAAGACTGTCCACAAATATTATCACATGAGATTATTAGCTTGTATGCATTTCATGCTCAGGTCTGGGCGAACGTGAGAAATTAATCAAAAATGAAAGTCTGAAGGGACTGAAGGAAAAGCCAAAGGAACTGAAGGTCAAAGAATCTAAAACTGCACTGTAAGCTATTAATAATATTTACATTATCATTGGTAATGCCAGAATTGGCATTTCATCTAGGTAGTTAATTTTTCGTTTGTTGTGTACCTAGATGTACATATGAATTACGCAGTTTCTTTGCTCCACTTTCTATATGAGTTCCTCCCAAGAAGCAACATTTACACAGTGGCCTTTAGCACTTCCCTGCTGAATGGCGTATGAACAATAATGTAAGCTTCTTATGGTGTCTGAACAAGATCGCCTCTTTGCAGGTCTTCTCTAAAACGTGCATGCAAATGTCAAATAACAGTTGATCGTCAGATTTTAAATAATTAATTGCAAATTAAAAGTCGATTGACAAATAGTTAAAATGATTGTAGACACAAACGACATAGACTGCCTTTAGGTATCCTATTGTTTCATCGAATGGGTCTCATTTACAAGTGTACAATACAGCCGTCTATAATGACTACGTTAACTGACACTGTCTCATATTAGGGTTTGTAATCGTTGATATTTGAAGGAAGCCACATTATTCAAAGAGGGCGTGACAACTTGCATGTAAATATTTTGGAAATTGGTACAAAAGAAACTGTTTTAATTCATAGACAATACATCGTCAATTCGCCTGTGAACTCAAATTTAGTAGAGTCATTTAATTCAGTGTTTCTGGTTTTGTGTCACCATTCTGCTTGGGTTTATATTTCAAGCCTCGGAATTAAGATTGAAGTCAAAAGTTCAGGAGAAGCAAATCATCCAGATGCAGGTGAGCGCATTTTATAAAACTGAGTTTTGGCCGTTTTTCTTGTTTCTGCCATTCAGGCCTTTTTGAATATTGTAATATTGACACTTATTTTCAACCAGTTTTAACTTCACTCGCCGAACTTATATTCCTACCATTCAATTATTTCTTTTTTAAATATGGTCTCGTTTAACTCCGTTTGGCGTGACATAGGCGCAAGCAAGGATTATCTGAAAATGTACACCTCATAGTAATGTACAGTCCATAATGGCAACAATATATTTGGGATAAGATACGTTGCTATTCCTTACTTGCCCGCAATTAAGAAGTCAGAGTTCTTGTAATAAGTGCGGTTTGTGGAATACTTCGTCAACCGCAAACCTGCTGCGGGTGATGATATTTATATTACCAACCCTTATAATCATTATAATGGCTAATTTGATAGGTGTCAAAGCATAAAATTGTCCACAAATATTATCACATGAGGTTATTAGCTTGTATGCATTTCATGCTCAGGTCTGGGTGAACGGGAGAAGTTAATCAAAGTTGAAAGTCTGAAGGGACTGAAAGAAAAGACAAAGGAACTGACGGTCAAAGAATCTAAGACTGCACCGTAAATTATTAATAATATTTACATTTTCATTCTTAATGCCAGAATTGGCATTTCATCTAGGTAGTTAATTTTATGTTCGTTGTGTACCTAGATGTACATATGAATGACGCATTTTCTTTGCTCCACTTTCTATATGAGTTCCTCCCAAAAAGCAACACTTACACAGTGGCCTTTAGCACTTCCCTGCTGAATGGCGTAACAACAATAAAGTAAGCTTCTTATGGTGTCTGATCAAGATCGCCTCTGTGCAGGTCTTCTCTAAAACGTGCATGCAAATGTCAAATAAGAGTTTATCGTAAGAATAAAAATAATTCATTGCAAATTAAAAGTCGATTGCCAAATAGTTAAAATGATTGTAGACACAAACGGCATAGACTACCTTTAGGTAGCCTATGGTGTTGTCGAATGGGTCACATTTACAAGTGTAGAATACAGCCGTCTATAATGACTACGTAAAATGACACTGTCTCATATTACGGTTTGTATTCTTTGATATTTGAAGGAAGCCACATTATTCAAAGAAAGCGTGACAATTTGCATGTAAATATTCTGGAAATTGGTACATAAGAAACTATTTTAATTGATATACAACTTATCGCCAATCCGCCTGTAAACTCAAATTTAGTATAGTCATTTAATTCAGCGTTTCTGTTTTTATGTCACCATTCTGCTTGGGGTTATATTTCAAGCCACGGAATTAAGATTGAAGACAAAAGTGCAGATGAAGCAAAACATCCAGATACAGGTGAGCGTATTTTATAAAACTGAGTTTTGACCGTTTCTCCTGTTTCTGCCATTCATGCCTTTTTGAATATTGTAATACTGACACTTATTTTCAACCAGTTATAACTTCACTCACCAAATTATTAGCATGCAATTCATTTATTTCTGTTTAAATATATTTTCGTTTTAATTCTTTTGTCATGACATATGCGCACGCCATGAATAGATGGTAATTGTATACTCCATTGTAAAGTACAGTCCAAATTGGTAATAATATATATTTAGGATCAGAGACGTTGATGTCCGATATTATGTTCCTCGCCCGTAAGTTGTGTGTGTCAGTATTCGTAAACTGTATCGTCCGTGGAATATTTTGTCAAGCTCAAACCAACCCCACTTGATGATGCTCCTATTTATAAAGGCAATCTTTATAGTAATTATAATGGCCATTTTTATAGACGTCAAAGCATAAGATTGTCCTCAAAGCATAAGATTGTCCACAAATATTGTCACAGGAGATTATTAGCTTGTATGCATTTCATGCTCAGGTCTGGGTGAACGGGAGAAGTTAATCAAAGTTGAAAGTCTGAAGGGACTGAAGGAAAAGACAAGGGAACTGACGGTCAAAGAGCCTAAGACTGCACCGTAAGTTATTAATAATATTTACATTATCATTGGTAATGCCAGAATTGGCATTTCATCTAGGTAGTTAATTTTACGTTCGTTGTGTACCTAGATGTACATATGAATGACGCATTTTCTTTGCTCCACTGTCTATATGAGTTCCTCCCAAAAAGCAACACTTACACAGTGGCCTTTAGCACTTCCCTGCTGAATGGCGTAAGAACAATAATGTAAGCTTCTTATGGTGTCTGATCAAGATCGTCTCTATGCAGGTCTTCGCTAAAACGTGCATGGAAATGTCAAATAACAGTTGATCGTAAGAATAAAAATAATTCATTGCAAATGAAAAGTCGATTGGCAAATAGTTAAAATGATTGTAGACACAACGGACATAGACTGCCTTTAGGTAACCTATGGTGTCGTCGAAAGGGTTATAGTTGCAAGTGTAAAATACAACCGTCTAAAAACACTAGGTAAACTGACACTGTCTCATAATTACTGTTTGCAATCGTAAATATTTGACCGAGGCCACAATATTCAAAGAAAGTGTGTTTTTTTGTCACCACACGGGGGTTTTCTATTTCAAGCCTCGAAGTAAAGAAAGAAGACAAAAGTGCAGAAGTTGCAAAACCTTCAGAAACAGGTAAGCGCTTTTTGTAAAACTGAGTTCTGGCCGTTACTGTAGTTTCTACGATTCATGTTTTTTTGAATAGTTTAATACTGACACTTATTTTCAACCAGTTTAAACTTCAAGCGCCATAACATTATGCCTATCATTCAATTATTTCTTGATAAATTTATTTTCGTTTAACTCCATTTGCCGTGACATAGGCGCACCCTTGATTATGTGATAATGTACACCCCATAGTATTGTACGGTCCATAATGGTAACAATATACATTTAGGATCAGAGACGTCGATATCTGATGTTCTGTTCCTTTCCCGCAAGTAATATTTTATTAAGCGCAAACCTGCCGCGGGTGATGTTGACCTTACTTTTATAAGTAATCTTTATTATCATTATAATGGATTATTACAGAGACTTCATTGCATAAGTTTGTCCACAAATTTTATCCCATGAGATTATTTGCTGATTTTATGTATTTCATGCTCAGGTTTGGGCGAACGGGAGAAGTTAATCAAAGTTGAAAATCTGAAGGGACTGCAGGAAACGCCTAAGGAATTGACGGTCAAAGATTCTAAAACTGCACTGTAAGTTATTTTTAAAAGGTTATTTTTTTGGTGATGCCATAATTGGAACATCAACTAAGTAGTTAATTTTATGTGCGTTGTGTACCTAGATGCACATATGAATTGCGCATTTTCTTTGTTCCACTTTTGTAGATGAGTTTCTCACAAGATGCAACATTTATATCGTCGCCTTTGGCACTTCCCTTCAGAAAGGCTTAAGAAAAATAATTTATGGTTTTTGAGGTGTCTGAGCAAGATCGCCTCTCTGAAGATCTTCTATAAAAACTACATACAAATGTCAAATAACAGTTGATCGTATGAATAAAAGTCTTATAGAACAAATGAAAGTGGATTGGCGAACTGATAAATTTTGAGTAGACGCAAGCGACATAGCCTACCTTTGTGTCTTTGAAAGGGACATTGCTACAAGTGTAGAATACATCCATCTATAATCCCTAAGTAAACTGACAGTCTTAAATTACTGTTTGTAAAAGTAGATATTTTGACAAATAAACAACATTCAAATAAAGCGTGTCAACATACAGGTTAATATTTTGAAAATTAGTACAAAAAGAGATTGTTTTAATTGGTAGACAAAATATCTCTTTTCTGCCTGTAAACTCGAATTTAGCAGAGTCATTTGATTCAGTGTTTGTGTCTTTATGACAACATTCTAGTTGGTTTTCTATTTCAAGCCTCAAAGTAGAAAAAGAAGACAAACGTGCACAAGTAGCAAAACCTCCATATACAGGTAGGCGCATTTAGTTAATCTCGGTTCTGGCTGTTTCTCCTGTTTCTACGATTTATGCCTATTTAAATATTTTATTACTGACGCTTATCTTCAACCAGTTTAAACTTCTAACGCCACAATATTATGCCTACCGCACATTTTTCTCTTTTCTTGTTATCTCATGTAACTCCATTTGCCATGACATAGGTGTATATGATGTAACAAAATGCTACAACTTTGCAACCAAAAATGTGATCACGTACACCCCCATAAAATCATAGACTTTGCTGTCCTATATTCTGTTCCTCCCTCCGCAAGTAGTGAGTGTGAGTAGTATAATTTATGGTTTCTGGAATGTTTCATCAAAGACGAAACTTGCCACGGGTGGTGATGTTCCTATTTATATAAGTAATCTTTATAATAAAATGGCTAATTATACGGGTAGGTTGATTTAGTTAAGCTGAGTTATTGCCCTTTCTCCAATGATTTATACCTTTCTGAATGATTAAATTCTGACACTTATCTTCAATCAATTTAAACCTCATGCGTCATAATACTGCAACTAATAATATTATACCTACCGTTCATTTTTTTATCTTTGGTTATAATCTTATTTAATTCCATTAGCCATGACATTGGAGCAAGCAATGATTGTGTGTCACACAATAATTGCTTACTATGGGGCATTACCACACAATGTGTGATAATGTACGCCCCACAGTAATTTACAGTCTATAATGGTAACAGACGTTGGTGTCCGATATTCTATTCTCTCGATTTCAAATAGTGAGTGAGAGTAGTCGTAAAATTCATGGTTTTTGGAATATTTCATAAAGCACGATCTGGCTTGGGGTTGGTTGTAACAAGTCATGGGGCAAATTGTAACACCGCTTTCACAGGTTGGGAATCATTGCTCTTTCTTGAACACTCGATCTCCTCATGTTCGTAACTCTCTCAATTGAACTGTCTCTGGTTGTATGTTGAGAACCTACCTCTTCCAAGTCTTAAAATGACTCTTTAATGGCTTCCCGTCTCTAATGTGCTGTTGTGACCCTCTGAACATTATGTAAGGCTATTATCGGATCACAATTGTATTGTATTGTATAACTGTTATCCTTTACAGCCGTCCACATATTACGTACGCAGCGAGGGGAGGGGGTCTCAAATTTCGGCCATTTTGCGTACGGGTGCATATGGTGGGGGGAGTGGTCCAGAAAATACGTACGTACGCAAATATAATTGTCTAATTATGACGTCCACAATGCAGAATAGGGGCCGTCCATAAAGTACGTCACGCTATTTTTGACCATTTTAACCCCCTCTCCCCCTGTCATAAACTGTCACAAATCTCGGACCACCCCCCCCCTAAAGTACGTCAGACTTTCGAAAAAAAATTTTTTTTAATTAACACCTAATTAAAGTTTAATCTAAAACACACTTCACTAATAAACTCTATTAAAATATAAAATTTCCACTTAAAAGAACTATCACATTATTAAAATGACTTAGTAGAATAGTCAATTGTCAACAGTTGTCACAGTTATTCATTGAAGCAGTAACGCAAAAATTAGTCTAGACAATTATATAATACACATCATTTATCTGCTGCCTTTTCATTTACAATAGGTGAGGTCAAGTTTTAGATAATCTTCCGATTATGCAATCTTTTTACACAGGATAAGAAGTAGATTAGCGAAACTTGACATCACCCAGTGATTAAATAATAAAAAGGAAACAAAACAATTTGACTAAAAAAAGACTAGATTGACAAATTATGTGACAAACTCTTGTGCTATATTGAATCTGTTTATTTTGGGCCTGTGAATTATGTTTAATTCAAAAATATTTACAAGATATCAAGTATTTGTAATATATTATAAGTAGTTTTTCATTTTATATTAATATATATTACATTAATACTTTTTTTTTCATAACATCCTCGTAACAACCCGCGAGCCTTTGGCCTCAGGCTTTTATGACTCTAGGGCTGTTACAGCGGGCAGTATGAATATTTATCCATGTGTTAACCTGTAATAAAAACGAAATTATGATTTAGATTTTCTTTCACCCCTTTACTAACTAAAAAATGGAACAGTCCAAATTCAAATGTTTCACAAAATTTTTGAAAATTATTTTTAACGCTATTAAATTTTACTAAAAAAATAAAAAATAAATTAGAAATAAAATTTTAAAAAATAGATGTGTGACGTCACACATGGCCTGACCCCCCTCCCCTCTGTCACAAACTGTCACACTTTCTTACACCCCCTCCTCCCCCCTGGAGCGTGACGTACTTTATGGACGGCCCCATATGAAAATCAGAACTGTAAACCTAATCAGTGACAGACTATATTCCTGCTTAATCAATTTTATGCAGCGTCAAAACTGTTTTAAATGCAAATGTTGTTAGTGTTTTACTTCTTAATGAAAGTTAACACAATTAAGCTGTTAAATATGATGCTCAACGAAAATAAATAGCCTATGGTAAAATCAATGTCTTATAGATGTTTTAGCCATATAACCCTTGCAATGGGGGGGGGGTAGAGCCCAAATGTACGTACGCATGGGGAGGAGGGCCCACGAAATGTACGCGGTTGCAACATGGGGAAGGGGTCCGAAAATCCGATTTTTGCTTACGTAATATATGGATGGGTCCTTTGTAGCCAAGCAATCATAATGCGTCTAGACCAGGGGTGTAACAAGCGGGGGAGGGCAGGGGAGCACCGGCCACCCCCCAGTTTCAAAACTGGGGGTTGCAAAGCCCCGCCCCCCAGTTTTAGTACTCAGTGCCCCCCATGTGTCCCCCCCCCCCAAAAAAAATTCGGTTCTTTTTATGTTTATCCAATGGATTTTTAAGATTACTTTTGTTTAGATAATTTGTGCCCCCAGTTTTCAAATATTTTTTTTTGGGGTGGGGGCAAAATTCAAAAAGTGGGACGGCAAAAAAAATTGTTTTTAATTATGCCTCCCCACTTTTCAAAACATCGTTACACCTCTGGTCTAGACATCAAACTGGTTTGGTTTCTAGGTTAATTACCCAATAGTAATCGCAATTCGCACTCTATAATTAGTCGGTCTGAGCTGAAGCTTTTATACTTATACCCTGAGTAAAGTTTATGAGGCGTGTACGTGTACATATAGGCCCTTGCTCAGTGGCTTTATATATTTAAACTGAATCTTTTCTAAAGTGCACCTGCATAGTCAATGGTCATGGTTTTCTAAAGATTCCTTCTATTGGTTTGTTCTCTCGCTTAATTCACTTACTTTGCCATGGACAATAATTTTCGCATGAACACGATAGCTTGCAGCTCTAGCCCCATTGCGCAAAATTTCGCTCTGCCTTGTGCAGAGAACGGTGAGGCCGTTTGCCTTTATAATTTGCAGTAGACACGATCCACGACTTGTGGAAGATAAATCTGTTTGAATCATTGGGATGTTTTTATCGCGCCCGGTCACAATGAATATCTGACCAGTTATTAAATTTTGTGATTTTGTTGAGATAAATGGCAAATAACAACGAGCTGGTTAACCCAGAGCCGTCCTCAGTTAATTTGGCGCCCTAAGCAGCCATCTACAGGAGCGCTCCTTCCCCTAGCATAAAACAGTAGACTGTGAGAAATAATAATAGGGTCAGGCATACACTGCACGGAGCACATTTAAATGTTTCTCTCTCAAAAATATAGCCGATATTTCAATACGAAAGTTGTTGGGGATGGAGAGGCAGATCCAATGCAAATACATTTTATTTTATGTGCAGGTTCCATTGAGGTATATTTCTTTTCGTAAATCGGGTTTTTGCTCGCGTAGGTCTACACGGCCCTGTTTGCATCGATTCCATGTCCATCGAACGACATTCTCGCCTCAATCAAACATGATATTTTCAAGGATCCATTTCAGCCTAATTTCTTGCATCAATCCAGTTTCTACTTGCGCATTATACTTTTTTATTGATCCCGTCTCCATTTGAGCTACAGTTCGACATTTATTTACGCCAAATAATTAGATAAGCTATTTTTTGTGATGAAACTTTTGTGGAATAAAATATGCTAGACTACAGGATTACCAAACGAGAGTAACATCTCCAAGTACTGACGTGAATGCAAAAGGGTTTGACATAGACAATGAAATGAGAAAGCATCAAGCGACGTCACAATACATAATACAAATGAATAAAAAATGTAAGAAATGAAGCGATTAAAGGAGCATATAATCCATAGACGTCTTTATAAGGGCCAACTCTAGAGACGTCCGTGCATAAGTTCACCCGCAACTATTACAATATATTTACACATGAAATAATAGGAGCTTTTGTGTATTTCATGATCAGGCTTGGGCAAACTTGAGAAATTAATCCGAACTGAAATCCTTATAGAACTTAAGGATCTGGTGGAAAGGTCAAAAGAATTGACTGCTAAGGATTCTAAAGCTGCCCAGTGAGTTATTTTTAATATTTATCTTGTCTTTGTTAATGCCCTAATTCGTATCTCAACTTCGTAGTGAATTTTATGTGCGTTTATACATGGCTGTATTCCACCCAGGATGCAACATAATCTCCGTGATCTTTTACACTTCTCTGATGAAACGCTTAAGAACCATTACGTAAGATTTTGTGGTGTCAGATGAAGAGCGCCTAAGATGAGATCTTCTCGAATTGGTGCATAGACATGTTGAATTACAGTTTCAACCCCCAGTAGAACACGTCTGAATTAAATGCTACCTGATATTCTTTATTTTGTCCTGCCTAAGCTTAGTGATACTAGCTTTCATTGGAGTAGACCCACGGCTAGCCATACTTTTAAGTAAATTATACAGATTGATGCATTACTGCAGATTATAAATTTTGTATTGCATAGTTGTTCTTTTAATAGGCCGATTATTTAGTACTGCCTAATTATTAATAAATAAAAATGGCAAGTTGTACATCTTTAATTATTTTAAACAAACTGGAAGACACTTTTCCGGCATGCGAGACATTCATACGTCGTAATTCTGGAATTGTCCAGGACCTACATATGTGTGTTTACTGGTGGAATCACTACTAAATGGATCAAGCGATTCTTCTGAATTATCATGGCGTTGTCATTCTATCTGGCTTTCTATTTAAAACCACAGCAAAGAGAAAAAAGACAAAGTTGCAGAAGTAACAAAGCCTCCAGATACAGGTAGGCCTATAGGCGCATTATTGACAGCTGAGTTCCAGCTGTTTCTGCTTCTTCTGAGATTGATGTTTTTGTGAAAATTTTACTACAAATACAAGTCTTATCTTCTGTCAGTTTAAGCATCATGCATCTGAATATTACCGTTCCACTTGTTTGGCATATCTCACTTTTCTCTATGTGGCCCGTCTCTACTTTTCCTAGGAACCCGTAATTTCTCTGTCATATCCGGAATTTCTGTCGGCTGGCATGTCAACTGCAAGCGGATACCAGGTGGAAACTTCACGCTTTGCACACGAATCCGGTTAAAAGCGAAGTAACATGATGAATGGTTATTAAATTGGTAATAGCTGTAACATATGAATGAATGACTAGATTCGGGATCTATTGGATACATCCGATTTGGTGTTCAATTAGATGTCTTTGAATCAACGGATGACACTCTTATACTCAAAAGTAATCAAGACTTGATAACGGTTAATGGTTTAGTAATTAAAACTAATAAATAAACGTTACAATAGCTACCATATTCAATATCATATGCAACTCAATGCATATTGCTATTGTCGGTAATGGCTTTCTATGTATTCCTTCTTATGGCTTTTTATCTCACTTAACTTTACGCTTAACTCACTTTGTCGTATTAGACAAAAGGTGACAATTTTTCTCCCGTAAACACGATAGCTTGTCGTTCTTTACCTATTGCGCAAAAATAATAATCTGACCAGTGATTAAATATTTGATTTTCATGAAATAAACGGCAAATAACAACAAGCGTAACATATCAAAGTGGCCTATATTGATTTTTGTAAGAATACAGAATATATTTATTGACAAAATAGTAATCAACCTGAACAAGCGTGAAGAGAACGGCGAAGCGAGCAGAATCAGCAATAATAGCAACTCAGTTGACCAACTTTGGATCCAAATGGAGAGCATATGTTGACCTTAAGCAAGGCATAAGCTAAACGTCTTAAATGTACAACTTGACACTTGGCCGTTCGTTGCCTAACTAAATACGACGAAACCACAACAGACGGACACAAGAATTCGATCCAAGCTCTCGGCGTTCCGATCACCAGCGTCTTAAATAGCTAAGTGTTCACAAAAGCCTATATCTACGTATAAGAGCCCCTCCTTTTAGTAAGCCCAACGTCAGACGGCTTTTCGCAATAGCCTCTAATACACTGGCGTCCCTTACGACTTGTAGCCAATCGTACACGACTATAAATCTAATCAGCTTAGTCCATTCTCGCTCTACGACACGACGACTGTACAAAGTACGCCTGTACTGTCCCCTAACAGCATGCATGCACATTGTACCGCGTAGTATGCCTAATAATTTATTTTTTGTACTGCATAGGCCTATTTGGTTTTTTATATTACTTATTTCGGTCAAATTTATAGTTAATGAAAATTTAAAAAACCTGTAGGCCTATTACATATTTAGTTCTATTAAAAGACCGTTAGGCGACGTTGCAATGTTCCTGAAGGCATTTTTCCGTTACACGGGACCTTCGTGATAATTCCGGGAGTGTCCAGGATCTACATATATTTGCTGGTAGTACCAATACTTTTTGGATGAAACTGTGATGAGTTCTTATGGAAATATTTGGATAAACACTACAAAAATTACCCTGTGAGAACATTTTCATAGTTAGACAAAACATCATCACAGGCGCATTTTTTAAGACTGCGTTCTGGCCGTTTCTCAATATTAGTTCACGACGCCATGTTATCGGCCCTACACAGGAACCTATCCTCAGTTTATTTCGTTTAAAGTCCATCGCGCCAATATTGGAATTGACGGATATCAGTGTTGGGCACGAGACCAAAAACTCAAGAACATGACCGAAATCAAGAATGAAAGGTCCAAGACCGAGACTTAATAGTCCGAGATCGAAACCAAGATCGAGACCGATGGTAAGAGACCAAGACCGATACTCTTTTTTTTAAACAATTCAATTTATTAAGACGCTAAAATGGAATAACATGCTTAGAACATTAATTTTATTGCTGAAGAATACTAATCTTAATAACGGTCTAGAAAACAGTTTTACCGGCCGCTCTGAACTTTTGCGGGTTCAGTCTTTGACTTCGGCCTGATAATATCACACTATAAATAACTTACACCCTTAGAGTATACGATAGGTAAACACTTTAAGACATCTGAATAATAAGATTAACGTTCCGTTTAAAGGGTTTACTTGTACCACGAAACTCCGACCACACAATTATTGTATTTTCAATAAACCTTGACACTGTGAAAGCAAATTTTGAAATGGCTGGCTCCATTGTAAATCAATTTTTCAGCCCATAGTAAATAAAAATCTATTAGTTCGGTCAGCACGCCACAAATCGATAGCAATCGCGTGGGATCTAAACATCCGGTGTCTCTATGAATCGAAAATAACCGACACAAATCGAACAAATTGCTCTGATACGCCAAATGACCAAGAACGCTAATTTAAGACGGAGGCCAATCCCAACACCGTTCCTTTAAGACCAAGACCGATGCATTCGAGACCAAGACCGATGCATTCGAGACCAAGACCGCAATTTTCCGGTTTCGAAACCGTCTAGAGACGCGGTCTTGAGACCACATCCCGGACGGATATCCACTCAGATGTCCATGGTATACAATAGAGAGTCGTAGTAGAGTAGGGCTAGTTTGAATAGAATCAAAGCGAGTCGTAGATCTTTCTTATCCTGAGGGCCTGATAACGTCGCCTAGGTTGAGACGTGGTGTCTGGCTTAGGCCTCAGTCTCGCACAAGGCATGGAACGACATGGAACCCGAGACAGCGAATTGAACTTAGATCATGACATACATGTAAATCGCAATTAGCAACTGGCGTTACGTCTAAAAGCACTGACTTGAAGTCAAACTGACTTGACGAAATCAACAAAGTGATAAAGCATCACGCGACATCACAACGAATAATACAAATAAATAATACTTTTTTTATATGAAATAAATCGATTAATACGTCTATGCTCTAAGCTGACCCACAACTTTTATGTTAAACTAATGACTGAGTTTATGTATTTCAAACTCAGATTCTGACGAACAGAAGAAATTAGTCAACGCTGCAAGCCTAAAGCGTCTGAAGGAATTGGTGGAAGGGCCAAAAGAATTGACGGCAAAAGATTCTAAAACTATACAGACAAACTCTTTGTAAGTTATGTCTTATGCTAAATTGCCATTGGTAATGCCCAATATCCCATCTCAACTTTGTAGTTAATTTTATGTGCGTGTATACACAGCTACGCATTATTTGCTCCTTAAATGAGCAAATAATGCGAAAGTGGATTTTTTTAAAATTTTATCCGCTTTCTGGACGTGTACCTCTCAGTATGTGACATAAATCTCCTTGGCCTTTTACACCTCTCTGCTGAAACCCATAAGAACACTTACGTAAGATTTTTTTTGTTTTTGGTCAAGAACACCTCTGAAATGATCGCCTCGAAATGATGCATACAAATGTAGAATATCAGTTATGGTTATTTTAACCACTTTAATACACGACCTTCATGACTTTACTTTGACAGCAAAACATGTTTGATCATTTTGTTGTTTGGTATCCTTTATTTTTACATGCATCAGGGTTTCTAAAATTTAATGGTATTTTATTTGTTAGAGTATAATTAATTATTGAACAGTGCAGGCTTTAATTTCCCTTTCCTTAAAGGTTGCCATTTATTACAGACTTGCTTTTGCTAATGACCTCAATTGCGGTTGGTTCGCTTTTGTTTTTATGAATAGACCACCGTATAAGTTACAACGGATGTGATTTGCTGTTGCAACGCCTACTCACGGGTCATGCATATCATCGGCCATGTTGGTCGATTGAACGACTGCTGCGTCATTTTGACGAATGTTTTCATCAATATGCAGAACTTATTAACTTGGAACATCTTGGAGTTGCGCTGTGCTGCGTTTACGCTCCAGACTTATCGTTCGGCTTTGCCAAGGATTTTGTACCTTTAAGAGGCAGTTTATTCGCTGGTTGCCGAGGCCGTGTTCAAGTGTGCCCATAATATTCGTCAACTGGATATATAGGATATCTTCCCATACACTTGAAACTAGGAATAGGGCAGAGTTTATAAACCTCTCCGCCTGCAGGTTTTCAGTTATTTACAAGGGTCCCAAAGTATGAAACTTTCTGCCTTGTAGCTGTCAGTGCCGGGTGGTTTTCGGCTCCACTCTTTGGTGTGTGATCATGTCCTTGGAAGTAAAAACACTAATTCAGTGTATTACTCATTTGTTGAGCTTGTCCTTAATACAAGTGTTATACACTAGATAAGTGTAAAAATTAAATTTTTTGGCATCCATTTCTCTGTTTCTTGAAACTTTAATTTACTGGACCCATGAAGCGGAACTCTGTATCTTCTGGGTTCCATTGGTTTTCGATTATTAGTTTTTATCTACATCTCTGGGTTCATTGGTACTTGTCTAATGTATAAATCATGTTTACTGGAAGCAATTAGTTGGATTGAATTGAATGAAGAAGTTATTGCTTCAAATAATAGAGATTGGATTTGAGAAAGGAATTCTAGTTGAATGCCTGTTACATTAATAAAAATTACGCTAGCTGAGATAGAAGCTGGATTAAAGAATGACGTTATTGGCCGATTATCTCTGATGATGATACGTCATGCGTCACAGCAGTCCATGGGATGATCAGACATCTCATGTGAAACAGTATGTTGGTCGACGGTGTCATACATCATTCTCCTCTATTGTGTAGACAGCCGAGTTCTCCAGCTTACATCGATATAACGACTACGAGATCAACGCTAGGAGTCAAATATGCAAGTTTAAGCACAATAAAATACGAACATTGTGACACTTCTCTGACAAACTTATTATTTTATTGTGAAATTTATCACGAAATCTTATTATATTTATTTATTACGAAAGCCTGTAGACGAAACGTCATACTAAACCAACTATCGGGCAGCCAAATGTCAGGTGGGTCAAGCGTTGTACGACCCATATGGGTTTAGACCGTGTCCCGAGCAGGACGTTTTGGCGCAACCGTTTTGGCGCTGGGCGTTTTGGCGCAGGACGTTTTGGCGCAGACATCTGATACAATATGTGAGGCCAGGGGTCAAAATCCACCGTTTGTTGGCTCCAAGTAATTGAGATAATGGCTTCGAGGGGTCAAAACATATAAAATTGTTTTATGGTAGCCCAATATTGTTACAAATAAATAGGCCTAAGTCTTCTTTCAATATCTGAAATTAAAAATGTTGAATTCAAAAATTCAGTTGGAGAAAATGACTTTTAAAGCATGTGGTATCAAGATTTGCATTGCTCAATATGCATGTTTTCAGAGGTAAACGACATAGATTTCTTTCGTATAACTGCCATAATTTGCAAAGTAGCAGCCATATTTTGATGCCATGTGCTCATTTCATACGGAATATAGCCCTTTGTTGTCCAGCAATATTCTGGAGCACTCAGGTAATGGTTACTAGGAACTTTGATGACACGAATATTCTGAAACTCTGACTTCGATTTCTCAGTTGTCATGATTTTATAAATTAAAGAGTCAAACGAGTATAACATAGGTTATGAAGAAGCTATTTTGTTTTTGTTAAAAGTATTTGGAAGCACGTGCATTGTAGAATATGATTTAACAAAAAAATCAAAAACGACAAGTGATGGGTTTTGACCCCTGTCCTCACATATATGATGTAAAGCGAAGCACGATCGATGAAAATAATTATGCTAAACTGGTAACGGGAATGATGAAAAGATTCGTGCTTAATTAGAAACCGGATGGATGTGAGAATTCTGACCGTCGTGAAGCCCTTTAGTCACAATCTTTTCATCAATCCCGCTTCCAATGAAACGACATTATTTCATAAATCCAGCTTCCATTTAGGCGCAATATTTTCATCAGTCCAGCTTCCATTTAAACATGATTATCTTCATCAATCCAGATTCCATTTAGGCATAATTCTTTTCTCCGTTCCAGCTTCCATTTGAGCATGCTTATTTTCACCAATCCGGCTTCCATTTTTATTGATCTAGCTTCTAGTGAAACATGATTCTTTTCACCGATCCCTCTTCTACAAGCGACGCTGACTAGGCTTAACCTGATTTGCCATGTGGAATAATCTACAGCACTAAAGTGTAGATTGCCATATAATATATTTATTCTATGAGCGATCTGCGCCAAAACGTCCTGCGCCAAAATGGCTGCACAAAAAACGTCACGTACCGGACCGCGTCCTATTGGTTTGGCACATATTTTCCGTAATGGGGTTTACATTAGAAACATGTACACTAGCTTACGTCGCTGATCACAGAACTTATTAAATGTGTAATCGATCATCTATTGTTACCCATGGAGTACTGTTGAAAACGACGTTACGATACCATGTGTTTCTTCTTTCAGGGCAACTGTTGATACTCTTGTTCAGAAAGAAATTATAACGCCAACTTCCGGTGGGCTTCCCAAGGTGCTAACGGCAACTTCCGGCGGGCTTTCCCAAATGATAACGCCAACTTCCAGTGGGCTTCCACAAGCGATAGCGCCAACTTCTGGTGGGTTTAACCAAGTGATAACACCAACTTCTGGTGAACCCAACCAAGTGATAATGCCAACCACAATTAAACCTCCCCAAACCTTTCTCCCAACTCCGGGTGAACCTTCCAAGGCCACAATCTCAACTCCTGGTGAACCTTCCAAAATCTCAAAGCCTACTGCCAGCGAGCCTTCCCCGATCACAAAGCCATCTTCTGGCGAGCCTTACGATACGATACAGTTAACCTCCGGTAATCATTTTAACATCACGATTCCAATTCCAAGCTCAATTCCAGATAATCTTTTCAATAGCACAGTGCCAACTCCTAGTCAAACTGTGCAAATAATAAAGCCAGCTTCTGGTGAACCGTACCAGATTACAAAGTCAACCATTGATGAACCTCCCAAGACAATAAATTCAACACCCGGTGAACCATTCCATGTCACGATTCCAAAGCCGGTCGAACCTCCCCAAATCTTAAAGCCGACTTATGGTGAACTTCTCCAAATTCTCAAGCTGACTCCCGTTGAATCAGCCCAGATCCCAATGTCATCTTCCCAAATTACAAAACCAATTCCTGTTGATGCGTCCCAGGTAACAATGCCAACTATTGATGTGCCATCCAAGACGATAAATTCAACACCAAGTGAACCATTCCATGTCACGATTCCACAGCCGGTCGAACCTCCCCAATTCTTAAAGCCGACTTATGGTGAACTCCTCCAAATTCTCAAGCTGACTCCCGTTGAATCAGCCCAGATCCCAATGTCATCTTCCCAAATTACACAACCAATTCCTGTTGATGCGTCCCAGGTAACAATGCCAACTATTGATGTGCCATCCAAGACGATAAATTCAACACCCGGTGAACCTTTCCATATCACGATTCCAAAGCCTGTCGAACCTCCCCAAATCTTAAAGCCGCCTTATAGTGAACTCCAAATTCTCAAGCCAACTCCCGTTGAATCAGCCCAGATCACAATGTCATCTTCCCAAATTACAAAACCAATTCCCGTTGATGCGTCCCAGGTAACAATGCCAACTATTGATGTACCGTCCAAGACAATAAATTCAACACCCGATGAACCTATCCATATCACGATTACAAAACAAGTCTCACCTTCACAGACCATAATGCCGACTTATGGTTATCCTGTCCAGTTCATATTGTCAACTTCGGGTGAGCCGTCGCAGCTCACGAAGTCAACACTGGACGAACCTTTCCACATCACAAAGACAACTTCTGGTGAACCCTCCCAGAAAATAAAGCCAATTACCGTTAAAACAATACATATGACACAGCCAACTCACCTGATCACAAAGCCAGTTCTTTTTGACCAACCCCAGATCATCAGTAATACAACACCAACTGTTACTCACCATACCAACAGACCAACTCATGGTAAACCTTTATTGATTGCAAGGCAAGGATCTGTTGAACATTCCGAAATCCTTGAGTCAATTTCAACTGTTACTCACCATACCAACAGACCAACTCATGGTAAACCTTTATTGATTGCAAGGCAAGGATCTGTTGAACATTCCGAAATCCTTGAGTCAATTTCTAGTAGACCTTCAGAGTTCAAAATATCAACACCTGGTGAATATTCCCGTATCGTGAAGCAAACAAGTGGTGATCCTATTCAGATATTAAAGCCAACTTCAGGTGAACCACACCATGCCACAAAGCTAACACCTAGTGAGCATCCAACAATCTTAAAGCCAACTTCTGGAGGACCTTCCCTGATCACAAACCCAACTCCTGAGAAACCACCCCCGGTCCTAGTTACAACACCTGTTGAAACTTCTAAAATCTTAAAACCAACTCCCGGTGAACCTTCCCAGATCACAATGCCAACTCCTAGTGAATCACCCTCGGTCCTTGTTGCATCACCTGTTGAAACTCACCAGATCACAAAATCAACACATGCCGAACATTCCAAGATCTCGAAACCAACTCATTCCCATATCCCAAAGGATAGTGAGCAAATCTTAGTGCCATATCCTGTTGAACCTTTCAAAATCGTTAACCCAACTCCCGATGAACACTCCAAGATTGCAAAGCTAACACCAGATGCTCATTCCCAAATCATAGAATCAACTCCTCATAAGCATTCCCATGTCACAAAACCAATACATGGCAAACGTCCACAGGCTTCAAAGTTAACTCTTGTTGAACACCTCACAATCTTAAAGCCAACCGCCGGTCAACCTTTTCAGATCACAAACCCAACTTCTGGTGAACCACCCCCGGTCGCTATGACAAGTCATGTTGAAATTCCCCAGATTTTAAAACTAACTCCCAGTGAACCTGCCCAGTTCATGATGCAGACTTCTGATGCAAATTCCCTAATCACAATACCAAAACATAGCAAACGTTCCCATACTATAAAGTTAACACCTAGTGAGCAGCCCACAATCTTAAAGTCTACCTCCGGTCAACCTTCAAATGTCACAAAGCCAACTGGTGAACCACCACCGGTCATTATGGCAACACCTGTTGAAACGCCTCAGGTCATAATACGAACTACCAGTAAACCTTCCGAGACCATGAAGCTATTACCTGGAACTTTTCCCCAAATCTTAAAGCCAAATCGTGGTGAATCTCCCAGAGTCGTTCAGCCAACTCCCAATGAACATTCTCAGATCACAAAGCCAACTCCTGGTGAATCTACCCTGAACACAAAATCACCCGCTAAAACAGTCGTGCTATTCTCAAAGACCACAGCATCAACTCCTGATGAACATTCCGGTCATTCTTCAAAGAGCAAGAAGCCAACTCCTAATGAACATTCCGGTCATTCTTCAAAGAGCAAGAAGCCAACTCCTAATGAACATTCCGGTCATTCTTCAAAGAGCAAGAAGCCAACTCATGATGAACATTCAAAACTCTTAAAGCCAACTTATAATGAACCGTCAAAGAGGAAACAAGACAAAACTGACGTTTCTTCTAAGAAATTAAAGCAAGTACCGGATGAACATCCCCAAATTTCAAAGTCAACTCATGACGAGCCACCAAAGATCATAATTTTATCTACCAATGTACCTTCCCAAGGCGTGAAATTAACTCCTGGTGAATCGACTCGCAGCACAAAATCAGCTGCTAATATTCCTCAAAAAATCATACGGTCACCGTCCGAAATTGTGAGGCCAACTATTAGCGAACATGTCCAAACCACATGGTCAAACGAAATATCAAAGTCAAATCCGAATCCACCACTTTCATCAACAATGCCACTCGAGAACAAGAGACGCGATATCGTCTTGCCTAAATCGATACAATTGACACTTTCACAGAGACCATAAGTTACTGTTGGTAACTATTTGGGAGTGAATCAGTGGAATTGTAAACCAGACGTTTCAGATATTATATCGAACAATGCCGAGCATATATTTATGCAGATGTTTTCATTACATATGTTTCTTATGTGCTGAGAAAACGGAATAACGTGGTTGATTTGAGTGAATATGCATGTAAATGAGTATATATTGTGTAGTAAGGCTATGCTGCACTTCAAACTAAGTCTATGCGCTACAACTGTCGTTGGAGTTTTGAAGGGTGGATGATGACATGGAAGGTAACCACAAAGACAAGGGTACAGCGCTCATCTGGAGCAGTTTAGCGTGAACTTCATTATGCCGATAAGGGCCCATTCATATATTACGTACGCACAAACAATCAGATTTTCGAACCCGCTCCCACTGTTGCACTGCGTACATTTCGTGGACCCCATTGCAAAAATGAAACAGATAAATACATCTATAAGATATTGATTTGACTATAGGATACTTATTTTTAAGCATCATATTTTACAGCTTCAATTTTGTTAGCTGTTATGAAAAAGCAAAACGCTAACATCACTTGCATTTTGAAAGTTTTGATGATACATAAAATTGATTACGCATAAATATAGTCTGTGATTGGGTTTAAGAGCTCTCGTTTTAGTATTCCATATTGTGGACGTCATAATTACAGTTATATTTGCGTAGGCCTACGTACATATTTTGGGACCCCTCAAAATCGCCGAAATTAGAAATCCCCCATCGATGCGTACGTAACATGTGGATGGCATTAAGTGACTGGTCCAGTATCTCGGATGACGATACGTCACGACAGTCCATGCGATGATCACTCATCTCATAAGAAACAGTATAATTAGTGGCCCACGATGCCATACATCATTCGCCTCTATTGTGTAGACAGAAGTAGTGGGCATACTCGGGATTTGTACTTTGGACCGTCACGTGACTACCTATGACGTCATCCATTCTCCAGGCTGAATCCTAGCCCCACCCATCTGTCAATCATCCATCGTTGTGAGAGCACACTTGACCTTTTTACTGTACACAACCTGTCAATCATACATTTTTGTCGTGCACGAGGCTGCACTTTGCACTGGGCCATCTGGCGCTTTATCAGTGACCTATCTACACTGGACGGGTCATCTGCCAATCATCCATTGTTGTTGCACTACTGTGCTTATCTCATTGACCTTTGCCCATCGTATTGTAGTTGTGACAGTTAGCGTTCTGGTTCAACCTTTGCACTCGAAACGAGACCTTAATTATTTTACGATTTTACGGCCGAATACAAGTGATCTCCAAGCGTCTAAAGCGCCACTTTAAAGCTATGCGCAGGGCACCAGCTTATTGACGAGCGCAACATAAAATCTAAAGGGTTGTCCAAAGGATAGTCCGTGGGAGGTCAGAGTTCAGTTTCCAGAAGGTCAGCACAGAGGCAGAGTAGCTGTTAAGGCGAGTGTCGCTTTCGTCGAGAAGTGACAGGTGGAATGTCAAATAATAAGTCTGTGTAAGAGTTCTTGAAAAGGTGGCATTTAAGTTTAGAATGGAAAGCCCGAATCGCTCTATCTTAGACATTGTTTCGTTTATAGAACTATGTGTTTCCCCATAAATACTAAAATAGAAGTTTTTTACGTCACAGAAAAGTCGGCCTGCTATTGGTCAAATAAGTCGTGCGCACGAGTTATTAACTCGTTCTCTCGACTTAGTAAGTCGTGGGAACGAGTTGTTATCTCGTGCGCACGAGTTAGTAAGTCGTGGGAACGAGTTTGTATCTCCTGCGCACGAGTTAATATCTCGTTCGCACGACTTCAAATATTTTTCTTTCATGTCCCTTTAGGGGCTCCGTAGAACCCTGCTCCGGACACTCTATATTTAGATCAGACAGATTGACAGACTTAGACGTATTAGATAATTATTAGTTTAGGATGAGATGCAACGCTGAACAGTTTCTTTTTCTTCAAATTCCTGGCAGTTCCTGGCGACCCTTGGCAAATGGTTAGGCGACCCCGTGGCGGTTGCGACCAAAAGGCTGAGAACCGCTGCTTTATGCAGTCCAACTAACAGTTTCGTCTTTTTGTGGCAGCATCCATTGTAGGGCTGTCTATTGTAATTAAGTATGCAATCGAAAAGATTGTCGCGTGTTCCAGCAGCTTAGTATTATTTAAAGCATTAATGATGGCTAGGCCCCCGTTGATTATGCGAAAATTGTTCGTACGTTATGCGAAAATATGCGAAATCGCATAAGCGCATAACCCATGGATCCTAGTCATCAACAATTACGTCGTCTGGTTGGTAAACTATAGCCCCTATAGGCTAATAATAGGCCTGGACAAGAAAAATTATAGTCGACACTGATCGGAATTCCCTAATTTTATGCAATGATTTGCGAAAATTTTACATTAAAATTTATGTGAAAACCGCCAATTTATGCGAAATTGCATAATCACATAAGCCACGGGGCCTTAATGATGGCGCTGGGAATGACAAAAGTTACTTTAAGTGTCGAAGATCAAAATTTCTTATAAAGTTTTCTAAAGTTGTTGCGAAAGCCAAGACAAAAGGAATACAGACCGGAGACGATTATATTACTCACGTTTTGATCTGGTTTCCTGATTTACAGTTTCTTGGATTTATAATTATGCTGTTGCAATCTGCCCCGTTAAAGCCAGCGTCGGTCTTCCCAGGCCAGCGAAGAGAGCGCTTCTGAGTAGATATTAATTGAGGGGCGCTATAGAAATGTTCGATAACATTTCATGACATAGTTGGTTCGTTAAATTACGTAGCTTTGTGTATAGTAGCCTAACTTTCAATATCAATCAAATTTACACAAGTAATGATTGGAATAACCTAGACCAAATATTCCATATCACAATCATGGAGTATATCTTCGAATAGCTCAGAAATGAGAGATTTTCGCGGTATTGTTTCTGGCGATTTACTCTCAACGACACCTGTCACGTGTGAAACTCTGGACGATGGCGCTATATAAAAGTCATCGACCGGGAGCAGAGGCGTGGGAGGACTACGGTGAAGTTGTCTACCTGAAACCTGAGAAGGGAGACATCAATTGGTTTCGCCGGAGGCAGACGGCCTCAATACAGACGGCGAGGAGTAGGCAAAGGTCAACAGAGTGTCAAGCAACGAAACCCGACACCTCGTGACAGACGTTAGAGCCGCCTACCCCTCTCCATCTCTGCGACCCATGAACAAGAAAATCATGAACCAGTCGAAGTCGGGTTTGAACCGGCTCGTTGACACGGATCATGAATAGGGAATAATTCCGATACGAACGGCGCATTCTACTAGGCTGTATAACTGTAGTAATGTAATTCAATGACGCTAACAAGGCCCCGCCATAACAGCCGCTAGTCAAACATTAACTGTACGGCCCTAGGGATTTGACGTTACGCTAGGGACGCCAAGACCCAACCAGCCAGAGTTTAGTAATAGTTTCTGCAGGTGTTCTGTCGTCCAATAGAGATACAAGTTTTGCGCTTGGGATGGCGAAGGAAATCGCCTCTAGAACGATTAATATAGCGTATCGAGCAAAGGAACAAGTCCTTGTCTCGGAACTGGGGGAGACGTTAGGTCGTTCTGACAATAAGGGTAATCAACATAGTTGGGAACCCCGTCTCCAACGTAAACCAGGGAAACATTTCTAAAGGACACTAATAACCCCAGTAAGTGCAGATAGGATGAGTGGTGTATATATCATTAAATATACATATTAAAACTATCAAGTGTGTCGTGTTGCTGAGCATGGTGATTGAGGAAAGAACCGGCGGCACTCTCGTCATCTAGAGGAAGGAGCTGGCGAGAGTGAAACCTGCGACAACACCTGTCAAACCTGCTCAAATCATAATGTAAACTTTTGATGAACCTTATAGGCCCAAACATTCACAGCATCAAACTTTTCCATACTCCAGAGCGCACAGCTTGAGGTCTAGGCCTAAATAGCTAAATATTTTATTTTGGGGGAAACATGTTTCTAAGTATAATAAATCGGGGGTACACTTGCCTCAGGATAGGCATGAGAGTCGGTCTAGCTGCTTGGGGAGGTTAACTGGAATTCTGTTTGAACTGATAAAGAAGTAAATAATGTCAGAAAAAGAGTAAATTTATCGAAATTTCTAAACGTATATGAATCATATGTATAATGAATAACTCTAATATGGGTCAAGTATTTCGAGCGGCGGCGGGTCATACACCGAAGCTGTTCTTGGGTTAACATTCCTTTCTTGATCAGTCTATTGGTGCATGGTGTTTTACTCTTACAGCATTCGCCAACGACTGTACATAAAGTAGCGTAGCCAGAGGATGCAGAAGGAGTGACCGCTTCTCCTAAGAAAATTTATAGAAAGTGGAGCCTTTTCAGAAAATTATTATTTGTTTAAATATTATTATTAATGAAACACTCGCGTCTAATGCACGTTTTAATTTTAAAATATTATTGTCACTAATATTTATAACGTTATTTATCGTCGTATTTTGCCTTACAACGAACTGTTGATGGTTAAATTAAAAACGGTACCACTAAACATATTGCAGTGGCAATTATGCTACAATTGAGACTTACTTATTTTTAGTTCTTTTGATATTTTTAAAAAAACATTCTGTATAGGGCTTTCAATTTATCCATATATTTACAGTAAAGTATTGTTGATTTGTTACCAGCTAGTCATTTGATTTAGCTTTTTGAAAATGACATGAAAAGCTAGCGAAATAAACGCGAACTGAGCTGGCTGAGAAATGATATTTCTACTTAATATAAGCAACATAGAGTACACAAACGAAACAATTTAATTACGAAATTGTAGAGATTAACCGGATATCTGATGCTCGGAAAAATTCATTGTTGAAACGTAGTCAATGTCAATGGATTCTGTCATAAGCAAATTTAGCTGTTTAGATCCAAGACAGTGAGGACAATTTGAAAATTTTTGAACATTTTGCAGTCACATACTCAGGTGCAATTGCAAGTGGAACTGAAATTGTGCAATCAAAGTCTATCTGTAATTTGGAGACATGTAAAAAACAATTTATATCAGCAGGGAAAGTCGAAGTGATGAGAAAACTCAGATAAAGGGAGTGACCATCATCAGCGTACTGAAATTTATAATGGCCAATGCCATTTACCCAAACCTGTCAGCATTGTATCGCATTTTTCTGACTTTGCCAATAGGCAGTGCTGAAGCACAACGATCCCTCAGTCGTCTCAAATTCATCAAATCTCACCTCCGTTCCACAGTGAACGAGGACATGTTGTCTAGTTTAGCGTTGATTGCAATCGAAAAACAGCTTGCTGCTGAGGTGGATTTTAACAAAGTAATTGATCATTTTGCTAGAATGAAACCTATACGAAAAAGGCTGTTACAGATTTACTCATTTTGTCTAGAATACAGAATGGAATTGCTCATAAGAAATAGTACATAAATATGACACTTTATTAAATAAATTTTGCTTTTCAATTCGACTGTATTCCATAATTATAGTAGGTCTACTATATACCGTATAAAACTTCATAATAGGTGCTCACTTATAATAAAATTTCGTTATTTCAATTTATAACTTTAAAATTATTTCATCTGATATTGAAAAAGTTGGCACCTTATAATAATGTGGCCGCTCCTCCTGATGCTAAACCCTGGCTACGCCACTGCGTGCAGAGCCCGTGATCTAGCTATGATTGTTATCTCCACTCTAGAAGATTATACATGTACGTTAGGAATCTAAAGAATTGGAATCACCTTGAAGCCTCTCTACGAATAAATCTAATTTAGTGAGATTGATTGCCGATAATGTAAGTAAACAAACAGGTTGATCTGTAGTGTAGATCAGATAGCCATACGAACCGTTGAAACTAATGTTCACATTGTATTCAACTAATCTACGTAATTGAAGTATGTAGGAATAATCATGTTCACGTGTGAAGACAGTCGTTCTCAGAATACTTGTTATAACAGTGTTTTGTTTTTGCCATCAGATAATTGCCAGACATTATAGTGAAATGGTTAGATAACAATTATAATAAACCTTCAATGCACCGCATATTCAAGCCAAAAATTATAATTATTAATTGAATTTAAAAAAATACAATACAGTAAAAATCAACAAGGGTTTATCCGACAGCAAATTCGGTAACATCCTGCATCATAATAATTATGGAACTGCACAAACCCCTTCAAGTTTGAACCGAATTTATGAACAATCATGATCCTCTTCGGCGCACTGCATTGGACGCGAGTACATCCTGAAGGAGCGCAGCGATTCTAGTTTACGTCATCATCCATCATCGTCATCAAGGAACATTATTCTTCCATATCGAAATGATCCACCTTTTTTAACTCTGTGCCGTTCGTAATGATTCGTTACTGTGAGGAAATGGATTTCTCACAGAATTATAGATAGAAGTGTACACCTGTTTGACAGCATAGTCGAGTATTGTTGGGGTTAAAATTTATTAGAGTAAACCAGTAGGCTAATAATTATGTGAAACGGATGCTGTCAACCTAGGGTTAAAGAATGTGCCCGGCCGGCGGGATGACTAGAGGTGGCTGGTTGGCAGATCAATGGACAGATTGGAGATACGGGTGAGAGAGAGAGAGAGAGAGAGAGAGAGAGAGAGAGAGAGAGAGAGAGAGAGAGAGAGAGAGAGAGAGAGAGATGGTGATGATGCTGATGCTGATGCTGATAATACCCGAAGGCAGGTCCTTTGGCTTTGCACCAAGCGGGTTTGAGATGAATAAGGTGGTTGCATTGTACCTGTTCCCCTCCTCATAGGAAGCAACAGGGTGAGCAACTTGTCCAAGGTCACTACGCAGTGACTTGAGGTGAGTTCGAGCCTGCGACCCTTCGGTTAAAAGGTCCAGAACACACCGTTATGCCATTGTGTGCATTTGTCAATAAAAAAAGATATATTAATACTAATTAAACGTTTGCATTTGCAGGGCATACGGGTCGGAATCTTAATAGCCTAGTAATACAATTATCTGGTATTATTTTGCGTGAAGCAAAAAGGTTTTATGGCACCCCATAGCTAAATAACGAATGAATTAAAGAATTGATCAAGTTTTAGTCAAGAAAGTTAGCAACATATTACGTTTCTCCTATAAATCAACCAATTTAACTGATTTTATTATCGCCAAGTGAATATTATTGACATCTTGGCTTCCTTCGTTTCGTCAAACAAAATTTCAAATTTCGATTACTCTTTCACGAAAGTAAACTTTTAGCTTCCGGTCTAGATTTTCCCGTTAATGAACTCTGGTAATAGATTCACTCATTTTAATGTAATGTAATCGAGCATTTGTATGCCGCCTCTTTAAGATACCTACTCAATCTCAGAGGCGTTCTCTGCGCTGGCCATTAGTTAACTGTCGTTTCATTCAGAAGATTTACTTCAATTAATTTGAATTGAGTTTATATGAATCTAATATAGCGCCCCTTCAAGACAACTACACGCAGAGGTGCTCGCGATCCAGGCCCGAGCAAAGAGAACAGTCTTGAGGTGTCAACGAAATGTATCAGAGGGTACCCTGGAAGGGGTGGATGACCGGAGAGAGACCATTCCACGCTGTAGAGCCAGCAAACGCCCTGGTCTGTGCCATGGCTATGCGAGCAAAAGGTACCAAGAGAGTGTACATTCTTTGAAGTCTTTAATCTTCTCAATAGCATGGTTCCTAAGTCATCAGCATTGGACTTCATACCTACGTCACTCATCGTCTCGTGTTCTAATGTATTCTCTCACCTCATTGCACACTTGGCCAACCTATCTTTTGCTGAAGGGTGCTTCCCTTCACGCTTCAAATCTGCTTTAGTCACACCTTTACCCTAAAAGCCTGACCTTGACACTAGCAATATGTCTAACTTCAGACCTATCTCCAATCTCAATAACATTTCCAAGATCCTTAAACGTTTTTTTCTTATGCGTATCAAGCGACACATTACTGCCTCTCCCAACTTCAGTCCCTACCAGTCAGCATATCGCAAAGGCTACTCCACGGAAACTGCTCTTGTCTCTACACTGGATTACATCTTCTCATTTATTGACAATGGTAAAGCCTGTCTCTCTGTGTGTCTTGACTTTAGTGCAGCCTTTGACACTGTAGACCACCAGTTACTCCTTGCAAGACTTGCAAAAAGCTTTGGTGTCTCTGGGACTGCCTTACACTGGTTAGCTTCATATCTGGTTGACCGCAATCAGCAGGTGGGCGTTGGATTTGCTCGGTCAGACCCCACACTTTGCACTGCTGGAGTGCCACAAGGATCTGTCCTTGGCCCTTTATTATTTACAGTCTTTACTTCCCCAATCAGTCGTATAGCTAAACACTTTGGAATTCAATTACAACAGTATGCAAATGATACTCAGCTCCATATTGCTCTGTCACACACTGATCAGTCTGGTAAACTAAAACTGGAAGAATGCCTCTCATCCAAATATGCATGGTTCTGTTTTAATGGTTTGGCCATAAACCCAGACAAGTCTGAAGCAATTGTATTTGGCTCATGTCAACGCCTGTGTTCTTTCCCTATGATCTCTAGCATTGAACTGGCGGGCACTGCTGTGTCGCTTTCAGACTCTGTCAAAACACTTGGGATTACCCTCGACAGCCAGCTCAAATTTCGACCTCAAATAACAAGCCTTTGTAAATCTTGTTTCTACCACATCAGAGCAATACGTAACATAAGGTCGGCTCTAACTCAAAATATGTCTGAAACTATAGCCTGCTCACTTGTCTCCTCTCGTCTCGATTATGCTAATTCACTTTTTGTCGGTCTCTCAGACCTTGAACTCAAAAGGCTTCAACGTATCCAAAATACGTTAGCTCGAGTAGTGCTACGTACCCCACTACGAACATGCTCCTCTGCCCTACTCCACCAGCTGCATTGGCTCCCTGTTGAATTCAGAATCAAATTTTAGTTAGCTTGCTTCACTATTTCTCTTTGGCTTTCAAGGATTTGGAAATCTAATTGCATCTTCTCCTGGCGACTGACTGACTATCCGCGCCTCATATTCACATTTACGTGTGACCATGTGCGCGTTACAAATTTAATGATAATAATAATAATAATACAGTACTGCCGGAGTCATAGTATTTTTTGATGCATCAATAATGCGTCATCAGCGCCTCATGCACAGGAGTTTAACACGTCACTTGGAGAGAGATTGATGGTCTGTGGCGCGTTGACCGAGCGAATACCTCGCGCAAATCTCGCGTAAATCGCGCCTTACCGACGACATGGGCGTAGCCAACGGGATACTGGGGACCAATCTCTAGGGATCTAAATTCACCAATAGCGGCTTCAGACATTTAGATCGTGCCGCAGGGTGAAGCGTGAAGCACGTAAAAGCTGAGTCAGGGCGAGAGATGTACACAACCACACATGTGCACGTTTTCTATAAATTAAGTTTATATGCTTGTTTTAATATGAAACTTCTACCTCAGGCTCTTTGTGCAGATATCAGATCGTATTACTCGTGTGCGTATGTGTGCGTGTTTGTAAGACCGTGTGTATGTTTGTGTATGCGTTTGTGTATGTTTGTGCGTACGTATGCGTGCTTATGCTTATGTATGAGCGTTTGTGTCTGGTTGTGCTTTTGCTTGTATGCCTGTGCATGTATGTGAGAATGTGTGCTTATACGGACAGAGACAGCAGATACTGGTTGGCAGAAACAGGCAGACAGAGACAGACAGTAGCTGGCCGATACAGGCAGACAGACCAACAGGCAGACAGAAAAGAAGACATGCAAGCCGCCATAGAGACAGAAAGAACGACAGAGCGAGACATGAGGAGAAAAACAGGCAGATCTACAGGCACACAGACAGAGACAGACAGAGACAGACAGAGACAGACATATAGAGACTCACGTTGATAAACAAACCGAGATAGACATACAGAAACAGGGTAACAGATGGACTGGGAATGACGGACATACAGTGTCAGGTTTACACAGACAGACAAGTAGAAACATACATACACGCAGACAGACAGGCCCTGGCAGGCATTTACAGGCAGTGACAGTTAAGCAGATTAAGACTGAGATGTAGACATACACAGACAGACGGACATCAACATAGAGTGATAGACATGCAGTAGCAAATAAAAACAGAGACAGAGACAGAGACAGAGACTTAGGCAGACAGAAATTAAGATGGCAGATGTGGTTTTGGAATTTCTGCTGCGGTAGACGAAGGGGAAGACTAATGGTCTGATTCTGTAGGGGATATTTGCTCTCTATATAATTTCAACTCAGACTAGGACAATGCCCGACGCATATCATCCTTGTCAGGAATGCGCCGTTAAATAACCTAATCACACACAGGACAATGCCCACCTTCGCTTGTACCTTAATCTCGCAATTGTTCGTTCCCCAAGGCAGGATCAATGGGCAATGAAGCGAACCATGAAGAAATCCTGAAATGTTGGCCAACTTTGGAACCCGTGAGACGATCAGTAGCATTAGGAATATACTGATGTTTGAGAAAATTGGCCAAATGTTTACAGCATTCACGAGACAAGACGGTTGCGAGGGTTGCAGATATTATGCTCTAGAGATAATGTCTACATAGATTGGTTATGGTTATGGTTATTTGATTGGTTGATAATATTAGCATCAACCAATCAATAATGAAACTCACTATTGCGCCTCTTCAAGATATCTACGCAAAGGCGCTTCCGGTTTTCCAGTAATGCAGATGAGGAGGTTTTATGTAGAATTCGAAGATCTTTCGGTGGGCTATTCCATGCATGCACATGGATTTGATTTCGAATATTTTATTTACTCTTGCTTATCCTCCTTATCCTGTCTTTATGTCTCTTAGGACTGACCTTTGATTTGACCTAATTTCAGATTTGCTTTGGTGCGCCGTTGGTTGATGTCCTGAGCGTTATTAAGATAGCGCGAGTGTAGGACATTTGCCCCTAGACAAAATCTCCCCGGACATTTGAACTCCCCCGGAATAAAAGCCCCTCCCGACAAGGACAATTGACACCTCAGTGTAGACCATAAGCTCGCCCAAATTATATAGGCAAGCTTGTATGTGTGAACATATGATGCATGGTTGTATGCACAATATGTGTGTGTGCATGGATGTGTCAATGTCGGTTACGTGTTACTAAACCTGTAAAATATCTATTATTAGCGGGTTCACGTATTACTTTGGTTCGAATACCTTAAAAGTGTGTTGACGAACGAAGAAGCCAATTTGATACCACGTGATATAATGGCTGTAGTAAATGACTGTTTTATGCGATATTGACATCTAAAAAAACCTCGAAAGCTAGTTTTGAAAATGTCAAATCTGTGAGAACGTGGATGAAGAAAATAAAACATACAGTTGTGATGATAAAGTACTAACATTTACGGGTATACATGCAAGAATTGCGAGATATCGGGCAGCGTATGCGAAGCCGGTGCATTGATATAATCTATATAGAATTATTCACCCACTCTCTCTTATTAACGGGAGATGATTATCGCGTGTCATTTACTAACAACTGTAGTTGCTTACTAGCCGATCGACACCACTTATTAAGGCGTGTCACGGACTGTTTGCAGTGTCTATGCATCCATAGATAAATAAATATTCAGAACTGGACTCACTTTGTCTCCTATACGACACGATAATTAGTTGCTTGTTTTCATAAATTTTACATAATGGCAGCTAAATAGCTTGTCATCATCCGTTCGTACTACACACTAAGGGGCTTTTGTCCGGGGGAGGCAAATGTCCTACCAAAAATCGAGGTGACCCGGGTAATTGGAGAATTCATTAGTTTGATTGGCTGCAAATTTTCAGGTAAGGATTTCTTATTATGAGAACGAAAGATTATGAAGTTTGTTTTTGTGATATTAAGGGATAGTTTATTAGCACAAAGCCATTCAGATATCAATTCTACATTAAATGTATTAATAAGAGTGTGGAGAGATCTGTGAGAGGCAAACAGATTCGTGTCGTCTGCAAAGAGAATAAAGAATATATTAGGTGATATATTTGGAACGTCATTAATGTATAAAATGAATAATAGGGGACCTAGTATGGATCCTTGTGGCACACCATATCCAATAGGGTTTAGAGGATAGTAGATATGATTGCATTAGACCCGTTGGCTTCTATTATTTATGTAACTTTTAATCCAGTTAAGTAGGGAACCACGAATTCCATAATGATTAAATTTCATTAAATTTCAGTAATAGGATGTTATGATCTATAGTATAAAAAGCCTTTGCAAGGTCTAGGAAGATACCTATCGCATACTCATTCTTATCTAAAGCTTCAGTGACCAGATCCTGCATGGAAAGTAGAGGCATATATGTAGAGTGATTAGACTGGAATTCGTGTTGGGAGTGAAACAGAAATTGATGTTTATCAATGAAGTTTGTCAAACGGACGTGCATCGCCTTTTCAAATATTTTAGAAAACGCCAGTAGAACGGAAATTGGTCTATAATTTGCAGGAAAATTTCTGAGCCCCTTCTCAAAAATGGGGACAACCTTGGCATCCTTTAAAGCCGCTGGAAAAAAATTCCGCTATCAAAAGAGCAATTTTTAATTTTCCTCAACGGAGTAGCTATATGAGGTAAGCTAATTATCATGATGGATGGATCGATATCATCGATGCTTGCCGATCGCGATGATTTAATTGAATTTCCAATCGCTAATATTTCTTCAGCTGATATTTCAGAAAGCTCAAAGGATGCACCGTTCGGGTTCTTTAAGTAACTAAGCGGTTAAAAGGTGGAGGGTGGAAGGTTTTCTGCTAAAGTAGCCGCCACGTCACTAAAATAGTTATTAAGCTCAGTTGCAATCTCTTGAGGGTTATCCAAAATCTTGTCTCGTATGTTTAGTTTTTTTATGTAGCTATCAATAGGGGATGTCCCGTTATTTATAAGGTCTCGCGAGATCCTCCAAGTCATTTTTAGGTTATTGTTATATTTCGTCAACTCAGTTTGCAGATAACTTCACTCTGCTGCCGTCTTAAGTTTCTTTAGTTTATTTCTATAGTTTTTGTAATTAAGTTCATTTAGTGATTTTGGGAACCGAATCGATTTGAGGTGCAGTTTTGATTTGGTTTTACAGGCTTTGAGTAGGCCAGATGTCAACCAGGGTTCACGCATTATTTTATGCTTACTGGATGACTTGGTAATAAAATGCATCATTATAAGCTCTCTTATAGTCATTTATGCGCTTGTCTGTCGATTTTCAGTTCTATCATAGGGTCAATATAATGCTACGTTATAGTTAGACAGAACACTCCAGGGAGGCATTGCTTAAGGCTAGATCTGGGTCACTATAGGTAGTCATTGCTTGTGCACTAGTGATGATATTAGTTGGTCTGACGGCCTGTATTTTTAGTAAAGGTATTCGGCCGGCTTCAGAGGTCAGAACTAGTGGCTCGTTGGATACATTGTCGGTGGTGTTCTTATATCTGGTTGGTCAGAACTGGGTAACCTGGCAGTCTGTTTCACAGGTCAGGCTTACTAGAGGAACAGTATTCTTGGATCAGGTCCCTCAGATTCGGCTGACCCCGCTGCTCGGTCTGACCGCACTGCCGCTCTGTCTGACTACGAGATTCGGTATAAAATAGCCGCGCACTAAAGACAAAGGGCCTGTCTGGTTGGAATCGCTCGTTGTCCGTGGGTTCGTTAAGGTATAGTCGAGTACATTAAGATCTTGGGAAGACTGCCGCTAGTGATGCATTGGTGAACTCCGCTATTGAACGTAAACGGTAACTGTGTCATTATCTAGATAAAATTATTCATATAGTTATTATTATGATTCTGAAATCTCAAACTGAGTAATTGAATATCAACTTTATATATATGAACTCATTATCAGCGTGATCGTGTATAAGTGAAAGAACTCTTAAAGCTTGTACGCTACATCGTCTAAACACGCTGTGCAGATTAAGTTTAGTGTTCATTTCTAAAGTCTTTTGATGATTATTAGAGTTATCGTTTACGTGTTAATAAAACAATTTATTTCATTACATTTTATACCTCTCGTGCGAGTTGCTAAGTTCACCCATAATTTCCTGTCGGTAGATACTTCGTCTGGCTGATATCGTGGCTTAGCTAATTGTCTGTAAGGTAATTCCTTATACTTATAGATTGGCTAGGTATCCAGATAAGTGACACGATATATATCAGAAAAGATTAACCAAGACGATATATAGTGTAGAAACGACTGGATGATAGTTCGACAACATTACGATGAATTTGAATTCCATTGTCCAATAATGGATACCAGCATTGATGGGTCGAAGTTAACCGAGAAAGCTTTCAGTAATATTATGTTGATCACTTTTCGCAGAAAGATTTACAGGGTAGAAGTGCACATTTTATGCAGAAAGTAGACCTTCAGCGACATAACAATTGCACCTTCATATGCCATAGAATATATGGAATATATTCTATAGCCTATGCTTGTCATAGGCATAATGCTCGCCATATTTATTAACATAAAGCGCTGGTCTTCTTTCCTTCACATTGTACAACACTTCACTGACGACATCGATGAGCCTGAAATCCAGCTTCGTAAGTGAACTGCTTTTAGATTGCTCACTAAGCATGTTCAGACTGGTATAAACTGGTGACAATCTGAGTAGAAGCTAAAACCCGTGAGCCTGTTATATGCGATATGCAGGGTGGCCATTAAAAAGTAAACCCCTCAGTCTTTATGCCAATACTTCTGTCAATAGTAGGAATTAATAAATGAAATTTTTACAGGTGCAAAGTTAATTCATATGTACATATAACGGCCAAAATTTACTGAAATATTTCAAACAGAACAAAAGTTATATCACTTTTAATGAGTGCAACTATGGTTTTTGCAGGTCAAAAATATTCAACGCAGCAAAATGTTACAGAAACGATTTTATGAGGTCACATCTCAAGTAATTGTTATAAAATAAACATCATAATAATTGTTTTACATAATAATAATAATAATAATAATAATAATAAAAATAATAATAATAGTAATAATAATAACGCCGTATTATATGGCGCCGTAAGAGCTGCCCAAACCACTACAAGGTCGCCGTACAACCTAAACGAAAGTCAGCAGACAGGATAAGCCTTAGAAAACTGAAACACTTTCAATTTAGTTTTAAATGAGTCTACTGAGCCGGCCAATCTGAGTGTGGAGACGACCGTTCCAACACCGCGGACGAGCGGCCGAGAAAGCACGGTCTCCAAAACGTGACCTCATTCTCCGCACACGAGATCGGTCTTCGCTGATGATCTGAGTCGCAGACTGGACGCGGATGAGTTAGTCCCGAAGCAGAAACCACGCAAATACCCGGGAGCTAATCCATGTATCGATCTGTAGACGAACAAGCATAGCTTGAAGTCAATGCTGTACGAAACAGGCAGCCAGCGCAGAACGTAACGAAGGAGCGGCGTAACGTGGTCATAATATATCTGCCTGTTGCAGATGAGTCGAGCGGCAGCGTTTAGCACTGACTGAAGGCAGTCCAGGAGGTACGCCGGCACGCGTATTAACATTCTATGTACGAATTCAGATATGCATATTCATAAGTCCTACTGTTCATTGGATGACAGGGTAGGTTAATAAATATTCATTACCAGTGACGTATTACTAATGAGCAAACACGTGGCTGATTATTTAGTTATGCGTTTTATAATTGCTTTTCTTGTTTATAATTCTTTAACGCCCTTGATAAAACGTAGTTTAAATTTATTACCATTTATATGTATATGTATGCAGAATAAAGGGCTGCTCTTTCAACACTTGACCTCCATGGCTTACGCACCGTTAAATAACAACGTAACAACGCAGCGACCTGTGAACATCCTCTGCACATCTTAGCTTCGCTCTAATTTCAACTTTCTTTTCGCTGTTAGTTATGCACTCATTTTGAAAAGGAAGCTCACAAAATAAGCCACTATCCACCATCTTGGCTGTTGTGTTGGGGGCAAGCAACGACCATACTTATTTTAAAGGACATTATTATTAGCGCCTCTCCAGCATCCAATGAACAAGAGGACTCATAGTTCATGAATATGCATATCTGAATTCGTATATAGAATGTTAATACGCCGCCGGCACGCCGGTAAGAAGACTATTTGCAGCGATGCACATCGAGATGACGAAGTTAGCAACGGCTGCCCTCGCGGCCACGATGTTGCTATTCTGTCAGCAAATAAGTTCGTCAATGTGCTCAATATTTGTTCGGGTGCGGATAGATTTTTGTCTTCCGCTGCCCTTACGTCGTTCCACAACCCACCCCGATCACCAACGCGTCCGTATAATTTTATAAGCTTCAGTGATTTTATAATGAGCATTGATTGCAGCTCTGGCTCCAAAATCATGCTCATGATTCATGAAGTTTCTGTACACGCATTTTATCTGTCACGGACACCTTGCCCATGTTTGTTTTGTTACAAATGCTATCGTAAAAAGATTAATTGCAAAACATTTTTATTCACCAATTTAATCGACTGCTTGCTAAGTGACGTCAAATTGACTTCAACGTGCGATAATTTCCAGTTTATTTTCTCAATAAAATTAATTATGAAGTGTATTACAACTTATTACAACTACTTGAAATTTGACTTCATAAATTCGCTTCGTATAACTTTTTGCTGCATTAAATGTTTTTTGACCATCAAAATTTGGTGGTTGCGCTCATTAAAAGCACTCATTACAACTTTTGTTCTGTGTGAAATATTTTAGTCAATTTTGGCGGTTATATGCAAATACGAATTGGTTTTGAGCCTGTAAAATTTCATTCAATGATTCCTACTCCTGGCCAAAATATTAGCAAATAACCATAGCGGTGTACTTTTTTGGCCCACCTGGTAACCAGAGGCTCCTCTACTTATTGCTAAAGAGCCTCTTCGCTTCTTATTGGCATCTCATCTCTTCGAGAGTCTATATCAAAATCAATCTTCTGTCGTCCAAGCTTTCTGCGGCAACCTACTCTTTGTGGTCGCACGGGCAATCAGAATCAGACCTAAGCTGGATATATCTCTTCTGGGCAACCTCTCTGATTCAACAATGCAGCTCACACAGTTAATAAACTGATTCGCTGCGCTTAGATTCAGAGGAGAGAGCTTCTGAGATTAGAAGTTTACAATAAAGAGATCGAAGGCCATATGGCGAATATCGATTTTAAAGCACTGCATTCAGGCATTACAGATTTATTCATAAGCTTAATCGTTTTTAAATCTTACCACGTTAGCATCCCTAGTCATGAGCATCGCTGAACTAACTCAGTTGAAGACTTTTATTATTATTACTATAAGAGGTATCGCAAATGTTTGGCTGATTATATTGCTGCAGCTTCAACAATCTTTCCTACACAACTAATTTGACTACATGAATTATTATAAATTATAGCATGACGTAATGAGAGCTTTTATTGTGACGTATAACAAAGATTGCTAGGCAACCACGCCACAAGCATTGTATGTAGAAAATTTCTCATATAATTATTGTCGTTCATTGTTTCTATATATGTTGATGGCGAGTATATTAACATTGTTTGGCACCAGTTAAAAGTGATGTCTTTGATTCAAAACTGCTTTGTCAGTCTAAGGTATTTAGAGCTCAAGAAACTACTGTGATTCCCCTTGTACCCGTAAATTTAAGTTTGTCTAGTTATAGTCTTTCGGTTGGCCGCGGCGTTTGTTGTACTAGTTGCAACAAGTTATGGGCGTCTTGCATGGCTGCCAATAGTTAAATTCAGTTACTGTTAAAACCAACTGCGTTTTCAATAAGTTTGAAATGAAACGAATATTATTATTATTATTCTTTTTTAAATTTATTTATTCGTTTACCAACGGACATGGATACAGACTCATTTGTTCCTTATTATTATTCGTAAGAGTCAATCAGTTTCTAGTCTAGTCTCACTATAGTTCCATTCTGAGTTAGAGATGCTAAGAACTGACATAGTTTCCGTCTTGTAGTGCGACGGACAGACGCGTCCGTATATAAGTCGCTGAAGGAGATGACTGATCTCGCGTTGATCGCCTGTTAAGTACCTTTTCAGGTTACGTGTACTCAATACCTTAAATTATTCTATCCAACTGCGGTTCAAAGTGGGTGGTTCCAATCATAGCCTGCATGTAAGTATGGCATTCAAATGTTCATCAAACAATTGCGATCTGTAGCAGGATTCCGTGTGTTTCATCATTGAATAAGTCTTCTCACACAAATACGTAGTGCCAAAAAACGAAATGAATTCACGAGCAAACTGTTTTAAATAAACATATTGGTCCGATGAAAGGCATTTGTAGAATTCAATCAAATTTATTTCCTTCAGGATGTCATTGGATTGCAAATCGATAACTTCCATTTGAAAGTCAGGAAATAAGTAAGTCTTCAATGACAGAGTGAAAGGGATTTTCGAAGGTTCTTATTTTCCAAGATCAGGCATTGACATCAGAGAAATTCTAAAAGTAAAATACGTACAGTCCCCATTTCTACAAACAGCGACGTGGATTTGAGCAATATGCATGTTAGAGTTCAGCACCATTAAAATTATCAAAAAAGAAGTACTCAAGTACATGTTACTTGACAGATTTCAGTGCGCCCGGCGCATGTTTCCATTGTTTTAATTTTCCCATATATATTGCTTTTTCAAGGAGAGTTCAGCAGGCCAGATTAACAGGCCGGATCAGGCCCGCGGGCCGTACTTTGGAGACCTCTGCCCTAGACTGACAAAGAACATTGTCGAAATAGTTTTCGTAACACAAGGCAATAAAAAATATCACTTAACTGGTCCCAAAAATCGCAATGTTCGTCGCCAAATGCATGTAATAGAAACAATGAACACCAATTATAGGCCTACTCAAAGTTTTCTAAATGCAATGCCTGTGGCTTGGTTGCCTAGCTATCTACGTCACAAGAAAGGCTCTCATTACGTCATGCCATTGACCTATAATCAAAATAGTTGTCAGACAAAAACATGTTGAAGCTGCAACAAGATATTCGACTAAGCATGTTCGATGCTTCTTATAGTGATAATAATTATAAGTCTTCAAGAGAGTTCAGCGACGTTCATGACTAAGAATGACAACATGGTAAGATTAAACATGATAAGTTAATGAACTCAGCTGCCACCCTCCATTTACTGAACGCAGTGTTGGTTCTGTGTCTATAGTCCGAAAGTTCGATAGTCCGAAGATTGTATGGTGTCAGGTCGTTAGGTGATAAGCTTCCGGTTTTAATGGTTGCTGGATTCTTTTCTTTCATCTAGCTTCCAGTTAGGCATGACTCTTTTCATATCAATCCAGCTCCCAGTTTTACACGTTATTTGCATCAATTAATTTAACTTCTAGTTAAATTAATGTAGGCCTATATAGGAGTGTAGAATCTTCAGACTATCGAAACTTTGTACCATCGAACCTTCGGATTACAGAGCGGTCACCGCAGTGTTTCAAGATCGATATTCGCCAAATGACCTTCGACCTTCATTGTAAACCTCTAATCTCAGAAGCTCTCTCCTTTGAATCTAAGCGCAGAGAATCGGTTTATTCACTGTGTAAGCTGCATTGTTGAATCTGAGAGGTTGCCCAGAAGAGAGATATTCAGCTTAGGTCGTTATCCAATGTTATGACGCTGAAGATTAGGCCTTATGTTCTGCATTTCCACTTCTTTCTTGTAAATATTTCTGCCAAAAAAATTTTCAATATTACTGAAAGCTTTTCCGGTTAACTTCGACCCATCAATGCTGGTGGCCATCATTGGTCACTGGAACTCGAATCAATGTTAGGTTTGTAGAGGAGAAAATTGACAGACAGGCACACACATAGCTTCGTCTCCATCTCGACTTAAGATTTTTAGTTTAAACTTGCCTATGATCCAGTGTGCTGCCGGTTGGTGTTCGATGCGATTTTACCGAAGTCGTTTTAGTCATAGCCATAGCTATAGAGTTGGCCTACTGTGTAAGTTTCATTGCGGGTATATGCATCCCGAACTGAAGCAAAAGCTTTAACTTCTAGCTCATCGCTATGCCTATATTTCACAGGCACAGTTATTTGTGTTGAACATGAAGCCGCCTAGCATAACAACTAAAAAGTTTAAATAGGCTTTTGATGATATGTTGCCCAGTGCTGTCAAACTATGTTAATTTAACATTGGTTCTGCTTTTGGTCTGTTAGCATCATGAAACTTGACTATTTATTGAGAGTAATATAGCGCAACATGTTTGAGTTTTTTTGCTTTATGTCTAATTGTTTCAGAGTGAATTATGTCTAAGGAAAATATGAATTCGCTCCTTGGATGCTTCTTGTGTCTAAACGTAGTTTGGATTGTTGGTGAAAAGAGTGCAGTGGAGATCAGTAGCCCTAAATCTACATCTGCGTCTACCAATAAATCGTTAACGCTAAGTATGTATTAGCTTTTTAGATTTTATCTTTCGTTTGAGGTATTTCTGTAATCACATAGTAGGCCGCATTATTATATAATAAGTTTTTCTAATTGCATAGTTGTTGTGTGATTATGATTATTATTACCTTGTAGCCTTGAAATAGTTTTGCAATGTATTATTTTAGTCATTTAATGTGATTTTGGTATTCACTATTCTCGATTTGTGTTCCGTTAAAAAATTGAAATGCGAAAACCACATTGGCCTACTCACACACGCATATGAAGTCGTAATAAGGGTCATCAGAACTAGAATGCATTTAAGAGCGGAAAGAAGTGACTGTAGGCCAAGGAGAGACCCAATGTGGCTTCAGAAGCAACATGTGTACCAGGGATGCAATCATAGCTTGCGATGATATTATAATTATGACACTATACATGTACATGCAGGCCTGTATCTCAACAAGACGTAAGCGGTGTCTACATTTAGAGTGGAAGTTAACAGACTCTGATTGTCTACAGAATGTAATGGCTCTGACTACAAGCGGAATGTGCTGCGTTGGTTGCATGTGGCCCAAAGGATATCATAATTTATTATCGCACTTCTGATTTGGTTTCACGCTGCGTCCTTGGTTGTGATCATTCTCTCCTGTGTCATATCTGACGCTCATTGTCCGATCCTGCAGCGCGTCAAGCTCTTCGACAATGTTGACTACGTGTTCTACGGACTCGCGTGTCTCCCAAGTTTGACAATTCATCAGATTGAGTTATAATTAAGCAATGAAGTCGTGTCAACAATGTGAATGATTCCTTTCCCACAGCTTGCGAAATGTCCAACTGCGGAACAACTTATATTGGAACGCGGAATATAACAGCGAACGGGAAAGTGTGCCAAGCATGGACATCAAGTTATCCCCATACAAATGCGGAATTTCTCATTGACTCGAACTTTCCAGAAAATTCTAAAGTAGTCGCAAAGAACTTCTGTCGAAATCCAACACCTTACGACAGATGCGGAATATGGTGCCACACGACGGATCCTTCAGTGGAATGGGAATTCTGCGATCCTTGCCCTGGCAATTATGGAGGCTACAGCGGTATGATATCAGTTAACTTAAAAGTAGAAATTGCATATTTTGTAATTTATTTGTAAGTCCTCTCTTTGATTATGGCCTTTATGATTTCGCTAATATTCGTGTATTACTTACGTATGATTTGTGGCTGCGACAGAAGAAGCAGAGTATAACTGTTAAGGAATTATAGTCTTGGATTAGAGTGTGAACGCTCAAGTGTGTCTTGATAAGAGTTCTTAGAAGGTGAGACTTGAGCTCCGAATGAAACGTCCGTCGACTGATGGATATAGCAGCATGCTTATGCTGATAATGGGTGATAGACAATAATGGTTTAAGAAGCCGAAATGTGCGGGATAATCTGTATTTTTTCATCATTCTGCGATCTGTCACGTTTAAATTAAAATGAAGACATCATTATGTACGTTAGATAACTTATTTGCCATTATGGTCATTTTTAATTACCGACATGAAAGATGTACTTCACTTCCTAATAATAATAATAATAATAATAATAATAATAATAATAATAATAATAATAATAATAATAATAATATTGTTGTCTTTCTTCTAATTGCATTATACCAAGTAATACATTTATGACATTGCGTGTATTCAAATTCAGGATGTAAACTAGCAGATAACGGAGCATCTTACACGGGAACATTAAACACTACAATGTCTCATGCCCATTGCCAACCTTGGTCGAAGCGTTTTAATAAGGAATTTTCGTTCCCAGACGGAAGTTCAGATAGAGCAGCTAGCTACTGCCGGTATGTAGCCAACAATGTAGACTGACATTCATTTCTAGCATACATGTACGTTCTTTTCACAGGCTATCTAGATACATTGTGTTACTTGACTGACTGTCTTTGTTCAATGAATAAATAATGACTGTAGTTTTGAACGTAATTGAGCAATCGTACAGTTACGGTAATCTAATGATTCGTCAATATATAGCGTAAGAGTAGAGATGCCAATAAAAATATATTCTAATATTATTTAGATCATGTGTGTACGTTCGTTTTCATAAATACCTTTTCACGTGACACATATACGTACACATGTTTCTATGTTGGCGCAAATTTGCGTTTTTTTAAGTTCAGCAGTTGTATTTTTGAGATAAATGTCACCAAACCAGAGTGCCAAGTACCAATATTATGTAACCGTTATTGAATGATACCGAGAAAACCAGGAAAGTCGACGTTTTTAACTCAGTGATTACACTCAGTGGCGGATCCATAGGAGTGACATAGGTGCCATGGCACCATGATAAAAAAATATAAAAAATATAAAGCCTTGGTTAAGAGAGTTAGCAAATATCACATTTTCCCTTCAAATTAACCGATTTTTTTATCGCACATATGAAAATAATTGACTTCTTGGTTTCCTTCGTCCAGCCAAAAAATTTGAATTTCGATTTCTTTTTTGAAAGAAAACTGTTAGCCTCCGGTTTAGATTTGTCGTTAATGACCACAAATCATACTTTTATAATTTATTCGCATAATTTAATGTAATGTAATTCAACATTTAAAATAGCAGCACACCATCAAGATGCCTACTGACAGGCGTTCTTTGTGATGTTAACCAGAGCCGTTTTCGGGTAATTTGGCGCCCTAGGCAGTCATCTATAAAATAGTAAAATGTGAGAAATATGGTGTCAGCACACACACGCACAGAGCACATAAAAAATCAAAAAAATATAGACGATTCTGGCTAAGAAAAATTGCTAGGATTGGAGAGGGTGCGCCAATGCAATTTTTTTATATTTTGTACAGGTAAGCTTATGCAATATAGCAAGGAGAGCGGGATTAAAATAATCAAATAGTAAATTTTAAAAAAATGTTAAAGTACAAATGCTTAAATATGAAAAAAATGGCAATTGTTGAAATTAAGTTTTGTCACTATACCAAATTTTTTAGTCAACTGTTATAGGCCCAGTATGCCTTACTGCAGATACAAATATGTTGATATTATATCAATGAAATTGTGTTCAATAATAACATCGAATTTGTGCAATTGTATTATTACTAAGGATGCTATTAATCAATTGACTCAATGCTCCATATTTTAAAATTGAAACCTTTTTGTTTCTACTTCTGCAGATTCTCAAACAGCCAAGGTGGGGTCAATGTTTTGATGAAACTTTTTTTATGTGGACAGGATTGACAAATTAACCAAATGATTCTGTGCCATCGTCGGTGGCAGATAATTGTTTAATAAGTATCAGTTTTGAATAGCCGTGTTGCCCTGATTCAGGGAGTCTCAGAATAATTCTCAACGCAACAGTCAAGTTTTAATAAATTGAGGGTTGATGTGGACTATTTATTTCTTCCTCTTCCGTCCTTATTGGGAAATGCAGATAAGTTCAGCACTAAGTTGAAAGTCATCAACATCTTTGCTATCGTTCTAAATTATGCATTTCTTCATTAAATTCTTCTGCAGTTCCTTTTTTGGACGCCAATTAATATTATAAACAAATCCAAAATAAGAGCTGTTATCATCCAGCTGATTAAACTGCCTTGCAATAGACCTGATGGTTGCATAAAAAAATACATGTTATGAAATCTTCCTGTGGATTTACCAGAGATTCATCTTTTGTCTTGTAATTAAACAAACGCTTCTTTACCTGACCTATAGTTTCATTTTTCTTGGTTGTCAGTTTTGCAGCTAGATGTCGGTTGTGTATCGCAGATCCAGCTGCAAGTTAGGCCTCAGCTTACTGTTATAAGTTATGAAATTGAAATCAGCCTATAATTATTTTTGATTAACTAGTTAAAGGCCTACAATTGTTTTTGCATTATCATAAAATGTATATTGCTGAAAAAAGGTTTTCATAAAATTGGGCGCCCATATAATTTGGCGCCCTAGGCGGCTGCCTATGTCTCCTATGCCAGGAGCCGTCTCTGATGTTAACTGTCATTTCATACAGATGATTTATCGCCTACATCAGTTAACAAAACAACGAACAGCAAGCTGAAATAATCGCCAGTGGCAGTCTCACGCACTAGTGTGAAACCAACCAAAAGGTTCCCACCGACAGCTGATGACAGTTTGCATGGATGTTCGAAGTCTCTACTCTCTAGGCCATGGCAAGTTACGTCGAAAGGGCAGAGTGACGACTGCACACATAGTAAGCAATCACGGTGACGATGTCGACGAAACACACGCTCAGACACGAGGAGGACGTGGGAAAGGCATTCGTCGTATGTGTGTGTTGGTCGCTAGATTGATTAACCGCTTGTGACCATTGGTCGAGGTCAGTCCAGCCGCCCTTCACCGAGGCGAAAACACTCGGCTATGCATTTAAAGAATGGGTCTTGTGCAATGACATCGCCACAACAACATGCGGACGAAATACCTTTTAAACGTACAAAATCCTTGCAAAGTCGACGAATAAGTCCAGTACGACAATCGAGCATTAGATAACTACAACATGTTTGATGTTACTGAGAAAATTCTGCATGTAGATGAAAACATCCGTAGAAATGACAATGCAAGTCGACCAATCGACTGACATCATGTTCAGTGTAAAGTTGCGTTAGCCTTTATCATGGATCAATTTCTATAAACGAAACGCTTCAAATGTAAATTATAAATTAGGCAGATAGAAATTGGATATTGCTATTTGCTTACAGTTATAGGTATAATAAATTTCTTGAGCAATTCTAAAGACTAACTGTAGTGTATATATACTGATACACTAATCACTGTTGAATCACTGAAACCAGAATGATCAAAATAACAATAACAGAAGATAGATTGAAAGGTCTGACACTGATTTTATTCACAAGAAAATGTCTCACTGACCCTGAGGGCCCATGCCGATAATTGTGAGATAATTCATCTTTTCCATACTACATGCCCAACTTCTCCAGACCAGCACTCCCATTCAAAATTCATGGATCAGCCACTGATCACACTTAGCGAAAATATATTACTTGATGTGAGTTTGGGGACGAATTTAGTGTTAATGAAAGAAATTACTGTAGAGACTGGTAAGACCTTCAATAAACTTTAATAACCAACTATGCAAATAAAAAGAGTTTTTGCAGTAACGTATTTGTAGACCAAGGATGGGCAACGGAACCGTAGAAGACAAATAAAAACACGATTCGCATTGTGACGGAAGTTTTAGAAGCGCGTGGAATGAACATAAGAACTGGAGAATTCTTTTCAATCCTCATTGTCTTCTCACAATTGACGCAAAATAGTTCTAAGAATATTAGGAAAAATCATGGAACTACCTTATATAGACTGTAAGTTGTGTGCGCTAAAGCCTTGTCGGTAGCCTACATTTCAGTTTGCATCGAGCAAGTTAGGCACGTGAGTCGAATAAAAACGCAACTAAGAGAGCACACTGCTGAAGTATCTCGATAGAAATCCGATCGGTTAGTGTTACAATCAGGCCCGTCGAGAGCAAAGTGGGGACCCGATACAACTTTTATCTTTAAGTATGAATGAAAGACTGATTGACAGTATACTGTAATACAATGTATGCCTACTAAAAAATGTTGAAAACAACAGGCACTGAACTTACATTATACATGATATACTCGCTTATCAAAGATTTCATCAATTCATCATTTTACCTCACTCCCAATCAGGCTGATTGATAAGGAAAATAACAATTTTAAATTTTGTTTGTTTGTATGCCTAATACCTAATTTTAAGAAAAATTAAGCTAATTGAAAACATGAAAGCCAACAAACACACAGAAACTGCAGCTGTTGAAACAGTTTAACTTGCAAAGTCTGCAAGGGATGAGTTCAGAGATGGAATATTTTATCCGATTTTTGATTTCGTAGTAACTGGACTTAAAAAAGTTTTGTTGCAGTATCAAGTCTTTGCAACAAATTTTAATCTTTTGGAAAGTTTCTCCAAGAAGATTATGACTGCGGGGTCATTTGTGAATACTTTTGTGAAAGTTACTCGGCCGACATTTGCATTCTTAATTTTTTAACTGTTTACTTTTACTCTCGGCCATTTATACATGACTGTCATAGACAGTCTGTAAAAATTGATTTTTCTTGAATTAACTGTCGCAAATATTGGTCAATAACGTTATCAAAATTTGTTTTATCCCATGTTTCTCGTTCGATGCTTAGAAGAACAGGATCGAGGAGACGATCTTATCCCATTGAAGCTGCAAATACGATAAAATTAGCTTCAATTTGCTGTAGGACAGATCACAGCTTGCAATTGATTTGGAACTACGACATGATATTATGTCGCCTCTCACGGGCCCTTAGTGATGACAGATCAGTGGGGCATGGGGGCGCCAAAATCATGTGTGACAACTTATTTGTAGTGAGGATTTTAGGGGCGCCAAAATCATGTTCGACAGCCTGCTTGTAATGAGAATTTTGGGGGCGCCAAAATGTAATCTTACTAACTTTTTTGGGATGAATTAGTTTGTTTCAAATAAAAAATAATAGTTTTATTCGTCATTTTGGCGCCCCTCCAACTCGGCGCCCGGGGACACGTGTCCCCCTCTGTCCCCTTTAGCTATGCCTCTGAAACAGAGTCTATGGATTAGCAACATTTGCCATTGAAGTGAAGTTGGCAATGACTTTAAATTTTGATTCCGTTATTGATTCTTTTGCAAGCAAAAAGGCCAGAAAGGCCCGCTTATGAATTAATTGAGAATATTAAAGTAGAAATCTGGTTAATAAAACCAAATGTGATTTGTTAATAAATTTGTTAATACTTACAGAAAAGGTTAACAAATAATCAAAGGGTATGGGCCCCTTATTTATTTAGTTCGTGGTGGGGGCCCAGGTCACTTGTTCCTCATTTCCACCCTCTCAGTGAGCTTGGTTACAAGGGTCAAGGTACGGTTGGAAAAAATGAAAGAGACGAGTTTTAGTTTGGGACATACGTACAAAGGTTTCGAAGCATCGTATCCGATATCCAGAACGTAACATTATTCCGATTCTTTCTTAAGTCTCAGATGTCTCTGAACTACCGTGTGTGGAATGTATAAATTTCTCTATTTATTAATGCAGAAAATGCCATGCGTTTGTCTTACTGTAAGTTATCATGACGATTCTGCATTAGCGAAATATCTTGCTACAAGCTTTGAAACATGTGCTTATCAGATGGGCAATTGCTTTATATATAATTTATAGCTTACTGTCATTACTGGCTATTTGGTCAATTGCAATACCAGTCAGGTTAAAATGTGTTAGAATTGCTTTTCAGCAATCCAAATCCGAGGGTCTATGAAGCCCCGTGGTGTTATATTAAACCTAAAGCTTCCAGAAGCAACGATGATTGGTTCTATTGCGACATCTGCAGCCGTAAGTCCACGCTGTTTCAACATTGTGTAAACTAAGCATTAGTAAGTCTACGAGTAAATATACGACATCTTCTGATTGCGACAAAATTACATATTATATACAGAACTAACTGAATTACCCGGTTTTGCCCGGAAAGTACTTACGATTAAGTTATCATTCTATCTTTGTTCTGATCAAAGATATTGATAAAAGACTATAACCTACGCGCTGCGGAAACTATTTTCTGCGGGACAATTGCGTCTAGGGTTCGCCCCACTAAAATTTCATGTATGGAATTTTCCGAATAGTCATCTGCTGACCGCAGATAAGATCTTGAAGGACTGCGTTTAGCTTCTCCGTATCTGACTTTCTTTAAATCTAATTATTGATTGAAAATACTAATTATTTATTTTAAACAACAACGATGATCGTGTTTCTTGATTGAAATTTTCGACCAATCCGATATCTCCCAATCTAGATCTCATCAGGGCTGAGTTTTAATAGACGCCCATTTTTTAACGCACCATACTAGACACCAAACATGAAGGTCATCATTGCTCTAATTAGAATCAATGTGTGCCAATAAGGCGTATTTTGGGTGCGTTTGTGTGAAGTTTCAGCCAAAGAGATGGGAAAAGGCTGAGCTTTTAGGATCGCCAACGTCCTATGTTTATCCTCAGCTGCCAAGAAGTATTCGTGCAAAATTTGGAAGCAATTGATCGCGTTGATCTAATGTTTATGTGGATAATAGGCCCATATAGCTAGTCCGTTGCATACATACTGTTCTTCTTTATGTGTAGGCCTATTGATTATCAAAACCAAAGGAATGAAATTTCACCGTTGTTTACCTTGGTGCCGGAATCACAACTTAAAATCTAATCTCATGTCTTATTTATCATCTGAGTTATGCCGCATATTTTATGTAGGCCTATACAGAATTTAATTTAACAGAATGTAGAAGTGATGGGTGAATAAATTGTTTCACGTTTTTGCAGCCTTTCAGGGCAAAGTTGGTCCGGTTACATCTGGCAATCCAAATCGTTTTTTTCCGATTTCGAATATGAATAGAGAAAGATGTATTAGCTGGTGCATTACTTATCTCAGCTGCGCTGGAGTTGTCACTGAAAGTGGTGGCGCCTCTGTCTGTTGGTATTACACATCGATTTCTGCCACAAAAGACTATGACTACACAAAAAAGATCTTTCAACTTAAGCGTTCTTGTCCACCAGAAGGAAATGGTGAGCAAGCATTGTTTTCACTTATTTTGACATTTGCCATTATTGTTTCAGACTAAAGTGTATGATTAAGCGAAGTCAGTGGTTTTTAAAAAGAATACAATTTTAAGTTTTACCGTAGGATGTCCACGAATACAAAACTAATTATTATACGAATTGCCGGAAGTGCGACTAAGACACCGAGCCAAAATGAAGTAAGCCTACACCGACACAGAATAAAACATGAGATGCTCTTAATGAAACAGTGGGCCTATTTACAATTACCGTTTAGTGCTCGTGGGCCTCGGCATTGTTGCGCAGCGCAGCTTGAATGACTGTGTTACATGCCGCATATTGCAGCAGGTCTGTGCAACAATGCATACGTTTCTATGAGTTTAGTATAATGCGTTCAGTGGATTAAGTTCTCTGGGTCTACAGAGGCTCAGATGGAACTGGAAATCTAGAAAATGCATGGGAGAATCAAGTGGATAGGGTTAATTTATTTCAACGCTAGACTAAGGCAGTTTTACTTAACTACGTCTAGTTTAAAGGTGCGTAGCTTAAGTTGGTAGTCGATACAGTTTGACTCAGCGTGCACTGCTGAATAATAACAATCAATCAATAGTTTTTTATTGTTCACCAAATCAAATTCGAAAGCAACAGAAACATGAAATTATGCAAGTGAGTATATAAACTATAGTTAACACATTTGTGTAATAGCAAATAATAGATATGCCCCAAAGGAACGAAACGTTTCAGCTAGAAGGGTCTACCTCATTACACCAGATAACTGTCAATGGAGTGATTACAACATGTACCAATTATTTATTCATTAAAATGTTTTAGCACACTTATTCAATTACACTGTTCCATAATAAAACAACCAAAATTCACAAATTATAGCGCAGTGAATTTAATTATACACTTACACGTTTCATACTATTGTGCAATTGCACGATGATAAAATATAATACAGTCATAACATCCAAAAAACCTTCCATGAATTATTAAAGTCAGCAATGAATGTGAAATACGACAATGACAATAGAAACTTGAAGGCAGAACGGATCATACATTCAGCAGGTAGGCTAGTGTTTTAACTCGCGTTTAAACAATTGCACAGATGAGAAACTTGTCAATTCTTTTGGCAATGAATTCCAGTAACTAACGCCATTTATTTTTATGCTATTGTGGCGAAATCTGGGGGTCTCTACTACAAGGATGTCACGCGCGAATTTCGGCCTCTCCGGTCCGGCAGAGGACTTAACCACGACAATTCTGCAATATTTCTGTATTTCTTGACATACGCCAAATCTCGCCCTGGCCGGTCGTCCTCTCAACGAACGAGTGGCCACCTCCTCACAATCTCACTGCCGTACTCTTTTTCAGGTAGCCTACTGTTGACCGGCAGACCCCGTGTCGCTATGTCGGACTTATTCGAACTGTTCCCTCGGCTGGCGGAGATCAGACTGTTCTCTTCGGTTCGATCAGGCCGTGCTTCGACTGCTCCTTCTGACGGTCTTCCTCGGACTCCCTTTCGACTAAAACCGGGCCCCCTTTTATAGCGCTGAAACCGCCCTCGACCGTGGGAAAGAGAACATCTGGCGAAGATTTCAGGAAGCAAATTCCCACCAAAAACGGCCACACAAAGGCATCACCGACAGGCGAAGAGCAGACTGACGACAGAAAGCGAGGGAGGAAAGAACAAACAAGAGCAGTGCCAACAGATAAAGCGTGAGAAAGAGAGAGCATTGAGAAGAGAGCTGACGACAGAAAAGCGAGGGGAAGGAGCGAAGCTTGAGTGAGAGGGTGCACGATCGGGGAAACCGAGGAGCGCTGACCGTGGAAACAAGACCGACTAGAAAGGGAGGGGGTCCCCTAGTGCGACAATTTCTCAACACTATGCTGTCTAAGGGAATTACGAGCACAGAGCTGATGATAGTTTTCGGAGGAGCGTGTTACATAGTTATGTAGCTCGGAATTTTTTTAAACCAAGGCTGGAATCTGTTGGGTATTAGACAGTGGTGGAATTTGTACATGAATTCCCCAACCTAGGGCTTGTTAAAACATTCGAAAAGGTAAAATTCCTGTTGTTCTAAATAGATCAGCAGTATGAACCCTGTAGGGCACATTACAATTCACGCGCATAATACTTTTTGTAGGGTCTGCAAGGAAGTTAAAGTAGTTTGATAGGTACTTGCCCAGATTAGATTGCAGTAAATTAGATAATGGTATACTAGTGCATAATATAGTTTTCAGAGTTTTCCCAGGCAAAAGGTATCTTATCCGCGAGATAATACCAATGTTCTTAGCTAGTTTTTGTGATGTATAAGTGATGTGCTGTTTCCATGACAGCTGATCGTCAAGTAATACTCCAAGAAATTTTTTTGATGTTACTCTTTCTTATGCATTGTTTATCAACATTAAGAGTGAATGGAAAATTAAGGATGGTGGCCATATTTTTTTCGGAACGAAGGATAATGTAATTTGTTTTATTTAAGTTAAGAGATAGAATACTTGCTCGGAACCACTCCCCAATCCTACCAAGCTCAGCGTTCTGATCATTAACCAAATCATTCAGAGTATTGCCAGATAGGAACACGTTAGTGTTGTTGGCGAACATAATGAATTCCAAAAGAGGTGAAGCAGCCTGAATGTCGTTAACATATAACAAAAATAGTAGTGGCCCCTTTATAGAGCCTTGAGGAACCCCACAGGTTTTATCCAATAATCCAGATGTGAATCGATTATACAAAATCCCTTGTTCCCTATTAATTAAGTAGTTGCGGATCCAATCCAAGCATAGCCCCCTTATCCCATAATGTGTTAATTTACTAAGTAGTATTTTATGATTTACAGTGTCGAACGCCTTAGATAAGTCGAGAAACACTCCTATGGAAAACATAATATTATTAGCTTCAGAGATCTTATCACACATGTCTAGTACTGCCATGTGAGTTGAAAGGTTTTTACGAAAGCCCAACTTTCTTAGTTAAAAACGATGTTAAGCGAGTATACATAGCTTTTTAAAAAAAGAGTAATTAGGCAATATCGATATAGGCCTATAATTTTCTAAGTTAATCTTCCATCCAGTTTTATAAACTGGCACAACTTTTGCAATTTTTTAGAGCATCTGGAATAACAGGCCTACCAGTTACAAATGAGCAGTTTATTATCTCCGATAGCTATCTACATCCAGTTTTTATCGAGGCACTAGCAGTTTTAGGACCAATCATATCCAAACCTTCACTCAGCTAGGTTTTAAGTGAATTAGCGATTGAGATAATTTCATGTTGCGTGGTCATCTCGATACATATATCGAATCCATAGAGGGGTTCCTTAAATAATCCGTAAATGGTGCTTCTGCGGGCTTTATCTTGGAAGCTAAGATAATTAATAACCGAGTTCGATTCCGATATCACCCGTTACGTTCACTTGAACCTTCCTTCGCTAGGCGACGACGTTTTTTGAATTTGATGTAGGCCTATAACGTAATGGACGCCTTCCTAGCTGCATACAGTTGAATTCGACTCATGTGATAGCGTCTTTACCATTCGTCCATAGTCCATACTATGTCGTAAGCATGGAGCCCCTTAGCAGTTTGAAATTAAACGAGACTTTTAGCCACGCAGTTAATCTATTCAATCTCCACCTGAAATTTAATATGGCACCAAGATAATCCAAGGTTTATTCTCATAGGTTGGACCAATTTGTGATGCTGTGTAATGGCTTAAATGAACTTGAAACTTATGTATTAATGCAATTGTGAGGATTTATATATAGAGGTCAATGCGTTGCTACGTCTAGAGTGGAAGCCTCGTCTAGATTACTCAACGCATTAAAGACGTCAGGCGTCTTAGAAATTATAGGCTTACTTTGAGCAGTTCCCAAGTGTGAGACGCACCCTCCTGCGTCTGTTTGTCGAGTCAGCTGTGTCGACGGTTTACAGTTCTTTGTTGAGCAATGTTCGTGGTAATAAAGACGATGTCTCAAAGCGTGTTGAATCGTGACCCACTGGTGGGATTGAGGATGTAGATAGATGGAGCACTGTTTAGCTTTTCAATTAATTAATTTTAATTTTAAACTGTCAAATCACATCTTTTCATGCAGAAACCAATACCTATGTAGTGAATAGTATTAAAGGAGCACAAGGAACGCCTGCAGTAGATTGCGAATATTCGTGTATCCACAACAAAGAATGCGCTATGGTTGACTATAATCCCACCACTGGAGTGTGCTCTATCAATGAAGACGACGGGAATATGACCTTAACTCCGAAAAATGTTCTTAGGAGCTACCCTGTACGCTGCAATCCTGGACCACGTGAGTAAATCCTTATTGATTCAGTATGATAATTCAGATGAAGTAGCATGCGTAACTGTGACTCGCCTCTTGATTGTAGTTGTGGGCGCGATCGCAAACTAGATACATTAGAATCATAAAGCTATGGGATTGATATAGGCTTATCCTGGAAACCTTACGAGACCGGCAACAGCATGGTCGGTTATAGCACAACTGATTATTAAGTCAACTGTGATGACATAACATTTTTACAATATAATTATATCTCGATAAGACTTAAGAATTGTCTACATTAAGAGTGGAAGTTAACATACTCTGATTGTCTACAGAATGTAATAGCTCTGACTGCATGCGGAATGTGCTGCGTTGGTTGCCTGTCTCATATCCATCTCTGGTTTGATTTCACGCTGCCACCTTAGTTCTGATCCTTCTTTCATGTCTCATATCTGACGCTTAATGTCCGAAACTGCAGCTAGTTCGGTTCTTCGACAAGGTTGATTCCTTGCTCCTCGGAATCGCTTGTCTGCCATCCAACGGCGAGCCCCTTCCTCTGGAATGACCTCTCCTCTGAATTGCGATTGTCTTCTCTGACCAATCAAACCAGGTTTCATAAATTACTCAAGTCTTCTTCATTTAGCCATGGCTAGACTGGGAGCGCGCTTGTTGAAATAGCGCAATATAAGTGCCCTAAATGAATGAATGCATGTTGGCGAATGCAATTGCGAACTGTTTGATGTAAAAAATAAGGCTGATCTTGGAACATCTCGTGATCTTTGCCCCCCATCTTTGTATCTGGATGCAACTGGATTCGCAACCAAATTATTTGTACCTCTTTCTGAGCGAACGTTTTGTCATAGCGTTTTGTTCAAATATTTACAAACACTCTGTCATCAAATTTCACACCACTCTACGTAGACGAATTCCAATCAACATATTTTGGAAACTGGTTTTAGACGGTAGGCCTGCTTTTCGACGGCAGATCCTCCTAACAACTTAGCAATTTGTCAGTGTCATATTATCGAGTAAAAATATATCAATGTTGACGTGTGCATCATTGCAAATTAACGATCATGTTCTAAACTATTACAATTATCATCCGCTGCGTTGTAACTTTGTCTGTTGTAACTGGTACAGAATTTATTCAGAAACAACTTGCTCCTGCCTTTGATTATGCACTCAAATCTAGCCATATCCCTGCATCTAAATCTAGCCATATTCATACATCTACATCTACCACTGTCCCTGCTCCGACAGAAATACCTACCCATGAGCCTACCCTTACACCGATGGCTACACCAGCTTCTGAACCAACCCATGAACTTGCCTATGTACCGGCGTATAACCCTACACCGATGGCTACACCAGCTTCTGAACCAACCCATGAACTTGCCTATGTACCGGCGTATAACCCTACACCTAGATCTAGGCATGCCCCGTCACCTAGATCTTCACCTGGCCATACTTCTACGCCAACGTCTACGCCTAAGCATACCCCGTCACCTGACCATACTCCTAAGCCACCGCATAGACATCATCCGGCTTCACGTACAGAAAGACCGCTAACGGAAGGTATGTATTAGACTGGTAGATAATTAGCTTTCATTTATTGTAATTATATTACTCTGCGGCTGAGCAAAGTATTTCAATATCGCGTCAGTTGATACCGCGTCGATTCGTCCCACGTCAGTGAAAGAGCTTTAAGAAAGCTATGACTGATCCAAGATAAGGCAGTACCAGCGATTCCAAATCAGCCTTTGATACGAATGGTACGATATACGTGTAATGTGTCGAAGGCGGCAGAAATGTCTCGGAGACATAAGCAAGAGACTTGTTGACGACCTATCGCCATTACAATTTAAGTCTATTGTATGACGATGTGTGGAGTGTTTCAATGCAGTAAAATGTTTGGCGTACGCAGATTGATTTGGATTGAAGAAAATGTTCTATTGCCTCAGGCTATGGTTTAATGCTTAATTTGCGTCAATATTCGGCCTAATAGTCTTGTTTAGCACAGATGAATTTATCGTCGTTTACAACTTTTAAAGTGACTGTCAAATTGTCGTTAATTATTGTAAGACCCTATAAATAATTAGTCGATGCGTCTATTGTAGGCTTATTCTGTTTTGTTTGTGTGCTTTTCAAAGCAGCCATTGAATCAAGAATTGAGACAACCGAGTCTCCAAGCAACAACTCAATGTTGCTTTATATCATCCTCAGCGTCTTATTTGCTTGTCTTCTCGTGGCAGCGGTGATAATCTACTTCTGCATACTAAGGTCGGTCAAGCCTGTTGTCAAATTAATCTCCATTGCCTGATTTTAGTGTATGACGGATAATGCTGAAGGTTAGTATCAACTATTAAGTCTTCGGTAAAGTATAAGAGTTGGCGTGACGTCACCGGCGCTGGTGACGTCAAAGTATGGCACTGGTTAATATAGACATTACCATCACTACACCCTACTAGGAAATGGCCTTTCCCTGAAATTTCACATGCATCACATCGCTGCCTAAAGTCTTTCCAGTTTTCACGGGCCTCTCTCGCTGAGAGCGATTCTGAATAGCTATACAGAATGACCATATTTAATTCGATTACATTAGGTTAGATTCAGAGAAGAAAGCATCTCATTGATGGCACACCTAGAACAGAATGCAACCAATTATATAATAACTCAAATTACAACGATGGTGTGGGGAGATGGCTAAATGACAATACATTAGGCAGTAATAACATCCGTTTATTGAAAAGAGAACAATGGACGACACACCTCAACACTTAACAAGAAAATTCAACCATTGATATGTTGACTAATAGGCCCTACTGTCAATCTGTAGGTGGCGTTAAAATAAAAGCATGGGTACAAACGAGCGCCTTGAAAGCTGCAATACGGTTAAAATAAACGTTGGATTGATGATATTTTTTTCCAAATCAGCTTCTATTTCATTATGGATTATATTTTTTTAGATCCAAGTCCTATTTAAGCAAGAATTATTTATTTGAATTCTCAAACTTTAATTTCAGCAACTATTATTTTCTTCTATAAATTGGTCTATTCATGAAACATTTTCATCAATCCAACTTCTGTTTGAGCAGGCATTATTGTAGTCGATGCAGTGGGCGAATAATAATCTTTCTTATCTCGAATCATTAGTCGTCTAATGTTTGTTGGCAAACCAGTATTTTGTCGATGAACCATTTGACGCAACAAGTAAAAATGCATCATCTGACGCTACATGAATAGATTTGTGTTGTTAAAAATATGTTTGCTCCATATTTCGCTTCGTATGCGTCAATTTTTGATATTTTGTTCTTGATGTTATACAGTCGGAGGAAAGAGGAGTGTCAAAGAGGTATTGAAACATATATTAAACTACACTTATAAGTTGTTCTGTTATAGCTGCGAAGTTAGTTATAAAATTCTGCATTTTGCGTAAAACACTGAACGAAGGCTCTGCATAAAAATAATTGACATTGACTCAAGTAATAGGCCTATCAGCTGGATTTATTATATTAAATTATTATCATTGATCATTTATCCTGCACAAAACGCAAGTAGGAGAATGGCATTAGTAAGTGAAAGAGCAGGACTAACAGGTATCCTGGGGTAATTACGCCTAGGACCGACACAGGTGGAGGTTATTTTAGGCGATTATTCCTAATGTGTCTGAGAAACACTACAGTGTAAGATGCAGAGCAGCACAGAATCCAGGGATAGGCATTGTGGAAATACTCTTAATTATATTCAGCCACTCTGAATACTTATTTGTACAACAGTCCCTCTGAGAGTAATACGACGGTTAGGCTGCTAGTCAGGATGGCAATATAGAAGTAGGCCTACACAAACACACAAATTTTAATATAACTAAGCTAACTATTTCATTATTTACGATGAAAAATGCGTCTCCTCCTAAGTATGTGTGTAAATAAATAATCATTGATTTACTTCTGCAATGGTGAATAAAGAATTAAATCATCTGCTTCAAGTTTATGGACGTTTGATGTTGTTGCAGGCAATGTTACATAATTATTTGACCTCGTATTATGACATATGGTTCATCGACATATGGTTCTTTGACAAATGGTTCATTGACAAATGGATCTTTGACAAATGGTTCATTGACAAATGGTTCATTGACAAATGGTTCATTGACAAATGGTTCATTTACAAATGGTTCATTGGCGCATTGTTGACGACAAATGTATCATGGAGAAAAGAATCACGATCAAAAAGTTAATATTCGATCAAATATAAGTAAGTCAAGTTGGATTGATAATTAATTATACTTGATGAAACTTGGATTTATGAAATTAATTCTTCCTGAATAGACGAATTTGGCCTAATAAAAATAATGCCTGCTGATACAGATGTTGCATCAACGAAAAGAATTGTCGCTAAAGTAGAAATTGTGTTGATTCATATAATTCTTGCTGAGATAGAGGATGGAACAGCAGCAAGACTAATAATTAGTCTTGACGCTGTTCCATCCTCTATCTCAGCAACATCATGATGATTAATAATTATTGTTATCATAGAAACTTCTATTTTACCGAATACAATGGGCGAATTATAACTTTTTGATCGAGAGCCTGTTGTCCGCTTATCATTTGTCGTCAACAATTTGTCGGTGAGCCATATTTCGTGGAACCATGAGTAATGGTGATGAGGGGTGTAACAAGCAGAAGGGCAGGGAGCCCTGGCCCCCTCAGTTTCAAAACCGGGGGGCAAAGTCCCCCCTGTTTTAGTGCTCAGTGCCCCCTCTGTGCCCCCAAATCGGTTATATTTATGTTTCTCCAATGGCACTTTAAGATAACTAATGTTAAAATAATTCGTGCCCCCTATTTTTCAACTTTCTTGGGGGCTAAATTAAAAAAGCGGGGGGGGGGCAAAGAAGTGTTTGCGCTTCATGCAGTATTTTGCAGATTATGCTCTCCGACTTTTCGAAACCTTGTTACACCTCTGGTGGTGATAGTGCCCGGACTGGGCCACTTTGCCCTTTGCTCTTTGACCTGTCACGTGACTGCCTATGAAGTATTCCATTGTCCGGTCGGAACCCTAGCCCCGCCCACCTGTCACTCTTCCATTGTTGTGGGTGCACACTAGACCTTTGTACTGTACACAACCTGTCAATCATCCAATTTTATCGTGCACGAGGCTGCACTTTGCACTGGGCATCTGGCGCCCTATCAGTACTGTAGCCATTGTATACATCACCTGTCAACGGACTGCCAATCATCCATTGTTCTTCCAGCGCATGCAATCTTTGTACCGTGCTTATCTCAACGACCTTTGACCATGATATAGTAGTGGGGTTAGTGAGTGTTCTGATTCGATCTTTGAACTTGAAACGACACCTGAATTATTTTTCCGCTATTTTACGGTTGAATTCATGTGCTCTAACCCTACAATGGCGGCGGCGACCAATAGCTGATTGACAGATGAACGGGGCTAAGGATCCGCCTGAACAATGGATAACGTCATAGGCAGTCACTTGACAGGTCAAAGGGCAAAGTGACCCAGTCCGGGCACTATCATCACTACTACCATGTCACCCGCAGTTTGATATTTCAACACGTGGGCCCCCTATTCAATGTTTGTTTTGCCATGCAAGCCCAGTTAAAGGCTACTAGCGTAAAGTGGACAAGAATTTTGCTACCCATCGACGCATTTTGCCCCAGAGACTATGACCATCCATGCAATCTGTCCGATGTCGACGGAGTTAGTTGGTTCCACGCTTGTGCTTGAACCCGCCTCTGGTGACTCTATCAGCTTTGTGTGCACTGTTTTGCTATTTGAAATGTTATATTAGTATTCAATGGCATTTAACATCATATAGGCCAGTGCAGAGAGCGTCTTTGAGTAGATTTCCCGAAGAGGCACTGTATCAAGTTTTACTGATTCATCATAATATGATGAATACGATTTGTATGAATATGATGTATATATTTTATCTATAATGTAACTATTATATAGATTATAGATAAAATATATACATCACATTAATATAAATATATATATATAATTGTAAAAAAATATATAGGAATATAATTCAAATGAATATATTTTATCTATCTGTAGGCTATATTATGATGAATCAATGAAACGTCATTAACATAAATATATTTATAATTTAAAAAAATATATGAATATAATACAAATGAATAAAAATGAAACAGAATATTAAATCAATTATACCGTAATGTGCAGGCACGCATCGTAGTTGGGTCAATCTAAGGCATATAAACACGTAACCCTAAAAAATGCGAACATAGGCTTTCTCAACGGATTCTGATACTATTTTTCATGCTTGTTAACATAGTAAAAATCGGCTGAAATCTGACCATCAGAAAATGGTTATTTTGAAGATGGCGTCCAACATGGCCGCCGGTAGCTATTATTGTCAATATCAAGAGAACCATTCAACATATAAAGCTGTTTTTGCTGTCAACCCGTAGGTCTTATTACATTCTCATTAAAAAATGACTTATTAAGACCTGACGTAAGAGTCACTTTCAAAATGGCGTCCAACTAGGCCGCCGAAAACTAAACTTATCAATATCTTCGGAACCATTCAACATAAAAAGGTTTGTTTAATGTCAAGCTTTAAGCAGTATTAAATGGTAATTAACAGAGTAACAGTCTAATTCGTCATTTGTCACACCAGAGCGTCTTCCTCCAACCGAATCTGCAACAAGACTTCATTGTCGCAGAGCGTACTACAAGATCATTACATGGGCAGGAAATGGATGCCGTGGACTGGGGTTGGAACCTAAAGGATAATCGGTACAACCCAGTTATGTCAACGATGAATGCTACTCCAGACTTAATCTTGAAGGTCATTCATTGCAACTTTCATAATTCCTGTTAGACACTCCGCTGCTCTTGTAGAAGAAATGGACTACCATGATCTTCCGCATGTGGACAGTGCCAAGTTACCAACTGTGACAATCCACATAGTACGTTCCTTCTGGAGAAGTCAGACGATTACTAACTGAATGTGTTAGCTACACAACTGTAAACTCATGACCAATAGATTTGTCTCTGTAATATATATATTAAGCCTATATGAAGTGATTAACCGAACGTTTGGCAATACAACCTACAGTTTGACACCAAACGCACCCTTCTGGGTTGAATGGTCCTTTAGATACTGACATGTATGCTTTCGGTGGCCATGTTGGATTCCATTTTGAAAGTGACTCTTTTATCATCGTTCAATTAGAGTAGACTGCTATCTTGTTAATTAGCATATAATACTGCCTACAGTTCGACATTAAACACACCTTTCTATGTTGAATGGTTCTGTAGATATTGATAATTAAATTTTTAGCTTTCGGCGGCCATGTTGGACGCCATTTTGAAAGTGACCCTTTCCTGTTAGTCAGATTGAAGCCGATATTTAATATGTCAATAAGCATAAAAAAATGGTATCAGAATCCGTTGAGAAACCTTTACTTCGCATTTTTTCAGTCATATATTGACCCGACTATAGCTTAGAAAATCAGCTGATTGAATGGCTTCCTTTATTTACTTTTGTTCTCAGAATTGCACGGCGAACGAAAAGCATTACTAGATACTAACACAGCAACACAACTTGGAGGTCAAATAACCGAAACTAAACGTCAGAACACGATATTACGGTAGGTTATTTCTGTGTTTCGTCTTGTGAGTTTCTAGGCCGTAAGTTCAATCTTATTACGTAAAAACGCCCAGTCTGAGATCGTGTTAGCACAGGATCCGATTTGTCAAAAAGAAAGCAGAGGGTCAGCTGATGAAAATTTGTTGGAAATATGAAGAATTCCGCACTATGCCAATGCCCTTGTAAATTGAAGTTGAGAGCTCAAACCCTCTTACTCCCACCCGGCAGATTGGACGCTGTTCGATCAGTCATGATTTATTCCTTTTTGGAGGGGCCGGACTTGAAAGTGTGAATTATGTCTTCAATTGTCTTGTGAGTTTCTTTCTATTCTGAATAATCATGCGATGTTTGTAGAATAGAACTAAAGTTCGTTCACCGCTTTCAAACTTAAATATCTCGGGCAAAATGATGCCGATCTCTTGAATATTTTGTAAGCGTATACAGAACTCACATATTAAGCAGTCTAATGAGTGCTAAATGACGTGACAGTGTACACTGCCGGGCGCAAGATGCATTTCTGACTTCAGCCTGTATGTGGCATCACCATTATTGACTTGGCTTAATTGAGTAAAAAGTAGGAGCATAAACAATGGACTTTGGAAGACTGGTTTAATGTTTTGTTCACCGTGTGTTATGCACCGAATGCACAAAACGCTACTGTTTGGGGTTCACAGGATAAGAACGTTCCGTCTGCTCTATAGATGAAGTTCAGTCCGTCAGTGAGTGTGTGGGGTGGAATGACAGCAAATGGTCTTGCAAACCTTTATTTTGTGCTTAATGGTACCAGACTGAGCTCGCAGTAGGTCTACTACATTACTACATCATAAGGGCAACAACTGACCGGATCAAAGCAAAATTTGTCTCAATATCTTTCATTTGACTTGTGTAGGCCTATGCAGTGATAAAATATAGAAAAAATATGAAGCTCTTACTGAGAAAATGCGTTTTGAAAACCGAGAACGAACTTTTGTGTCACCCTATAATGAAAAACTTGTAATCAGTGTAAGATAACTGAATATGTTGTCAATTGGAACTTCTATGACAATAATTTAGTTCCTGCCCAGTTCAGTCGTAAAATGCCTTTTGTGGGCTGACATGTCCCAAAATTTGCGGACTCTTTTGAAGAATCATGTGTAGGCCTATACAGATCACATGGGGGGCGAGTGTATCCAAATTGATCGAATTTTAAACATTGTGCTTCTTTGTTCACCCTATCTTCTGGTGTGTGTCCACTGAGATAGCAAAATGGGTGGTATTTGCCTTAAGGTTATTGCAGATATCCAGAAGCAAAAACTGCTCACAATCTCCATTGCTGTGTCTTGCTTTCATCCTCGACCCGCAAAGAGGAGTTGCATTGGTTGTAAGACCAACAGGAATGATAGGGCCTACATCAAGCACATTGTCCGGAAAAGGTTAACGTGTCGAATTTATGAAAACTACCGGTAATAATAATAATATCTCAGAAATGGTCAAAATATAATCCAAATGCTTCTACATCTAAAGTAGAGTTTTCGCAATGAAGCTTAGACAGAATAAGTGTCCAATCAAGAGAACAACAGCAATGATAAGTCATGGATAAGAATAATTGTAGATCTATTAGACTACCAGCAAACGCACAATAGCTTGGGAATGTTAAATCATCTCAATTGTTCGCTGTACAGTGTTCCAACAAAGTCGCATTATAAAAGTTATATTGGCAAAGGCATCGAAAGCATGCAGCCGGATGTTATGTTGCCTGGATCGGATGTTGCTTGGTTTGACCTTACGTTGAGAAAGAAGGTCGAAGAAGATCTGACATCCAAGGGTTAATGGAACTGAGCGGAAAAGTCGCTTCTAGAGCGTGCCATGCATCAAAGCACTAAATTAAGCAATTTAAAGTCAAGACATGGGTTCTGCGGAACCATCTTTTATCTGGTAGATGGCGTAATCGATCTATTTCCTAAAGAGATTTTTGATTATTTACTATTGATGATGTAAATTTCGAGTGGTTAGACGAAATTTAATTTTTTTCAGTGTTGTCATTTTTATCTTAATTTTATTCTAAAATTTGATCGCCCTTCTTCCAAAATTTTTTGCTCAGAAGTGCTCAGGTCTCGATGGCACAATTGCAGTTGTACTGCACAGCAATTGTATGCGAAGAACTTGCTCAAGGTTCCTATACAGTAACTGACGACTCAGATGAGGGTCGAACCCGCTCACTCAGCACACACTGAGTGTTACGAGTCGACCGCTCTAACTGCTCAGCCGTCGTAATTGTTCAGCTATGTCCGTATAAATGTGATGCATGCAGGGCCGCGTTATCCATTAGGCTGTCTAGGCTGAAGTCTAGGGGCCCACAAAGAGCAGGGACCCATGCGGCATCGCCGGTTAAGTATTTTGTAACTGACGGGAGGGAGATTTTTAGGGTCATGGTGTTTCTTCCCATGATCGATCACTTGTTAACAGTAACTCAGGAGAGGGTGGAGGCATAATGTAGTTCCTGGCAAATTCGGCTTCCATTCAAAATTTACCTCGGTTAATGGTGACCAACTGATGGAGGCGGCCGACAGGCTGGCGAATACCTACCCAGAAGACCTCAACACCAGAACCCTGAGGAAGTTATTTATTTCCAAGAGTACATGAATGTCCCTGAATCTGATGTTTGGTTGGCTAATTCAAATAGGCTAAAATAATGCAACCTTTATTGCATTGAGAATGTTTCAAACTATTGTCAACAATGAAATGCCGGACACTTTCAAACATGTTTACGCATTTGCTTCATGCCAGTTATTAAAGCTGTTAATAAATTAAAAGCTGTTAATAAATTAAAGCTGACAAAATATATCTTTTCTTCTTACTCCATTTATTACTCCTTTGTAATATTATTTTAGTAAATTGTACGAAAGGATAGCATGACATTCGCGGGGAAACTGGGAAGGGCGTTTGGGATGTCAATCCTTAAGGGGCTCAAAGAAGCTCGAAGCCTAAAGGCCTAGCCATCGGTTAATACGGCGCTGGATGCATTGCACTGTCAAGCATACCTGAAGTGTGTCCAAAATCTGAGCTGTGTGTGTCCACGGGAACATACTTGAAAAAGAGTTGAAAGATGTCCAAAACATCTTTGTAATTTTTTTAGTTATCTGCGCAAAAATTTCGTACATTGCATTGTCAGATCTCAAATGCGTGCAAAATGTCAGCTCTGTAGGTCGACGGAAACTTACATGAAAAAGAGTTGAAAGATTGCGGTTCGACCGTAACAAATTTTACGCAAGCCAAGTTAAATAAAAGAGGGTAATAAAAGTAAATTGGTCTGGATGACGACTAAGCACTATGTCTCCAGCAATGTTGTCCAGAGAAGGTTGACAATTCGATTGCATTGTTTCAACCATGAACGAAATGTAATCTTAATGCTTCTGATTAATTATTAGGAACGTTCTTGCAATGAGTCTTTGACATGCCAGAATGCAGTCCAGTTATTTGACCATTTCTAATTTTAGAGCCACTGGTGAACCTGATGCGCCTCAACAAACAACAAAGCAAACTCCTGTTGGAGCTTCACAAACCGCAAGGTCAACTTCTGATCAAAATACTGTGACCTTAATGTCAGCTCCGGGTCAACCCACCCAAATCTTAAAGTCAATTCCAGACGAACCCGCCAAACTCGCAATGAAAAGGCCTGATCAACCTGCAAAAAACGTAAAGTCAAGTCTTAATAAGTCCACCCTCATCGTGAAGTCATCTCCTGATGAACCCAAAGAAATCGCAACGACCAAACCTAGAAAACATACCGAAATCGGAAAGTCAGCTCCTGGTGAACCCAAAGAAATCGCAACGACCAAACCTAGTAAACATGACGAAATCGGAAAGTCAGCTCATGATGAACCCAAAGAAATCGCAACGACCAAACCTAGTAAACATGCCGAAATCGGAAAGTCAGCTCATGATGAACCCAAAGAAATCGCAACGACCAAACCTAGTAAACATGCCGAAAACGGAAAGTCAGCTCCTGGTGAACTCAAAGAAATCGTAACAACCAAACCTAGTAAACATGCCGAAATCGGAAAGTCAGCTCCTGGTGAACCCAAAGAAATCGCAATGACAAAACCTAGTAAACATACCGGAATCGGAAAGTCACATCTTGATGTACCCGAAGAAATCGAAATGACAAAACCTAGTAAACATAACGGAATCCGAAAGTCAAATCTTGATGAGCCCAAAGAAAACGAAACGACAAAACCTAGTAAAGATAACGAAATCGTAAAGCCAAGTTTTAATAAGCCCATGCTCATCATGCAGTCATCTCCTGATGGACCCACTCAAATCGTAAAGCTTGCTCCAGGTAAACCCATCGAAATTGTAGAGACAAACCCTACCGAAATCGTGGAGTCAGCTCTTGGTGAACTCGAACAAATCGCAATGACAAAACTTAGTCAACTTAAAAGTTGATGACTTTGCATTCTAACATTTGGCCAGTATGAATTTGTATGACAATTATTGGCTTATAATGCGACTTGTAAATTTTAAAAGTATTGATGTTTGTGCCAAAACGTATGACTTACTCCTGTGCACCTCACACGCGGATAGGGGCGCGGCCACTGTCACAATACCAACAACAGGTTGTTGCATGCCGCTATAGAAGTAAAAGCATTTTCTCATGACTAATTTGCATACCAATACTTAGCACGTTTACCGATTCGGAATCGAAAACTTTGAAACTTCGCCTCTGTTGGCTCTTGCAACCCTAATCTCATGCTCCAATCAATAATTTTTCTGTGAAACACAACTCTTGTAAACCTTCGGCATTGAACATTTTGAACATTTTATCTTAGATGAAATACACCTGTTGAAAACCAACGGTATAGAAACTTCACCACTGACGGCTAAACTCAACTCTTGTATCTTTGAATCTCAATTCATGTAAACCATCGGCATCGGTAAAACCAACGGCATTGAAATAATTGAATCTCAACTGTTACACCCCAGCGTTAAAACCATCGGCATTGGAACTTGAACACTATCGATAAAACCAACGCCATTGAAACTTCCACACTTTCGCCAAAACCAATGGCTTTTCTTACTTATGTACCAATACCAGCTGTATTTGTTTCTCATATCCTAACCAACGACTTTTCCGTCAACTTTCTTACTTGTTTATCAAATGTATTTGTTCGATGTATTCCAAATATTGGTTTTCTTACTTACTTACCAATAAATTTTTCGCCATCGGCTTTGTTACTTACTCATTACATGCATTTGTTTGGAATATTCCACCCATCGGCTTTTCTCTTACTTATTAAATATGTGCATCTGTTGCTATCGGCTTTCTTACTAACTTACTTACTTACCATCGGTATGTGATTGGGTGTATTCCAGCTATCAGCTTTTCTTACATTTCAACCATTGGTTTTCTTATTCACTTATTTATTCACTTACTTACTTTTGCTTTTGTTTGGTATATTCCACCCATATTCTTTTCTTACATTCCAACTACTGGTTTTCTTATTCACTTACTTAACAAAAGTATATTGCAATACATAACAGTTTAAATGTTTCAAACTTCAATTCCCTACATAGACATATTCCTATGTATTTATTAGGGCATAACCGGAAATTGCCTTGGACATTCGCCTCAGCCGAATATTGGACTATTCGGAAGTTTTTGCCTCGGCAAATATGACACCCGAAAATAGCTAAAAATAACTTTTTTTATAAAATAATTTTTTTTCATCAAATAAATTTAGGACGAACGGACTTACTTATAGTTTATTGATTAATTAAGCAAGAACTTAACATTCCATTGAATTTTATTTTAAATAATGATGTTTATGTATTTTAATTTTATTTGCATTCCCCACGTGACAACCAAATCAGTAATTTTTCCGCTTGAGTTGGCTCCACCCACTTTCTGGTAAACATTTGAGAGTAAAGACGTCGTTAATAACTTCATATTTCAAATTTTACAACCGGGTTATGCATTTTTTCACAAATAAAGTTATTAAATAAAAAATATATTGTTATACTCTAGAGTGTGACGATACACTATATGAAGGATATTTACTATAAACTGCATTGACTATAGATACTTCTCCATAGCTGTGCACGTGGCAGGTTAACTATGGTTTGCCTTCGGATGGTACTGGCTGCCAACGCTGGCCAGATTTGCCGCTACAATTCAGTTTGCACCCGGATCCGGCAAATAGTGCATCCAAATACTTGGATTCTGTACTCGGTGGAAATTGTGTACTCGGTTATGCCCTAATTTTTATGCCTTCCTCAATTCAACAAATTCGTAAGCTTCAAAGTCAAGCTCCAATATACAAGAGCTTCAATGCATCAAGCTATTGATTTCTATATTTTTTCATACAATTTTAACACTCTAAGCAATCCAACAATTCCTTAAACTTCAACACCAAACTATAAAACACAATATCTTCAATGCATCAAAGTTCTGTTTTAGACAAATTTTACATCCTCTTCAATCTGACCATTCTTTCAACTCCAAAAAAAACTCCAATATACAACAGTTTCACCGCACCAAACTTCCTTGTTCTCAATTTTCTCTGCATTGTGTTCAATATATCAAACTCTACAGTTTCAACGTACGAAATCTTAAGTTTTTGACTTCTCACACGAAAATTTCTAAATTTATGCTTCGCTCGCAGATATTCAACCACTATCACACCTAAAACTTGTATTTTTCAATTATGTATTTCTTTTGTGTTCGCTCCAATTCTACAAAATCCCTCCACATACCTAATATTCAATCTGTATTATTGACATAATTTTTTTTATATTCAGATATGTTATTAATATTATCGTCATTATTGATATTATTTTTTATTTATTTGTTACTTTTATTGTTATTTTTAATTGTTATTGCTATTTTTAATTTATTATTTTTATTATTTTTTTAAAATTAAATTATTTTTATTATTATTTTTCATTATTTTTATTTTCAATAATATTATTTTATTATTACTTTTCTAATTTATTTTTGGTATTTTTTATTAGTAATTTTTTTAAAATTTTTATTCCTCTAATTATTATTTTTATAATTATTAATCATAAGTTCAAAAGAATGAAAATTTAGGGTTGGCACAGCCCTGTGCCTAATGGTATAGTCACCGCCGCCATTCTAGAGTTAGATCACGTGTATTCGGGCGTAAAAATATATCACAAATAATTCAGGTGTCGTTTCCAGTTCAAAGTTCGAATCAGAACGCTCACTAACCCCACGACTTTATCATGGTCAAAGGTCATTGAGATAAGCACAGTACAAAGATTGCAAGCGCTGGAAGAACAATGGATGATTGGCAGTCCGTTGACAGGTGATGTATACAATGGTTATAGTACAGGGCGCCAGATGCCCAGTGCAAAGTGCAGCCTCGTGCACGATAAAATTGGATGATTGACAGGTTGTGTACAGTACAAAGGTCTAGTGTGCACTCACAACAATGGACGAGTGACAGGTGGGCGGGGCTAGGGTTCCGACTGGACAATGGAATACGTCATAGGCAGTCACAAGACAGGGCTAAGGGCAAAGTGGCTGGAAACGGTCACTTATATACCTCACTACTCAGTCCTATGGCATCACATAGCGTAAGTCCCTTAAATTCTCAAACGTTCAGACGACTGATTATTATGATAAAAAAACTAATCCAAAACGTCGGCGTTACTCGCTGCCATCGTTTTGGACAATAATTAATCAACCTCCTATAGTTAGGTCTTCCAGAGCAAGGTCGCTATGAGTTGTCACTCCAGACACCGTACAGATTGATGCCATCATCAATAATACACACAACCTAGGTTCTAGGACAATCTCCCCCCGGACAATATTCCCTGGACAATATCCCCCGGACAATATTCCCTGGATAATATCCCCCCGGACAATATCCCACCTGGACAATCTCCCCCAGACAATATCCCCCGGACAATATCCCACCTGGACAATCTTTCCCGGACAATATCCCCCGGACAATATCCCTCCATACAATTGCAATTGTTTGCATTGGCTGCTCTGACTGTCTAAGGCAATAAGTATGCAGTCCTAACACACATTTCTCATTTTCTATAATGATTATGTTGGAATTGCACTCTTAGATTGTTTATATCTGATGCCGCAGTGCGTGTGCAGGCGATTCAATAAAGTAGGCCTACGCATACTAACTTGCTCATTATAGGCGTACACTTTTCTTAGCAGGTGGTCTATCTAAGCCAAATTGGTATATACCAAATAAGTTAATATACCTTACCAATGTTATAAGTGAAAAAATGCTAACGACGGTTCTAGGACAATGTCCCCCGGACAATCTCCTCCAGTAAATCTAAGGAGCTATGTCACCATTAGCCCATACTCTCTACTCTACAAGCCAAATGCTCTACCTTAAAATTAGAAATCTAAACAAACGTTATTTCCCGGGAAGAATGTCCGAGGGAGATATTATCCAGAGGGGAGATTGTCCAGAGGATATTGACCTGATAGCCATAGCCTAAACTCTGTCACAAAACAATTCCTCGATATAGGTCTATGATTATACTGGGTAGACTTCAATAGCTTTGAAACTCCTACGACTAATGCCAATGCAAACGTGAATGATGACAAATAAATAAAATATATAAACAAATTAACCGCTGCTTAATTGAATACGAATTATTATTCGGTCTCCATTTCGCGCGCAGCACCTCCGTTCAGCGATCTGATTGGTTCAATACCACTAATCTTTCCATCAAGCGTAGCACCTAGCCGTGGTTTGTAAGTAAGTAAGCACGCAACTGACCGTGGTATCTATATATCGCAAGCAAAGCTAGGTCTTTTTTTCACACAAAGTTACAAATAATTGAACGAAGAATGCCATGTGACCGCCACATACAATAATTCCAACAAATTTATAGCCTTTGAACTTTAAATGGTGAATACAATAAAAACAAAAATACTTTTCGTATGAGATTTTTCTATTCGAATTGTAAAGCCTTGGCGCTCACATGACAACTGGACAAGTGAGCGACAGCGATAGAGCTTTACAATTCGATTAGTCAGTCAGTCAGTTTCTCATCTTTTGAATGACTTTACTCTGCTCCTTTCTGACAATGGGGTTTGGTATAACTAAGCCGGGTAGGCCTATTATTATCATTGTGATGTCGTTGGTTTTGGTCTCCGTTTGAAGTTCCCTGGTCTTTCAATCAGATTAGGTTTAGCTCAAAATGCTATGCAAATGACAATAGACCTATCCCTATTGCGTACGTTCTCGATCAATACTTTCTCATCGCTCCGAATACGTCTGTCTTGTAAATAGGGCCTACTACATGTGCTTGTGATTGCTTTGATCGTTAATTAGATATAACCGCTCACAAGCGGTTCAATAAAGTTTATACATGATTACTTTTCACGAGATAATGTAATTAGACTAAAGATGGTAAAGTCGTAGACTAAGATGTGACGCTTTTTATCTCCGCTGTGTATCTGAATTTTCACTCCATCTACCTTGGGATCGATTGTTGTTGCTAATATACCACTAAGATACCAATTCCCCAGTCGCTACGTGGCGTGGCGTCAACCGCGCCACGTAGCGAATGGAGAAATGGTTTGTGTACTTTGACCACCACAAAAACCAAATACACAGCGAAATACGAAGTGTCATATCTTAGTCTACGACTCTACCATCTTTCATTAAACTATTTCATGCATTGGCCCGCTACGTTTAAGAGCAATATTTATAAAGTTGTATTTGGTTTGTCTATAATAGCTACAACTCTCCCAGAAGTTATAACACTATATGACGGAAGCATATTAGGTCTAATAACGATGTAGTCTTAATTTTAAAACACCTATGTGCTTGATCAATTTATGCAGCCAATTGAAAATAATGCCTTTTACATAGGCTTACAACAGAGGCGAAATCACGTGTCAATAATTTTGTCAGATTTATAGTGTATTTTATCTAGAATGTCATAAATAAATGAGTAGACCTATTTCTTGTCTCAGAGTTGTATGGTCTCGAGACAGTGTCTCGGTGTCGAGACGTCTCGAGACAAGTTTTTAGTGTCTCGGTCTCTGTCTCGGTCTCGGAAGCCTGCTGTCTCTGTCTCGGTCTCGAGGTAGTGTCTCGAACTTTTAGAAACTGTCTTGAAGTGAATGTCTTATTTTGTCTCGAACAAGAGGTCTCGATAAGTTTTGCGTGAACTGTCTTAAAATCTTGCGCGGCAATATAAAAACAGTTCTCAGCAATTTGTGCTATATACATTGTAAGTTTCAAATTGAAATTACAAATAAGCATTATTCCCGAAAACTAATACGTTAACATTTTACAGCATTTTATATAGGATCACTTGTCTTTTACTGTCTCCTACTATCTTGAACCTAGTGTCTCGGTCTTGGTCTTGGCACCTCACTGTATCTGTCTCGGCACCTCAAAGTCTCAGTCTCATCTTGGTCTTGAAGTTTCAAGTCATGCATACAACACTGTCTTGTCCATCATATTTTTCGAATTATCGCCAAGACAGCCTTAGTTCTGCATGTGTAACAACAGCCCAAGGACCCCTTTGTCCTATATCGAGACTACATTGTTGAAGTCCGGCCATACAGCGCTGTGGGAAACCTTCACTCGGCCTCGTTCAGCCTTGCTTCCAGTTCCATTCCGCTACTGCGCCTAATTACTCATCCAAACCTCCCACCCGAGCTACGGTTGGGTATCAGGCCAATAACCCTGGACAATAACCATCCGGCCTAAAATCCCCGGCCTACAACCTTCTAGGAAAATAATCCCCTAGGAAAATAACCTCTGAACCAGCATCATCGTGTGCGATTTCATCTAAGCAGAACTGTCTCCTAAATCCAGTTTCCATTAATCTTAGGCAAAATTAATTTCGTTAATCCTGCTTCCAGCTAAGCAAAAATATTGACATCAAATCCAGCTTCCATCTCCAGTTCATTCCGTAAGTGCTCTGATGTCATTCAACTCTAAACCGTTGCAGTTTGCATATCTATCTTAGCTGATAATGGTTTCCCTGATTAATCAGGTCTCGATACTCTATTCTAAATACGATAACAATTATTTTTGCTATTAGTATGTTGAAGCTGGGAACGGTGTTATGAATGCATAACATTTGAATTGAAGATGCGTTGTGACTTGAAGGATTTATTTTTATTTAATAATATCCAAATATATTTCATTAAATAGTTGTTTTAATGACATGTAATGAAAATTATTATGTACATGTAAATCATCAAGCTAGTTCCTTGAGGCTTTGGAGTAAAGCTGAAAAATGCTTAAGCAATAATTTCAGAGGTTACTTATTTGACGAACCTACCGTTGTCTCCGAAGATTGTTGATCAATTTCTGTTTAAAAGTAGAAAAGCGTAATTTTATTTTTACAAAGCATTTATTTTATTACTTAAAATACTATAATTAATTGAAAAATTCTGTCATGCTTATTACAAGTTCTGAAATGCAATGTATGCATATTTGCATCAATTCATCTATTTGCAACATGCATACGTATATGGAGACTAACATCTAAATTAATGCATATAAACACACAATGCATAGATAGAAAAACAGAGAGAAAAATTGAACAGAGAGGGGAAGAGGGAGAGAGAGAGAGAGAGAGAGAGGGAGGGAGAGAGAGAGGGACAGAGAGAGGGACAGAGAGAGAGGGAGAGAGGAAGAGAGAGAGGGACAGAGAGGGAGAGAGAGAGAGAGGGAGAGAGAGAGAGGGAGAGAGAGAGAGGGAGAGAGAGAGAGGGAGAGAGAGAGAGGGAGAGAGAGAGAGGGAGAGAGAGAGAGGGAGAGGGAGAGAGAGAGAGAGAGAGGGAGGGAGAGAGAGAGGGACAGAGAGAGGGACAGAGAGAGAGGGAGAGAGGAAGAGAGAGAGAGGGACAGAGAGGGAGAGAGAGAGAGAGGGAGAGAGAGGGAGAGAGAGAGAGGGAGAGAGAGAGAGGGAGAGAGAGAGAGGGAGAGGGAGAGAGGAAGAGAGAGAGAGAGAGGGAGGGAGAGAGAGGGAGAGGGAGAGAGAGAGGGTGAGAGGGAGAGAGGGAGAGAGAGGGAGAGAGACAGAGAGAGAGAGGGACAGAGAGAGAGAGGGACAGAGAGAGAGGGAGTGAGAGGGAGAGAGGGTGAGAGGGAGAGAGAGAGAGAGAGAGAGGGAGAGAGGGTGAGAGGGAGAGAGAGAGAGAGGGAGAGGGAGAGAGGGAGAGAGAGGGAGAGAGACAGAGAGAGAGAGGGACAGAGAGAGAGGGAGTGAGAGGGAGAGAGGGTGAGAGGGAGAGAGGGAGAGAGAGAGAGGGAGAGAGGGTGAGAGGGAGAGAGAGAGAGAGGGAGAGAGAGCTGTGTAGGGAGACATCTGACGTGTCCTTTAACTGCAGTTCTTCGTTCATAAATATTCTACTAACATTCCAACACAATCATTCAGGCCGTAAAACTCGTCTCTGTGTTCACCTATCGATCATGTTAATTGCCTTACAATATAATTATGCTCTTACGACGTAAAACTTATCCTGTGAAACACCAACTGAACATTAATGACAACATAGTGCACGGTTATTGGAGACTGCATCATATCCTCTATGCACTGCATTAATTGTTCCTGGCAGTGCATCACCAAAAGCTGTAGCGTTGGTTATTTAAAGCCTCAACACCAACCTAGCAGTTAGTTAATACCTCTCAATACCTTTTCCTGAGCCTAGTAATATTAAACCTTCTTTGCCTGAAAAACGGATTGAGTTCCAAATATGAAGCAGCACCATATCAGGCACTTACTTATGGCAACGTGGTTTCTTGGTATGAATCCAATCTGTCCACTATTCAAATGTCTCACGATCCACCATCGGACGCTTTCGCTATGAAGAAACATTGCAGTAATAACAATACATTACTTCATTGCTACAACTGATTTACTTGACTCATAAAAAATTTCCTGTCGTTGTGCAATACTTGATATAATATTAGTCTAGTCTTTTCGTAGAATAACCTGTTGGAACTAAATCTTCGATTTCGCATCACGCAGAAGTACATGAACATGAAATGAATGCATCGCTACTTTGACATACCACTCAGCACAGTCATTTGGCCTACAAAGTGATGGCTTATGAAGGACTATGTGTACTTTTCATAGATTATTGGATTGTCGATTTAATGAAACCTCAGCTACTTGTTACATAAAATAAATATAATCACCCGATATTTTCAGGAAGGATTGTTTCCATTTGATCTCCTCTTTTAAACGCAATCGCCTCCTCTGAATAAAGTTCCTCTTCGTCTTCTGTGTAATAAGTTTCATCCAAATTGAGTATCCTGATTCAGCATCACTGATTTATCTCTAATAAACACTACATCCATAGACTCTAATAATTCTTTTAACTTTTTCACTTTATCCCTCTGTAAAATATCTTTTAGTTCCATTCTTTCAACATATCTCATCTGTTGTGGACGAAAGTCTTTTATTGCATACAATCTCATTTCGTCTGAAATTATAACACAAAGAAACTTCTTGATACACGCCAAACATATTCGAGACAGTCAAATGGCTAAAGCGTCTATCTGCGCGATTAAAAATATCGGGTTCAGTTCTCGAGCAGGGCAGACGCATCCTTCAACAGCTCAAACTTAACTATAATGCGCCCCTAAGTCAATCCAGGTGGTGTAAATGAGGGTGTGAATTGAAGAAATGATAGCATGTAAGGGAGAGAGCGGCTAATGGTAGGGGGCTAAAGGAGGAGGTGAAAACTTGAGAGACAAACACTTGTCAGTGCTCAAATGGTCAGTCAAGGCTATATACAGTTTATAGAACTCTGTGTCATTATAGCAACAGATGAGGCGCCCCCTATTAACTTTTTGGAGGTTGAAATGTTTTTTATACGTTTGGGCTGTAGGCTGAATATTTTTTGGAAATACATTGGTCATACATTGCGTTAGTTTTTATACATAATACGTCCCATGAAGGTACATATGTATACATATGTATGTATCGAAATGTACATATGCATGAATATATTTTTATACACATTCATATGAATGCATTATGTGTCATAGTGGCAATTAACAGATGTGACCCTCCCCAATTATTGAGAACGGAGAGATTTCAACAGAATTCAACTGTTGATGTGTCAGTCTCTGCCTATCTGAGCGTTTTGTCGAATCCACAACATCATTGGCAACATCAATGTGCACGCCTTCATAGCTTGACCTTTGGTTTATCTGACACGTTAGCAACGTTTCGATTTCGAGGGTTCTCTGACAAATAATAATGTACACTCTGAATACTCTAAAACGACCATCGACCAGTTTCATGATAACCAAATTATTCAGGTTCAATTAAATAACTGTGTGAGATCCTTCACCACAGCAGCAGTCTGCTGTTCGCTTGAAATGCCGCCATATTAGAGTCCTGTGCAGAGTTAAATATTATTCGGGATAAATGATTTACCTCTGAGCTGTGCGTTAGCCAGTACGAACATAGGCCTACGTTCTAAAACCAACGCAGAAAGTTATCGCGTTCACTCTAGATCTGCAACGATGAAGCAGAATATGCAATATATTGAACTCCGTTGGCCGTAACGTAGAAGCTGTTTATCGTAGCATGATGAGTCGTAAACCTATGCCGTCTATTTCTATTGTAAAGAGACTGTGCTTTGAAACCGCGGTATCACAATATTGTTCACATAAACCTCAACCTGTTTCAAAGAACTTCTAGCCAGCAACATTTATACAAATGCAACACAGAAAGAGAATCAATAGAAAATATCTTTGCCTACAGAGTCACTGAGAAAGAACTATCTAAACAAATCCGACAAAAGCTGCCTCTGTTGACTTTCTCTATAGGCTCAGTCACCTACGCAATTAACTGACAATATTGATGACGCGAATCATGCAGAGGGCTCAGAGAAGTGGATTCTTTACTGCAATCATAGTTACCAAATTCTCAAACTTGCTTATACATAAGTCGTTTTTGTGTGTAGGCCTACAATTCAGGACTGTAAGAAATGAAGGAAAATTCGTAATTGTTGGTGATGAAATCGGCATTGCAAATATTATTATTATTATTATTATTATTATTATTATTATTATTATTATTATTTGTTTTTGGCAGGGTAACCGATTGGAACAAGAATGCTCAGCCTAAAACATGCAAAGCACGTATGTCAATATCCTGTGCCAGTAATTTGACTAACAATTGAGCCATCACCTTTAATTTAATCGCTAGAAAATGACAGTGACTAAATGCAGAAGTATTAAATAACTATAGCGAGTTGGTATACTATTACCCATTCTAACCACCTGAATGAAGTCCAATCATTAGGAACAACGACAGGCTGATCAAATTCTAATAGTCCTCAGATTGCTAGATGAACTAGATAACTTATGGGACGACGCACAGCTCAGTTGACCGATACCCATCAAGAGTCGCGATTATGCACGATAGAATAACTTATTAATAGAATATAAGAACTTATTAATTAATTTACTGAGCTCAATCGACCGACTCCCAACCAGATTCGCGAGTATACGTGATATTCAGAGTCCTTGTAGGCCCTAATCCGTAACGGCGAATTAGAGACTTTAAGCTCACAAAATGAACTATATGCATTATTTTTGCATTAATCTTTTCGTCAATCCAACCTAAATTTATGCATGCAATTGATAAAAACGTTTCGTTGGTCGACACCAATCACAGTAGGATAATGTTTGCATTGCAGCAGTGAAAATGGTCAACACCAATCCACAAATCGCTTAGAAATCCCAAATGCAAACTTGACACTTTGTGATCATATAAAACCCATTGATTGGATGAACCCTTATGTTTACTTTATAAGTATCGACAGCAAAGTCAGAAGAACGTCCACATCACTCAGAAAGATAGTTGATCCATACAAATTAGACAAGAACGCGCGAACAGGTCACACTATACGTCTAGCCAAATTCGATTTTGATCGACTACATGCAATTGAGAGGCATGCTGCATAGGCCAAGCGGTCTAATTAGCATTAGTAATTAATAATAATTAATAGACCTACATGTACTTATGAATCTGCAATCCATACAATGAGCTGTAATTTGATTAAAATTGTAATTTTGAGTTAAAAAGTGTGTTCAGGCCTACAGTTTTTGCGATAGTTGAAATTCCACAAAGTTCGAGCAATATTAATCACAATATTATTCGAATTATGATTTATGACAGATTTTTCAAGTTGATAGAAACCGTCATCTACATATCTTACAAGCACACCATTACTAAGACGACACGTGATTCCGATAAACTTAATTTATGTTAATAACAAGTTTTTAAAAGATACCCAATTTGAAATTCCAGTGAAACCGTAGGCCCCTAAACGGCAGGAGATGATGCTGGTACTATGTTAAAGACTGGAAACGGTCGATCACAATCACCAGTGAATAGAAAGGACTGGTCTCTCCTTAATATTTATGAACTTAGCAAAGTATCAGAGTAATTTCTACTTGGTTACTTTCACTTCAGCTGGTAGTGTTCCAGCGGTGACATACCTCAAGAGAGGCACACATTCTAATGCAGAAAGATTTCATAATTGAACTAATTGCTTTGTCCTGGAATATGAAACATCCGTCATAATAGAAATAATAACAAATGAAGCTCTAGGCTACATAAGCTATACAAAATTGATAATTTGGCATGAGAGCAGACTATTTCAAAAAGTGTCGTTGATTTGTTGTTAAATAATACTAAAACCACAATTCAGAACTGTCGCATTACATTACAGTGCATGTACGAGCGTAATCTTTATAGATACATATAACTAATTACATTCTATATAATGTTATTATATATATATTCATTTATTTTATTTTTATTTATGTTTCTGTTGTTTACTTGTTGTACGGCATATACGCTTTCATAATTTGCATAATTATTTACATATTTATTCATTAAGTATAGCCTATAGTGTTAGGCTATAATATTATAGTCAGCAGCGAATAGACGTTTGGCTGTTATGCAGTTTATGCAGAGAATTGCTTATTTTCAAAAAGTAGGAAGTTTGCACTTCACGGTTCTGTTCTAATTGGACGAAGGCAGGAGAATCGCTATAACTGGTGCAGTAAGTAGGTCCATTGCTGCTTGTTATGCATCGTTTCGCTCTGTATGATTTCAAAGCAATCACTTAATATGCATGCGAACTACGTCGAACGAGTTGCAAATAAAGACTTCCTCTACTTCGTTTGACTGATGAATATAATTATAAGAATGAATGAATGTCTGTGTTTAGTACATTTGCTAAAGCTGTGTCGTGTTTTCAGAGCTTAATAATACGTTGACTTTTCTGCTCTCTGGATTCAATCGCCGAGGGAATTAAACTTAGAGCATCGATATGCATGCAGATCGTGAGACCTCGATAAACATCACGTTAGATGAGGCTGTCTCTTTAAACCAAGTACATTGGTCAGACACTATTGGTTCTGAGCTTTTGTGAAAATCTTAAAATACGCTATAAAGGGTTCTAATTGGTTGGATACAGTATGTCATTTGCCGACGTTATTTCGCTAGCAAATTATGTTCAAAGTTCTGTGATTTGGCTAATGCAAGTGAATTATGCTTTGGAGGGATTTGATATAGTGGATATTGGAGGAGATCCATTGAGAAACTTGATAGAACACCATAGGCCTACAACATTGCTGTAAGTTAACGTTGCCCTTCTTGCATGTTTAGTTCAAAAGTGCATACACGCCTTGACGGTGAAATTTCAGTTACAATGGATGGCAAATGGGCGCGGGGGACTTGCTCAAGGTCCTTACAAACATCAAGGATTGAACCCCTACTCTCCGAGTTACTGCCCGATCGATCTTACAAATTGGTCACCGTGCTAGGTTAAGACCAGTCTTCTGAAATTTTGATGACAAATAACAAGTACTTGACACGATTAGCTCAACAGACCCGAACCTGCAATCATAATGTTTAACAACTCTAGAACGATGAATGTTAAAACACGAATTTTTCGGGGTTCTCTTTCACTGACTTTTGGTAAGCTGGTAGATGGCGCAAACGATCCATTTTCTTAAGATATCGTTTATGATGAAGACTTGCCGGAGTAGAGCTCGTCAGGGAGGACTCGTTCGAGTTAGTAAACGATATTTAATTTTTAGCACTTTTTAAAACATTTTTCGCAATTTTTTAGTTATATCAGTAACAATTTGATATGTTGCATTGTCATGCAAGATCAACATGTGTGCAAAATTCAACCTCTGTAGGTCGACGGGAACATACCAAAAAGTAGTTGAAAGAACTCCGACGAACGGCCGGCCATGACATACTTTCCGCAAACCAAGTTAAAGAAAAGAGGGTAAAAAGGCAAAATAGTAAGACATGCAACTCCAGTCCAGTATCATTTCTTTGAATTCTTAGCGAAAATCACGTGGACAAAGTACAACCATTGCAAGTAGATCGAGGACATGTCTTTCGAGAACAAGGACTTCAAAAGGTTTATTTCGGATGATCTGCTCATAGGCAAAGGATTATTCACAAGGCAGAAAACTAATAACCCGTCTATTCCTCTTATAATTATAGAGAACAAAAACGACCCCCTCCTTCTTGACACAAGTACTAACAAGTACAACCTAGTAAATGGTAGAGTCCAACAGATGGCATACATCCCTTAGCAACATAGGACCCAGACTCTGACAACATTTTTTAGATTAATCATTGCAAACAGATGGAAGCAACTTCCAATATCTTTAACTTTCCAACATAAACGACGGCTTTTAGACAACAAGCACACTTATACATCTATCTCAACTTGCTACTCCATTATCACTCACGTCTTCACTTTCTAACCTTTCGCGCTTCCATTAAAACTTGTCTGTCTCATTATATATGCATAAACACACGCGCGCCGCTCAACTCAGCCAGAGCAACTATAGGCCCTAAGCCCCACTAGTTAATCTATATATAATTATATATCTATATAATATTCATGACTACTATACAAGTCAGCGCGCCATAAGGTCTGACTAGTCATTTATATATATATATATATATATATATATGCACGGTCACTGAAATAATGTTGACTTAATGAATGAATGGTTGAATTATAGAACATGAATTATAAAATGATGAATCACATGAAGGACTGTTTAGAGAATAATTGAATGAATTGACGGTTGCTAAATGCATCCTTGGCTGCCTCTAGCTATGCATAAACACAACTCAGCCAGAGCAACTATAGAACGTAAGCCCCACTAGTTAATCTATATATAATTATATATATATATATATAATATTCATGACTACTATACAAGTCAGCGCGCCGTAAGGTCTGACTAGTCATTTATATATATATACATAAATATAAATTTGTATATATACATCTATATATACATATAAATGTATGTAGCATTCACGTTGTTGCCCCAAGCGTGTCTCTTCATATGTGTGCGCGTGTCTGTGTCGTCGTATGTGTGCTTGTATGTGTGCTTGTATGTGTGCGTGTATGTGTGCTTGTATGTCTTTGCTAAAATACTTTCCTTTCTGAGCGTTGCATTTAATTATATAAATATTTAAAATATGTTATTAGTTTATGATTTATTGCATAAGAAGTGATTATGTTTGACCGAACTTGTAAACATTAATTGTTTCCAATAAATATGCAACGATCAGTTGCTTCTGTTCTTCGTCGTAGCACAATCTCCTACGATATTCGATCTCAGGTGCGTCTTCCATTGAATAAAGAATTCGATTCCATTTGAGATCGGAATCCAAGAGAATCACTCGACAACTCATATAGTCAGCCACAAACACTCGATCGTCTGAATCGAGAGAGAGGTATTGAGGGTAATTCAGTTGTGTTTCATTTGAAGGAATAAAACGACGGACAACCATCTGTCCATCGCTGCTCAACTCACTTACACACCATTCCTCCTCCCTGTCCATCATTCTTCCTCGTGACCCACTCTCTCCCATCTTCTCCTGTTTTTCTATCTTCAACTGCTCCTCCTCCTCCTCCTCTTCTTCTTCCTCCTCCTCATCCATCTCCTCCTCTTCTTGTTCCACATAGATCGACTTTCTCTCACTTGACCAGTGAAGGATGATAAAATTCCCGATGGATGTTTCCACGGCATGAATTGGGTCTTTAATGTCTGTTGGTAACGAAAACGATCGAAGAAGTTTTGCATCTGATCCGTAGATCATCAGATTTAGCGATGAATAGTTCAACAGCAATAACTGACCATCACTGGACACTGACAGAACCCTCTCTAGCTGATAATTAGTGGTCAGCCATTTGATGATTTTGTGTTGATCATCCGTTTCTCTTGTAATCTTCCAGACGCAGTTCTCCCCATTGCCTATGACGTAAAGACAATTTTCTTTCTCACTGGATGCGATGTCACGTGGATCTTTAATCTCTTTTATATTGAATTCTCTCTGAAGACGAAATGGATTTCGATCCTCAAACACACAAATTACACGAATTGCACGAGATTCCAAACGACACAAGACGTAGATTTCATTTCGCAGTTTAGTCACTCCAAGTATGTACAACGATTCATCTTTGTTTTTCTTTACCTCAATTCTCTCAGTTAAGCTGACGGAAAGCGAAGACAAGACTAAAATAATCAATTACTGTTTATTCATTGCAGTTATAGCTATCTTCGCTAGTTTATATATTAAAAATATTTTGTTACAATTAACTACTAATTTTACTGACAAAATCCCATTGTTTAATATTTGCTTCTTAAGATGACTTTTGCTAAGATAAATTGTGCCCCCATTTTTCAAGTTTCTCTGGGCAAAATTCAAAAAGTGGGGGGCCAAAAAATTATTCCGCTTCGCGCACTATTTTTTAAATTATGCCCCCGATTTTTCAAAATCTTATTACACCTCTGCCAACAGATAGCTCTACAATATAGGTTTTAAACCAACAGCTATGCCTGAGAACTTATAAAAAAATGCTTTATAATACAGGTTTTAAACGAAACAGCCATGCCTGAGAACTTATGAAGACAAGCTATATAATACAGGTTTTAAACCAGCAACTATGCCTGAGAACTTATAAACTCGAACTCAGGCGCGCTATAAATGATAGTTATATTATTGTATAGTGAGAAGAGGACTGACTCATTGGTCGGCCTTGTTTTCCGCGCCCGTCTTAGCCGACCACATATACTTTGCTTCTCATATTCACCGTCTTTGCCGTGATTCATACTACCAGTTGCATCAGCTTCGCACTGTTTCCCTCTCGCTAACTCCAGACGCCACATATACCCTTGTTCACGCCTTCATTACTGCCCGACTGGATTACTGTTGCTCACTCAATGCAGGCCTTCCAGCTTTTTAGCCATGCCGGGGTCGGGAACGCTCTGAGTAGTAGCCTTGAAAGAGCGCTATATAAATCTACGTAATGAATGAATGAATGACACTAAATAACTTACTTACTTAAGTGCTCCATTGCCGCTGAGCCGCGACTTTAATCATAATGATGGACTATCATCGGTTTGGCATGGAAATGGAAGGATGGAATTATGGAAGGATGAATTCCGAATGGTATTTTACAGATTTGATACTGAGATAAGTGATTTCAGAGTAGAAATGGATGGAAAGGAAGTGTGAATCAAAGAAAGAGGACAGATAAATAGAAGGAGGGAGGAATTATGCAAAAAACGTCAAGATGAAAAAGGAATTAGGCACAAGATGTGAAAGTGTCATAGAAGTTACTCCGTTATTTTACAGTAATAAGCTAAATCTCAAATTTTCAATTGAACTGGAGTAAAGGCATGAGAATAGGAAGAAAGGATGAATTAGATCGATTTTACATCGATTGTGTAAAGGAATGAAGGAAGGAATGAGGTTGGAAAGTTGCACACTGTCTGAGAATTATAATTGACCGTCATATAAATTTGATGGTTACAGGAAACGAACGCAAGCATCACTAGCGACAGATTCTGAATAATATTATAGGCCTATTCCTGTTTGCTGCATCGACTTTCTATTTTAAAAAGATAGATCCGTTTCTTTAGATTCAACATTTCAACCAGCGCCATTCTGACGAATACCTTCATCTAAGATTAAAGTGTTGTCCATATTTTATCTTCTTTTGAGTATATTTTGATGATAACCTACCAACTGTTTTCTTGATCTCAGTGCGATCAATGTTGATCACAGTTGATTGGCTTATTTCAGAGGCTGATCGTCCAATATCTATAAGACCATGTAATATATCTGTCAGTTTATGCCTTTGAATATATTCAAGTGCTGCTTGTGAATGACACCAAATCCAAACGACCACAGTCTTTCTGTCCAGTTGAGAGTTGATGGTTTCTACGCCTTCATCTTTCAGTTGACTGACGAGTTTATCAGTTTTATGTGACCTTGGCATCGTTCTGTTTCGAAGATTTTCAAATTTGTGGTGAAATTGTCGAGTTGTACACTTTGCATCACGATATTGTACTTCAGCTTTTATTACAACTGAAAATCGAAATTAAAATATTTAAATGTCAGTTTTGTCTCTGAATTTCATAAAAAGACACCAAAATAGATATTTTTTAAATGTGCACATTTTGGTGGCTGTTGTCTAATTTGCAGATAAGGTTTCTCAAAGTCGATGGTATCGCATCGCATTATTCTGCCATGGTTATGAAGTTTTAGCAACTTTCGTTTTCTTATCTTGTGGCATTGCAATTGTAATTGTAACTGAGCACTCGTATAGCGCCACTCAAGATAAGAGGCGTGTCCTACTCAGGACACATCCAAACGGAGAACAGAAAGGCCTTCAGGTGCCTCCGGACGAGGAAGAGAGTATATATCTCCTATGGTAAGGGCAATCATTATATTTTATGAGGTTCAAATGGAGCCAAAATCTCTCAAAACTTAGAACATCGAATATTTTAGCCCTGTAGTGACCATTTAAAATGAAACTAATTACTCAAGAGCTATGAGATAAGTTAATAGTGATGTTTATCATCAGTGGGGGTGCGACAGCCCCTTTCGATCTCCTCTAACCCTTAATTGCTATTCTCGCTCGCTGATTGGTCGCCGGGCGATGAAATTAATATTCATGAGCCGGGCGCCATCGGCTGTCAATCATTTCAATGCCTTTACTCGCCCTCTCATTGGATAGGGCAAAAGGCAACAGCGCCTTCCCATTGGCTGGATTCCATGCACACGTATATCCAAGCATACGCACACATACACGCACACATACAAGGACTCAGACACAGACACGCACGCAAACATACACACATACATTGACACGGACACATACGAAAACACATACGCACACATATACGCACACAGACACTAACACATACACGCAAACATACAAAGACACAGACACGCACACACACATACACACATACGCACACATACATATACACATATGATGCTACGGACACAGACACGCACGCATACATACACACATAAGATGACACACACACATACGATGACACGGACACAGACACGCACGCATACGTATGTTTGCGGCTCAGCCATTGGACCCTTTACCCTCTCCATGGGGCCCTTTACCCCCTCCATGGGGCCCTTTACCCCTCCATGGGGCCTGGGGCGGCACGCTCATCAAAGGCTTGGCCAAACGTGTTTATGACTCTCGTGGGAATATTTCTCCGAATGTGGTGAAAGGCAATAAAGCCAACATCTGTAACAACTGGAAACCCAATTCTCATCCCAGGCGTATATATAATATCTCGATGCGCTCTGGAAATTACTAACTCCTATACAGTAAAAGAATGACGGAAACGTTTCCATAAATTTATTTGGCGAACGTCTTACACACGTAATTATGAACAAAATAATCGTGAAGAAACGTTTTAATTCTGCATCCGTCCATTTTGAGATTTTGTAATCGAAGATTAAGTTCCTGGATCTATTAATCTCCAAGATACTTTCAAACTCGGCGAAGGCTATTCACGTTTATCGTGTTGGCCAAAGCTTGAGAAAATTTCACATTCAATCGAACGTTTCCGCGTTTAATCAGATTGAAGTGATCGCCATCGCAGAAGTCCGGAGTCAGATCGAAGGCGTAGAGAGCGTATCCGCCAGAAAAGTCTTCTCTGCTAATTTCGTTTCCATCGTCTCGCAGCCACTTTCCGGTTCCCATGAATAGCGTGACGTAAGCGATAATAAACTGATTATCGTCAAAATTGACTTCGAGAGGTTTCACGAATTGTTGCTGACCATTCAAGTGAGCTTTTAGCTGAGTCAGATTCATGTGCTTAAAGTTGAATGGATTCTTCTTGTAGTTTCCGTTAAACGCGTCATTGTCAACGCAGCTGATGAAAACGGGTGTTAGTTGGATCCATGCTCAAGAGAGAATGTTTCGCGGTCCGAAATAAATTTATATACTCTTAGACCATATAAATTCTGACCGTTCCAAAATACGCTCCGAACACAGGGGACACGAGTCCAGAATATCCACCCAATTTTCGCAGCACACGATGTGAGCGCAAGGCAGAGACATGGATTCAACGCCGCACGAACGACAATGTCTGCATATCAACATCGTTTTCAGAGTTACATTTTCCTTCCTAGCGCACTTTAAAAGTTTTATTGATAAACAAGCGTCTAATGACATTCAGTAAGTAAGTCAGTCGTTTATTACTATTGTTTTCAAATTCTGCACGAGGTATAAACCTCGTCTGCACTGTAGATGTCGGAATTGCATTTATGTAGAGCCTAAATGAAAGGAGCTACTGTTGGTTGAGTTCGCGCGTATTTAAATGATGTTTTGATTTAGGTTCCTTTAGAAGTTGTCGTAAGCATCCATCCTTCTTTTATCTCATGTCTTAACGCGAAAAGTCTGGTGATTGCCTTTATCGCATACATTTCACCAATTCTACGACCTACGGTCGGGGATTAATATTACCACGAGAGTCAAAAACACGTTTGGACGAGTCTTTGATGAGCGTACCGTCCCAGGGGAGAGGGGAAGGGCCAACCACCGCCGCCAATGGCTGAGCCGCAAACCTATGATTAATGGGTGGGCGTGTTTTTGTGGATGTGCGTGCGTATGCGTGCATGTATGTGCAGGTGTCTGTGTCGTTGCATATGCACGTGTCCTCGCATGTGTGCGTGTATGTGTGCGTGTCTGTGTGCTTGTATGTGTGCTTGTACGTGTGCGTGTCTGTGTGCTTGTATGTGTGCTTGTATGTGTGAGTGTTTGTATGCATATACTTGGATATACGTGTGCCTGGAGTCCCGTCAATGGGAGGATACCGTCGCCTCTTGCCCTAGCCAATGAGAGGGCGAGAAAAGCAATTAAAATGACTGACAACCGATGGCGCCCGGCTCATTAATATTAATTAGGTCGCCCAGCGACCAATCAGCGAGCGAGAATGGCAATTAAGGGCTGGAGGAGGTCAAAAACAAAACCTTATTACTCTTAAGCTATGAGATAGAATATGTTCACCTCCTCCGTTTTCGATTATCCTTGCCACTATCTTCTGGTTATTTCTCCGAAGACATCTGACGAAATATGAAGACTTAGTTTGATCGAAGGAGCTCAATACGCACAAAAGCTCAGAGTTCTCATCTCGTGAATTATGTCGTCGAATGAAGCGACTTAGTTTGTTCTTTTTGGTCTTGTTTAAGTCTGAACGTTGTCTGCGAATTAAGCGACTTTGTTTATCTGTTATGCAGTCGAATGACAACATCGAAGAGTAGAACTTATCATTCGGTTGAATATTCTCCAAAAGGTATTGCTGGTTGATTCTAAGGATTGTAGAACGCTTATTGTTTCTTTCATAGAAATCTAAAATAACAAATTATATTATTACTTCTAAATATAAATATATCTGTATTACACTTTAATATGTCTTCAGCAGAGAAACGTATTTGTCTGATGAGAAATGAAATCCTCGCATCTGGTGACATTCAATTAGATGGAGGTGACTCGTTCAAGGATATTACTTTCCAACTAACAAAGTCGACTTCTGATCTTCATTATAGGACAACATTTCACAAGCTACAACAGTATTGCACAATTTACAAGTCACCAATCAACTATCTTTACACTGGCTGCCCTTCGAACGAATAATTCAGTTTAAAGGCCCAGTTTTGCCCCGTTCGTTGTCCTCAGGAAAGCATCCATATACATCGTGGAGGCGTGGTTGCTTGCTGTCAATCAAACCTCGAACCAAATACACTGCGGACCGCCTGAAGGATTTCCTTTGTTGCTCTGTGTGGTCAGTGATGTCTATTGCAGACCTCTGCTCAATGCTGTTAATTGGGTGGCACCTTGGCAATAGTCATTATTGTCAATTGAGGTGGCTATGAACCCAACAACTGGCCCAGACACACACACGCACGCAAACACAAACACACCCACGCAAACACAAACACACCCACGCACACACAATCACACACTATTGATGTGGATGTCACACGATTTATTAAAATGCATATCAAGTAGTTCAACCTGTTGACCTGTAGTACACGTGCCTCATAACTCGCCTGTTATCCAATTTCCTTTATTTAGCGCCCCATACTTGTGGAAGGTGTATTGTGTATATGAATGCTTGCCATAGCAGTGGATATATATTTCACAATCAGGAGGCTCTTTATATTCAAATTTCTCAAAAGCTCAGCCAAGGCCAAGATGTCAGATGCCAAGGCTATGTCTCATCAGATGTCAGATGCCAAGGCTTTGTCTCATCAGATGTCAGATGCCAATGAACCATGAAAATGTTCTGCAATGGTGTAATCTATCATTCGTCTTGGCTGAGTTAGAAGCTGTTCCTTGCAAGACTTTTCATTTTCATCAAAACTGTTCTATATCGCATAAATCTTTTTAGCCAAGTGTGTTTATTCTAATAATTTTCATTGAACTATCCTCTATTTAGCAAAGTATGAAAGGCAGAAATTTACACCAGACAATGACAGCAGGTATTGCTGATGGTACCACGCGAAGAGTCAGGAGACGTCTGTTGGATGTATCTATGAAATACATAAAGACCTACGCACACCCAAGCACACGCACACACACACATTTCAAACCATGGACATCATCCAAATAAGCAACCTCAGAGCCGTACATACGACCCTCATCAATTCTTGTCAATTGTTATGCCTGCCGGTTCAATTATAAATATATATACATTGCGTATTGTGTATATATATAATCGTACAAGCAGTTCTTTTCCTTTGGTAAAACTATGTGATTATTCAAACTAAGCTGACTGTATTTATAGCTATTAGAAACACAACCTACCTTTCAACCGTCGCCAAATTCTTCTCTTAAATCGTTGTCTTGTTATTCGTTTAAACCAACAGACGTCGACTGATGCCAAAGTCTTAATGACAAGTTCGTCTATCTGGTGTAATGACGAATTCAGGATCCAATACAGATATGACTTTTCTAAGATGATGTCTAACAACTCAAGTGGAACATCGCTCAACTGAAAATCAAATTAGTTAACTTATAACATCAGTTAATCGTAAAGAATCCATGTTTTCGATTTTTAAACAATATTTTTATGTTTTGATTCTTTAACATGCCTAAACTATGCTTCACAGATATAGTCGTAGTATTTAAAATAAAATCCCTCTCGTCAGTTCAGATGTTTTCTAATATTCAAGGAAAGACCAAAGGACAATTTCCTACCGACAAACTTACACCCGATTAACTTCCTAAAAGACTGCGCTCAAAACCTCTGAAGGATTTTTTGCCGATCTATTCAGACAAACGTGGGGAAAATAATATCCATGGTATTAGTGGGGTAACTACTTACTTGGTTGGCGAGTAGGAAAGCTGTCGAAGGTCTTATTGTGTGGGTATGCTGCATGCAGCAAGACCTTGGCAGATATTAGAAAAGGTAGCAGCATTCCGATGCAGCATCGTTGATGTATGACAAGGGAGCTCAGTCAATCCCCGTTTGTGCCATGATTGCTGTGAGGAAACCTTTCGACGGCGCTAAATTAATTAAAGGCGCAAAACGTAACAGTTCACGACGGCCCCACGCGAACTACATTAAGTTAGAACAACTGTTTAGACAAAGGCCCTATAATATATAAATAAGAAATTCCTGTTGTATGAACATCCAAGAGATTCTAAGTGGGAATATGCTTTCAAAAGAATATTATCTTCGAATGCTGTGAGACAGGTAGTATCAATCGCATTGAGCGCTGGGAAAGACGCTGCAAATGAGATAGAAAAGAAGGCTATAGATGTCGGTTAGACCGTTGCCATCGATGCTGGAAAGCGAGTCGCGGACAGAGCAGCGGCAAAGATGTTTAGTCCACTAACACCCCCGCAAGCAGCCGTACCTAGCCAACGGAGCAAGGATTTGTTAAAGGGTTTAATATACCCCAACGGAAATGCGGCACTTAGTCGAGGTAGCGAGGAATCGCTAAAGGGTTTAATATCTCCCCATGGAAATACGAAAATAAAAATTTACTGTCTGATAACGGTGGCACCATATCGATCCAAGATTTGGTGCGTGAATCTGGAATGAAGTTGGCTTAAAAAATATTATGTTGGTTTAACAAAATGCAGTCAGATATTCTGAGATTTACTGAAAATATTATTATAGACGAAGCAGTTGAGAGATACGAATGGCACGAGTACGAACCAGATGGCGGGACGAATCTTAACACCTCTGAGGAAATTCGTATAAATATCCAACATCAAGATCTGTTCAGCCATCCCTCCGAGTCGTATCTGCCATTCGAAGGCAGACTGACTAAAGCAGTTGGAACAGCTTACGCCAATGTCGATGCTGCGACTATTACCAACAACGGACTCACGCACCTTTTCAGCCAAATGTCGTATTCACTATAGAACCAAGAAGTCGAAAGTATGTTTCATCCAGGACAAACCACAACTATGCTGGGCTTATTGAAATATCCCAACGACTTCGCTCTCGCGCAAGGACTTAACCAATTGTGGATCAAAGATACAGCCGCGACTGCCGTTATAGCTGACAAGTCTGGATTCGCGATCAGGCTTATCTCATTCAGAAACCAACTGCCAAGGGCACATTTAGCTTCATCGTGCCTCTAAAGCACATTTTTGGATTCTGCGAAGATTATGATAAGAGAGTCTACAGTATGAAGCAGACTTTGACGCTAGTTCGCAAATCCGACGACGACGCCGTCGTCAGGTTGGCCGCCGCAGCGGCCAGTAAAGTCAGCATCAATAAAATGTCATGGTTTATGCCTCAGGTCATTCCTTCCGACATGGAAAGAATGCAGCTGTATAAAACGATCGAATCAAAGGCAACATTACCAGTAGAATATCGAGCTCATTAATGCGATACCATAACGGTTCCTCAATCTATATAATAATAACCAATAACCAACAATTTTATTGATTAGCTCCAACCCAATATAACGTACAAGCAAATTGATTACAATGTTATAGGAATTACAATGAAAATATCAGCGGAGGATCAATGAGGAGAGAAGAAGGAAGCCCCTAAGGGATATATAAATATCCCGCTAGCGGAGCCCACCCTTGCTAATTTATCAACCAAGCAGCAGTTGGGTGTAATTGACAAATGAAATCATCACAGTGGAAAACAAAAACAACCGAAAACTTAATTAGTTAACTATGTGCTCGTGCACATTGTATAGTAAAGGTTAAGGAGGATTTTACTTGGCAGGAAATAAGCAATTCTGGAGACTATTCCTATGTTTTTTGCTATTTTGAAAGCTATATTAGAGATGTGATCGTTCCATGAGAGATACTGATCAACTTGGATACCAAGGAATTTTACGGAACTAACACAAGGAATTACAATATCGTTAATATTTATGGATTCGTTAACGAGAGGGAGTTGTTTACGGTGAGATCGGAAAACTATATAATTGATTTTGGATACATTTAGTGAAAGTTTATTTATGGCGAACGAGTCACTCGCATGAGTGAGTTCGTGGTTTAGGAAATGGATTAGTCCATCCAGCGTTTTGTGGGATGCAAAAATATTTGTATCATCCGCGAATAGTAGAAAGTGCAGTAAGGGCGCAGCATTAGGAAGATCATTGATAAATACCAAAAACAGAAGGGGTCCTAAAATGAATCCTTGTGGGACTCCATACCGAATTAGCCGGGGAGAGGATAAGAATCCATTACAAGAAACGAGTTGGTACCTCCCCTGCAAGTAATTATGTAGCCATGTCAGAGGAGTACCCCTAATTCCTATGTTTTCTAATTTTTGACTTAAGATTTTATGGTTCACGGTGTCAAATGCTTTGGCAATATCAATGAATACACCTATGAAAATTTCGTTGTGATCAATAGTTTCAGAAATTTTGTTCTGGAGATCTATTAAAGACATCATGGTGAAGTGGCCGGCCTGAAATCCGTATTTATTACGATTTAGAATATTATGCTTAGTAATAAAATCTGAGAGCCTAACATACATTGTTTTTTCAAATATTTTTGAGAAAAACGTTTATATAGAAATCGGTCTGTAATTTTGAGGTTCATCTTTCTGGCCCTGTTTATGAATAGGGACAACTTTGGCAATTTTTAGTTGATTGAAAAATTCGCCATTGTCAAAGGAGCAATTAATAATCGTCGCCAATGGGTGAACTATGAGTTCCGTGACAGGTTGAATTAGAGTAGGATCTAATTCATCGACACCGGTACTCTGAGCAGATTTGAGAGATCGTGCAAGTGCTAGTATTTCCTCTGGAGAAGTAGGGTAGATGGCAAAGGAATTAGGAAGGGGAACTTTCAAAAAGGTGGAAATAGGAAGGTCATTCAAGGGAAATTTATTCACCAGATCCTGGGCAATATTACTAAAATAAGAATTCAATCTTTCAGCGATTAGTGCTCCGTCCGAAACTTCTCTACCATTAATAGTCAAGAATTTAACTGACGAGTCAGGTTTTTTAGTTTTTAGGATTAACTTGATAGTATGCCATGTCTGTTTGATGTCATCTTTGAATTTGAGGAATTCATTTTTATAGTAGTCTTTTTCAAGTTTATTTCTCAAGGCTTTGAATTTGTTACGATAGGTCTTATACTTCACATTGTTAGAGGGAGTCGGGTCCTTTATGAAACCAGCATACAGTTTAGCTTTCTTGTTTCGGGACTTAATAAGACCCGGTGTCATCCAAGGCTGCTTAAGTTCACTTCGGCGTTTCTGGTTTTTGGCATAAATGGGAAATGCAGAGTCATAGGCCTTTTTTATGAGATGGTTAAAAACCTGATGAGCAGCATTCGTGTCACTGTTGGCACAAGCTTCATCAACAGGCGACCAATCAGTTTGACTCAGTAAGTTATTAAATATAAGTTTGGCATTAGAGTCCGAGCGATGGGTATACTTTGGGAGAGGGAAGCTAGTAGTATCCGGTTTATGGTCTATGTAAGCCAGGATTGGAAGATAGTCAGAAGTATCATCAATTAAAATAGTAGAATCCGGTACTTTAGCAATCCTATTAGTGAACAGGTTATCAATGAGAGTAGCTGTAGTTGTAGTTATCCTAGTCGGGCGCGTGAAAATAGGTAGAAAAAAACTTGAGGATGTAACATGAAAGAAATCGATGGTGAAGTTATGGTCAGCTGTCTTCAGGAGATCGATGTTGTAGTCACCTATCAAGTAGGTGTCCTTATTCTTATGTTGAAAAACTGTTAACAGCTCAGACCATTCGGTAATAAACTCAGATAAGTCACTGCCATCTGTAGATGGAACTCATAATAAAATAAGTACCATTAGGCAGTGGAAACTGTAGAAAAAGAGCTTCATAAGTTAAATGTTTCAAGCACTTGAAGTAAATGTACAATGTATTCGAAGTGTTGGAGCTTTGGAATGAGGCTTCTACAATTAGTATGCATGAGTGAATGTCGATTCTTATTTCGCAGGTTTATGGTCTTAATAGAAGAGTGAGATGAGTATACGGTTTCGCTAGGCCTCCTGTCAAAGTAATTAAGATCGGGATCTACATCTAGGTTGTTAAGTAGTGGGCGAGAGGGGTCTATATCGTCAAACAGTTCTAGTTTAGGACCATCCATAAGGAGACCCATCCTTGAATCCTCCATCGTTTCAAAAGAGATCGATGCCTTAAATTCATTCTCATCTGACATGTGGTTATAAGGGAATGTTTGAATCAAGCATTTAGGACAGTACCAGGGAGAGTTATCTTTAGTAATGAAGTAGTGATTAATATGGAACGCGCTGAAGCACAGTCTACACTGGATCAAGCAATCACTTGAGCATATTGGAAAGGTGCACGAGCTACAGAAAATGGAATTGCTCATTAGCGTCCCAAGCACAAAATAAACCATAACAGTCGCGAGTAAGAGAATTAAAGTAAAGAAAATGAGGGTAGTTCTGCACATTAGTTGAAGGGAGAGAATTGACTGGTATTCAAATAGTCTGTCTATCTCTCTGTTCAGAATTAGTAGACAGCATCACACAATTTAGTAACATAGGCCTACTTTGCTTAACCTAACAATGCAAAAAAAAAACATAAACTTATCGAACCAGACATTGGGTTGAAAGCAAATGGAATTACTCCGATGATCTATAGAACCTCAGATCTACAAGTTCACTTGGTAATTAATGAACGTTCAGTATTCACCGAAACTGGAAGTCAGTGTGAATTAGTCCAACGAGTAGGCCATAGACGATTGAGACAAACAACGACTCACAGATAGCGGAGTAAGTCCTCCAACGTGGCAACTCTTGTGGGTTTTTCTCCCACAGCTTCTGTAGCCTTGATAAAGGTAATTCCACCATACGTCCAAGTGGAGGTGATCTTCTTATTCCGAGTGAGAGCTATGGCCTTTAAGAATATGGTCGCATTGTGTTTTGTGAGGTTTTCATTCATGTAGATCTGGATTTCGGACTGCCTCCCTGAACGGGTACGCGCACGAAGTTGCATTCGAGAAGAGAAGACCGAGTCCCTGGCGAACTTAGATGTAAATTCGACCAGGACTGGTCGAGTCTGATTTCCTTTAGGTACCGCAATACCGCAATAAGTACTTGCAACATGAGATCTCACCAGAGTCAGGCCCAAACGCGAATCACAGAGGTCCAGCACCGCATCGGTCGATTCTTGATTGCGATTTATTTTCTGGCGTCCACTTGAGACATCGACCGTAGCGGGGGCATCCTCTTTAAGTCCATGAATGATAAGGGAAGTCGCCCTTTTGTGAACTTCCTGCTCTTCCAGTTTTTTAACCATGGACTTATTTGTAGTTTCAAGGGCAGCCATTCTGGTCTGAAGATCAGATGACAGCGACTCAATTTTGTCGTTGATTTTCCCTTCAATCATTTCCCCTAGCGATGCCTTGAAAGTTGACATGACTTGTGCAACAATGTTTTGAACAAACGGCGTAAACGACTCCGTTAGCTTGGGGATTAATTGATCCATGGTGCGTTGATCTTGAAATAGCTCTACGAGATCGTCAGATTTAAGCGTCTTCTTGGTCATAGTTGCGACTTGACAATTAGTCGAATGAATGCACAGACGTTCCAATTGAATGTTTATAATACTTCGAGTGGCAGGTCCATGCAAGTTCTGTGCATTAGGTCTAGACTCGACATCGACATAGACTATAACATCCAGTGAGTGTACGGATTATGCTTCTCACGTATAACCGCGGGAGGAGTGCCAACGCTTAAAAATCTTCGACAAATCCTCGACAAAAACCAGTCACAAACCGCAAAACCAATCAGAACCACAAAACAATCCGCATCAGCGAATCAAAATCTCATCTCTTGCAGAATAAGGAGTAAATTACGCAAGGCTAACACATTAAAACTGTAGATGACTCATGACTCACGACTGTACCGTCTACTCACACTGCCGATATTCATGCATACATCAAGACTCCTACCACATTTAGTTGGCGACTTAGCGTAAAGACATCACCGGAAAAACCGAGGTATATTATCATTAAATTTCAAACGAACCGAAGTGGCAATCAAGAAGCCAATACATCAATTTTCGACCATTGTGATATTAAGAACATGTATGTGATGATGAACGAAGAAAGATATCCAGCGGTCGATTACAACCTATCATTCCCGAATCAGCAATTTTCCAGAGCTTATAGAGATGACGCGACCTTTAACGAAAAATTCTATGGAATGGATCAACTCGTAACTCAGAGCAATATTACGCCGTCTGATTATAAGGATTTACATTCGCTATTCATTTTCGATGTGAGTAAGCAAAGTTAAAGTCATCTGTCGTAGACATCCAGATCAAGGCAACTTTCAATGCTGCCGTGCCAGCTGAAACGGAAGCTTATGCAGTTGTCATTTCTGATAAATTGCTAAGCTTCCAATCAGATGATCAGAAGATGAGCGTTGTATATTAAAGAAAAATATGTTCTATTATAAAAACATGAAAGTCTCAAAACTGAAATCGCTAATGAAGGAGCACAGTATAAAAAGCGCAAGATTTGTGAACAAGCCGGATATGTTAAGGATACTCGTTGAGAAAGGTATTTTACCGGAATTAGAACTGCCAGAAGAGAAGGTGCTGGTGAAGGAAAAAACGAAGTACTACCTAGATACGAATATCTAAACACGATCCGTAATAATCCGATAAGCGTTGAAATCTTTGACAGAGATATGAATGAAACCGTCAACTACCCATCGTTGTATAAAGCAAGTATGGCGTTTAAAATTGGTACCAACTCGATACAGGCTAACAACGGTAAAGTGTGGAGAAATAGATACGAAATCCGTGTGTTGGCATAAAGTTTTATTCATAATATCTAAAATGGGTACTCGTAAATTTATAGATTTCTCAACAATGGAAGAAGACGTAGTTTACACAGTTGACACGAAGCAATACCTGTACGGTACAGTAGGCTAATTCTACCTGATTACGGTAAAGGCGCCGGATGAGACGGAATATCACATGAGCGTATTCGAGGGGCCATTGCTCGACAAATTGCAAACGAATAAAGAGAACAAGACATTTACTTTTACAAAAACGAAGATAGAACCGGAACGGGAATACATCTCGTCGTATATCGTGGTATCCGGAGACAGCGAAGTTGTTGAACTCGTGGCATAAATTTTCAATGATGCTTCTTATTGAAAATCTTAGCGAGTTTAATCATCGTACACGAATAACTGCATCACGCCTAATCCGTGCTTCCCCGGTTCAGTACTACCGCGATGAAACTCATAAGTCTGATATTTTGCAAAAGAATCGATTAAAAATTCTTGATAAGTATTTCCTAAAATAGCGAGATAAGGCGATACGTAAATAATAACCTCTTATCCTTCATAATTGAATGCTTTTATATACCATTGGATTATCCTTTCGCTGTTTTTATTCCTCTCCTCAAGCCGATCTTCCAGATTCTCACTGCGGCGGGACACTTGATGGATATATACGATTCAACGCCATCGCCAGCATCATACACCCATTCTCCTTCCTCTTTGAACGCATGAAAAGCTTTGTTATGTTGAAATGCTGAACTGGCGTTCGCTTGAAAACCATAATTACTAGTGTTCGAAGTTAATCTCGGCACGTAACCGACGTAAGATTTTCTTCCTTGTGCGAATTCAGGCTGCCTTGGTTTCCACTGTAGCATGCAGACGGCAGCGTATTCGGTATCAGGACTCGTGGATATAACATGAAATCTCCAATACGCGTAATTAGACGAAGCGGGAAACTTCTTCATAAATCCAAATTGGAAGACATCCATTTGAGGGGTTAGAATATCTGTAAATACTATTCCATCGTTACTAACTTGGACTTTCCAACTAGTAATAAAGTCGTTTCCGAACGCCCTGCGACAATATAAAATTCTGACATTGACAGAGGCATGAGGTACTTCATCTGAATCCAAACGTTAGCGGTTGTTTCAGAGACCCAAATGTCGGGGTAGTGAGAAGCGTTTTGAAAAGCCCTTCATGGGCTGAATTCATGCCCAAGCACGCTGCGATAATCGCTACCACTAGATTCGTAAGTTAAACCATTTATTATCGTTGTACCAGAAGTCATGGTTGGAGCCGCTGTCATGAATGCTCTCAGGTAATCGGTGGTAGAATAATTCGTTATCGCTTGGTTAATTAATGTTTCAACTTGACTAAAGCTCGCAGCCTGGCTGGCGATGATTGATGGATGAATGTCAGTCGGTAGACCTTTTATCGAGTTACCGCTCATTTAAAAATCACCGTCCATAGCATTCGTTCCATCTCGGTTTAAAAAGGTATTACTCGCTTGAGAAAGAGTAAACACCTCCAGACACTGTTCTTTGCATTGATCCTGTATCAGTTCGTCCAAATTTATCGACAGGCGTGTGTTTTTTAATACTAGATATTATTTAATACAAATCGTTAATAACTTCTTGAAATTTACATCCATCGTTGTTCGTCTTCTTCAATACATACAAACATAAATGACCACAAAACACTTCACTGTTGGGTTGTATCCGTTCACTGTTGTAGAACAGCGGTCTTCGTAGATAGTTTATCAATTCAGTAGGAGGAGGAAGTTCGTTGCTGTCGAAATATATTTTATCATTGGCGAGCTTGATCCAACACGTCCAATGTGTTCCTTTACCGTCAGAATCATCCAGATTAAGGATGCCGCACTCGTTCGCTCTTGGCCTCTTCGGCAACTCGTCTCTTAGAAAAACTCCACTGAAATTATTTAAATTTAGTTTCCTCGCCGCTTCGATTTAATCCACGTTTGACAAAGCAATATTACGTAGCGTTATGCCTTCGACATCGATTAGTTTAGTGCTCATTTTATATTTAGGGAATAATGTCCATATGCTAAAGTGTAAATTCCATCTTTCTGAATAACTCGTTTGTCGTCGTCTGGTGAGAGGGCTACCTTGTTTATTTTTTCGGTGTAGACATTGTGAAGATGCGATCGAATAACATTCATCTTTATCGATTGTTCTCTCTTGGTGAACAGGCAGTCTTTGTAATGTTCGTGAGTGATTGATTTCTTGATGACATTCTTCTTAACACCTTTACATTTCTTGTGGTCTACTCCAGCCATCTTGTACGAATACAGTTTCGATCTTAAACCTACAAACTCTTCAATCTGTTTACCAGCTGTTTCATCTTTGAACATACCAATAACCTTTTTATTGATGCCAGTTTCTATACATGAGGGATGGTCTTTAGGATAGTCACTAGTGTCGAACCTACTTCTAACGTCAGGAGCTAATCAGCGTAGAAGTCTTCAGTCTTAAATGCATAAGCTAAGGAATCCGTATCTGTAAAAAGTAACCTTACTCTATCTTCAAACTTGTTCTTGATGTAATTGTAATGAAAATCGTACATTGTAGTTTTACTCAAGTCTTAAATACACATGCCAAGATATATAGGCTTGTTGTAACATAGCTTCGTCGTCTCTTGTGAATAGCGATTAGGTTTTCATCGAAAATAGTTCGAGTGTCGTAATTCGTTCTCGCTGCTAGTTTTATGGCTTCCTTCTCGCTGGAAACTAGTTTTATGTCTACACGATTCTCTTATATTTTCACACGTCTTACCAAAAACACTGTTGTCCATTAGTTTGAAAAAGTCTTTCTCAAAATCGTTGGTTGCTCTGGTTCTCAGGTTTGTATTTAGATTGATATACTTTTTTAACCAAGCACTTTCTTCAAATTTAATTCCACGATGAATTTGGTAATCTTCAAACCTAAGCTTTTATACAGCTTTACATTTTCATAGTGGACTATGTACTTTACTTTATCGTTCAAGCTTGGGATAAGTTTTAGCACAACCGATCCTTCGACATTAACACTCTCTGGAGCAGTAGGATGGTCATTGTGCAGATCGTGCAAGTTCCTCGGATAATCCAAGTCGACTTCTAATATACTTGGTATTCCTCTCCAATCATTTAGCTCATCGTTGCTCATCCACTGGAACCCATGAGTTGGTAGATTTTTACACATACTCCATTCGTACAAATTGTTTGCGTCTAAATAGGTTATAAATGTTGAAGGCTTGCCATCGTTAAATGCTTCTCCCATATACTTATTGTTTGTCTGTCCACAACGATGTGAAATGGTGCTAACACCACCTCATATCCCATGCTTAACCATTAGTATCATATCGTAATCACAACTCCAACTCTACTCCAGTCAACTTTATAGAGGCGTCGCAAGCAAGACCTGGAGAAGTTTAATACCAAGCGGGATCTAGACCATAGTTCTCACTGCATACATCTCTGATGTTCTTTTGCTTGCTGATGTATTTGAGAATTTTAGTCACATTATATAAATCGTGGTATTTCTTCAACGTCTTGAATCCGAATTCTTTCCATACCGTCTGCGCATGGTTGTAGTCTTCATCACTAATGCTTGAGTCGTTAAGCCTTGAATAGAACGATTTTGGTGTTGGTTCTCCTTCGTTCAGGCGATCGATGGAGTTAACAAAATCGTAAGCATACACACCTTTTCTAAGCAGAAAGTAATATGTCGATGAACTACATTTATAAGTTGCCAAAATGCCAAATGCGTTTCTGATTATGGAAACTAATGTAAATGAGAGCATAATAATAATCCAGTCTTAATTGGTTTAAGTAAATTTATCCTCTGAATGAACAAACAGTTGCCAATGTTTGCCTGCATTCTATTAATTGTCTAATTAAAAAAATAAAAAATCAACAAAGAAGTAAAAATTACTGTTTTGTTCAAAATCTCTTCTCACTATACAATAATATAACTATCATTTATAGCGCGCCTGAGTTCGAGTTTATAAGTTCTCATGCATAGCTGTTGGGAAAACTTGTATTAAAGAGCTCGTCTTCATATGTTCTCAGGCATGGCTGTTTGGTTTAAAACCTGTAATATAGAGCTTTTCTTTTTAAGTTCTCAGGCATAGCTGTTGGTTAAAAAACTTCATATTAAAAAGCTCGTCATTATAAGTTCTCAGGCATAGTCCTGAGGTATAGCTGTTGGTTTACAACCTATATTATACAGCTATCTTTGTAAATTCTCAGGCTTAACTGTTGGCAGATGTGTAATAAGATTTTGAAAAATGGGGACACAATTTATCTTAACAAAAGTCATCTTACGAAGTAAATATTAAACAATGGGATTTTGTCAGAAAAAATAGTTGTTAATTGTAATAAAATATTTTAAATATATAAACTAGCGAAGATAACTATAACTGCCCATGACTACAATGAATAAACAGTAATTGATTTCTATTTTAGTCCTGTGTTCGATTTCCGTCAGCTTAACTGAGAGATTTGAGGTAAAGAAAAACAAAGCTGAATCGTTGAGCATATATGGAGTGACTAAGCTGCGAAATGAAATCTACGTCTTGTTTTGGCAATTTACTTTGGAATCTGGTGTAATTCGTGTGTTTGAGGATCGAAATCCATTTCGTCTTCAGAGAGAATTAAATATAAAAGAGATCGCTAATCCAAGTGACATCGCATCCAGTGAGAAAGAAAATTGTCTTTACATCATCGACTCACACTGCGTCTGGAAGATTACAAGAGAAACGGATGACCAACACAAAATCATCAAAGGGCTGACCACTGATTATAATCTACAGAATGTTCTGTCAGTGTCCAGTGATGATCAGTTATTGCTGTTCAACTATTCATCACAAAATCTGAAGATCTACGGATCAGATGCAAAACTTCTTCGATCGATTTCGTTGCCAAAAGACATTGAACACCCAATTCATGCCGTGGAAACATCCATCGGGAATTTAACTCATCATAACTCATTGGTCAAATAAGAGAAAGTCGATCGATGTGGAACAAGAGAAGGAGGAAGAGGAGAGGGTCTATGAATGGTGTGTAAGTGAGTTGAGCAGCGATGGACAGATGGTTGTCCGTCGTTTTATTCCGTCAAATGAAACACAACAACTGAATGCACCTGAATACTTCTCACTCGATTCAGACGATCGAGTGTTTGTGGCTGACACATATAATAATAGAGTGATTCTCTTGGATTCCGATCTCAAATGGAATCGAATTGTTTATTCAATGGAAAAGGAAGACGAACCTGAGATCGAACATCCTTGGAGATTGTGCTACGACGAAGAACAGAAGCAACTGATCGTTGCACATCAATCGGGAACAATTAATGTTTACACGTTCAGTCAAACATAATCAATTCTTATGCAATAAATCATAAACTAATAACATATTTTTAATATTTGTATAATTAAATGCAACGCTCAGAAAGCAAAGTATTTTAGTTCCTACTTAATTTCTAACAATTTATAAAACACTATTTTTGATAAATCGCATACATTTTGACTTACATGTTCTCCGATGCTTTAGAGCAGAACGTCGATAAGTAAGAAGATTGTAAATCGAAGGTGGATTCAATCCTTATATCGGGCATCAAATTATTTTGTGAGCAATTTTTCAAGCGCTTGACAAAGTATTTTATTTATATATTCTGAAATTTGATAACACCATTCTTTCAACAATTTCTTATCAGAAGTGCACAAGCAAAGAGGACCAGTTTTCCGCAGGGTCCGAATTAGCTACATAACGGGTTTTCACGCGATTTTCCCGCCATAACGTGACGTCATCAAATGAGCGTACGCACACGGACAAGCAGACATACGCACTCGGCCATCCAACCGTTTATGCGCATCAAACCTTCGGTGCAAATTTACGCGTATAATTAAGTTCATCCTTCAAAAGGATTTAATTATATACATTTAAATATAAATATATATATATATATACATTTAAATATAAATATACATTTAAATATATATATATACAAATAACTCGTGTGTTCGTATAATAATATTAAAATCATGCCTGCGATTATATATACATATCCACCACATGTATTTATATATATATATATATATATATGGAAATAGAATTACTGTATGCGTCCTATTGCGCTTTGGCTCTTGGCTTTATATATATATATATATGTATATATCTATATATATATATATATATTAGAAGTAGATGTATTTACAGAGACAGACAGACAGAGAACGTAAATCTGTGTTGAGTTCATTACGATGGATGGCTTTGTGGATGAGTTTGACTCTTGACATGACAATCGTAATTTTGATATCCTATATATATATATATATGGAAATAGAATGACTTTATTTAAACGTAGCAGAATATATATATACATACATAAGTAGGTATATATATATAAGTAAGTATATAAAAGTACTATATATATATATATGTGGAAATAGAATTACTTTTTATTTTTCGCTTTTGGAGGTGCATTGTGCACATTAATGATCAGCTATACCAATGATTCCATTTTATTAAAGCTACGAATGTCCTCTTCGTCATTCTGTTAACGAATTGTCTAATTCAGAGGCTCATTTTCCACCTCAGTGACCTCACCACAGTCACGTCTCGTGAAGTCTTCATTCCGAGTATGAAACAGTATCAGATTTTGGAAGCATCCTACCGGAAACAGCAAAACTTACAGTACGAATGATGAATAGAAAGAAAAACCTATATGTGCCATTAACGAACGAAATAGCTTAAATCTACGCGAGTGCGAATTGAAAAGATATCCATCGGGCGTTTCAGGTCATCTGCTACTTCTACAGTTTTTTGGACTTTGTTGGATTCATCGATGAGTCAGCAAAACTCAGTGTCAGATCCCGTTTTGTACTACATGGATTCTTGACCTTGAAGTACCAATGTGGTTCGCCTTTAACAATGAGCTTAACCACTTATAAAACTAACTCAGTAATGGAAAAATAAGTCTATATATATATAATAAAGTAATTCTATTTCCATATATATTTATAATATGGAAATTGAATGACGTTATTTAAAGTCATTAAGGCATGAATAATGTCATTCAATTGAAAATATTAAGTATTTTATATATTTTATATAGAAAAAGTATTTTTTACTTTTATATATTTACTTATATATATATATATACCTATTTATGTATATATTCTACTACGTTTAAATAAAGTCATTCTATTTATATATATATATGGAATAATATATATATGTATATATATATATATGTATGTATATATGTATATATATATATGTATATATATACATATGTGTATATATATGTATATATATATATATATATATATATGTATATATATGTATATGGAAATAGAATGATTTTAATTTTCGTTTTTGGAGGTGCATTGTGCAAATTGTCCAAAAACGAAAATACTAATGGGACTGTAGGCCCTGATTAGATCTGATGCATTTGGAGCGTAAAACGTTCGTGAAAAAGCTGGTGACCTGCGCTTGACTTTCAAGTGGCGGTTTATAAACTTGGTGATTACGATTACTATTACGAAAATGAAATCTAAAAGGAACAGTCCAATCTGTCAAAGGTAGGGGAACAAACCGAATATTTTGATACATTCCATACCTTTTAACGTATAGAAATATGTAAGCGCTGAGGTACGCGAAATATAAAGAATCGGCGGCGGCCCATATAATCAACGCGTATTGATTTGGCGATCGACCATTGGCAACGCTCTGTAGGCTACGGTTGGGCTGAGTGAGTAGAAGCTAAGACCAGGAGCATCCACAGACCTCAGCCCTAACTCCGCGACCTATAGTATCATTGAAATGCAGATGAACTACAGAGAGGCACTAAACGCCAAAAGTTCCATCACTAACCACTCAATCGACATGCACTCAAGCTAGACCTCTAGTTTTGACTGGCATGCACACTCATTAGATGGGTGTTCCAGTTTGACCAATTGCTCTGGTTTGGCGTAAAACTGAAAGCTTACGGTGACATGGCTTTAATACAATTCAATATTTGTTTAATTATTATCAAACTGAAAAAGCACAACTTAATTTCCAGACTTAAGTTTAGGAGCCGTCCATAATTGACGTCACATAATTTTGGACCATTTTGGGCAACCTTCGTCACAAGACGTCACATTGCCATGACCCCCTCAAAATGACGCCAAGGAGCTCTGACTCCCTCTTAATCCGAGAGAACAGGATATCCAGAATGTAATGCATTTTTTTCATAATTATCATTAAGAGTAATAATAATTATAAAAATACTAGAACGAAGAAAATTTGAGAAAGTGTAATTAGTGCCATTCTCCCAAATATACAGTGAACAGTGGCGTCACCAGAGCTTCGAGGCTGGGGAGTGTCCCTAAGAGCCAGGACTTCTGGGTAGCGTCATAAGCTTCCCATGACACCGGTGTCTGCCACCGGAGCCTGCGAAATGTTTAGCATTTGATGCCAAACGGAGTTCATTTTGGACTCTTTGTTTACCTTATATTTTTTTACGATTATTTCGAAATAAAAGAACCTAAATCATCTCGTTTATTTGAAAACGTGCCTACATTATATGTAATAAAGCTGAGAATTTATACGTCGGAAAACGTTTTGGCGTTTGCAGTGAACTTAAAGGCGAAGGTTTCTGGGCGGGCAGTTGTGCGACAAACTGCTCTGTAGCCCCACCCACCTGTGACAAACTGCTTGTCAATTAAACCTGAACTCATTGAGTGGGGCTACAGTCAATAAGTGCCATATTCAAGTCCACCGCCGGTCAATTCCTTTCAATTGAAATGCCTGCATGCCTCTGGGCCGTTTTCTGTCTGTCTGTCTCTGTAAGGTACATTTGCTTTTGACATCTGATTGGATATAGCTTGTCACGTGTGTACAACCGCCAAGACTGCTCCACGAGCCGAGTGATCTATAATGGTCCAAAAGAATTAAGGGAGCGAAAATTAATATTTATAAGAGGAATATAATAATAAATTGAAATTAAAATTGTTCGTAGGATAAAAAGCGATGCATCTTTCTAGAAAGATATCAAGTTCGATCGCGTTATATCTATACCTGTAGTAATAATAAATTTGAAATGCATTAATATTAAGTTTTGGCTAAGCTAGTATGTGTATATATATATGTATATATATATATATAAATACATGTGGTGGATATGTAATAAAATCGTATGCATGATTTTAATATTATTATAAGAACACACGAGTTATTTGTATATATATATTTGAATGAATATATATATATTTTTAAATGTATATAATTAAATCCTTTTGAAGGATGAACTTAATTATACGCGTAAATTTGCACCGAAGGTTTGATGCGCATAAACGGTTGGATGGCCGAGTGCGTATGTCTGCTTGTCCGTGTGCGTACGCTCATTTGGTGACGTCACGTTTTGGCGGGAAAATCGCGTGAAACAACGTTTTATAACTAATTCGGACCCTGCGGAAAACTGGTCCTCTTTGCTTGTGCACTTCTGATAAAAGAAATGTTGAAAGAAGGGCGTTATCAAATTTCAGAATATATAAATAAAATACTTTGTCAAGCGCTTGAAAAAATGCTCACAAAATAATTTGATGCCCGATATAAGGATTGAATCCACCTTCGATTTACAATCTTCTTACTTATCGACGTTCTGCTCTAAAGCATCGGAGAACATGTAAGACAAAATGTATGCGATTTATCAGAAATAGTGTTTTATAAATTGTTAGAAATTAAGTAGGAGCTGAAATATTTTCCATTCTGAGCGTTGCATTTAATTATACAAATATTTAAATTATGTCATTAGTTTATGATTTATTGCATAAGAATTGATTATGTTCGACTGGACGTGTAAACATTAATTACTCCCGAGTATTCTCCTGCAACGATCAGTTGCTTCTGTTCTTCGTCGTCGCACAATCTAAAAGGATATTCGAATTCCAGTGAACAAAGACTTCGATTCAATTTGAGATCGGAATCCAAGAGAATCACTCTATGATTATCTGTGTCAGCCACAAACACTCGATCGTCTGAATCGAGTGAGAGGTATTGAGGTTCATTCAGTTGTTGTGTTTCATTTGAAGGAATAAAACGACGGACAACCATCTGTCCATCGCTGCTCAACTCACTTACACACCTTTCATTGTCCCTCTTGCTCTCCTCCTCCGTTGACAAGTGAAGGATGATGAAATTCCCGATGGATGTTTCCACGGCATGAATTGGGTATTTAATGTCTGTTGGCAACGAAATCAATCGAAGAAGTTTTGCATCTGATCCGTAGATCATCAGACATAGCGATGAAGTGTTCAACAGCAATAACTGACCATTACTTGACAGAACACCATTTGGCCTATGATCAGTAGTCAGCCATTTGATGATTTTGTGTTGGTCATCCGTTTCTCTTGTAATCTGCCAGACGCAGCCAAATGCGTCTGTGACGTAAAGACAATTTTCTTTCTCACTGGATGCGATGTCACTTGGATTAGTGATCTCTGTTATATTGAATTCTCTCTGAAGACGAAATGGATTTCGATCCTCAAACACACGAATTGTATCAGACTCAAAATTATAACGACACAAGACGTAGATTTCATTTCGCAGTTTAGTCACTCCATATATGTACAACGGATCATCTTTGTCTTTCACTACCTCAATTCTCTCAAGTAAGTTGACGGAAATCGAAGACAAGACTGAAATAGAAATCAATTGCTGTTTATGCATTGCAGTAATAGGCAGTTGAAATACATAATTTCAATTGACTACTAATTTTACTGACAATACGCATTGTTTAATATTTGCTTCTTTGTTGATTATTTTAATTAGGCAATTAGAATGTAGGCAAACGTTGGCAACTATTTGTTCAGTCAGAGGATAAATTCACTTAAACCAATTAAGACTGGATTATTATTATTATTATAAATATCAGTATCAGTATCATTATCATTATCATTATCATTATCATTATCATTATCATTATTATTATTATGCTTTCCTTTACATTAGTTTCCATAATCAGAATTTGTGTTATGCGCATTTGGCAAATGTTGCCATAAATATAGGTAAGGACTGTAAAACGTCATGACATTCCCTGTATTATTACAAAATAATGTCTTCATACTTGCTCTCCACGCGAGTAGTTGTGCGAGTAGTTAGCCATAAGCAGATGGCATCGAGATGGTGTGTACAGGCATAAACCTACTCCTCCCATCCCTCCTTTAGCCCATAACTGACCCTTCAATCAACATGAAGGCGTGGCTTAATAGCTTTTCTCGTTCGGTGGTTCGCTAGGGCCAGAGGCAACTGCGTTCCGTCATTGCTCGACTCTGCCACTGCGGGACCTGGCTGGTACTTGCGATGGATCTTAGCGGCGGCTGATTTCTAATCATAATGTTGGTTGTCATTGACAAATGACACATCCTTGACATAACTGTGGCATCATTGGTTTGGGCAAGAGGAAACGGCGTTCCGCCAATGGTTGGTCGTACGCAGCGAAGCTGACTATTTTACTTATATAGAGCGGACCTCCGTTAAGCTCCGCCTCCTATATTCCTTCGGTACCTGTACTGATGCGTGTTTCAACCCTTGCGTAAGCGTGCATGGATGCTTTTTACCTTTGAAGAATAGAAAATGATTTACCGCCGAATTAGCACCGTCTAAGAATTTCCTATTTGATGCAAACTGGAAGTAAATAACAGAATAAAAAGAAAGGACGAGGAAGGTCGATTTGACATTAATTATATTACAAAGGAATAAATGAAGGTGGTTTGGAAGATTTACCGCCGAATTAGCATGGTCAAAGAATTCCCTATTTGATGCATCCATTTTCTTACTTAAAAGATAGACCCGCTTCTTATAACTCAACATTCTGGCAATTTTATCCAGCACTAATCTGATGAATTCCTTCATCCAAGACATAAATGTTGACCATATTTTATTTTGAGAACGCCGATGATAACCAACCAACTGATTTGTTGAACTCATTGCGACCAATGTTGATAATTGTCGATTGGATTATTTCAGAGGCAGATCGTCCAATATCTGTAAGACCATGTAAAACATCTGTCAGTTTATTCGATTCATACAGCCTCTGAATATATTCAAGTGCTGCTTGTGAATGACACCAGATCCAAACGACCACAGTCTTTCTGTCCAGTTGAGAATTCAGGATTTCTACACCTTCAGCTTTCAGTTGACTGATGAGTTTTTCAGTTGTCTGTGACCTTGACATCGTTCTGTTTCGAAGATTTTCAAATTTGTCATGAAATTGTCGAGTTGTACACTTTGCATCACGATATTGCACTTCAACTTTTATTACGACTAAAAATCGAAATAAATATATTAAAATGTCAGTTTTGTCTCTGAATTTCATGCAAATACGCCAAAATAAATGCAATAATCGAAGGAAAGAGAGCAAAGGTTTACCAAGAATACGATGGATATGCACAATATAATTGAGCAGATTACTTGGACAAACAATAGAACAACTGGACAATGAAGATAATTTGATTGTAGTCCTCGACGCAAAATGACAATTGTCAAGAACTGATGATGATGATGATATTCATAGAAAAAGTTTAATTAAATCGATAACAACTTAATAATTCAGAATTAAAGAACGAAAATTAATTTTTAGCCTCCTGGATTAAAGGCCATTTCACAATCTATCTCAATTCGCTTGTGCTAAAACTGGGAAATAAGAAATCATCTGTCGATTTTAAAATTAGGCAACGTATTCAAATAATAATATATTGATCAACATTATAAAATGTGCAAATTTTCTGCCGTCTAATTTGCAGACAAGGTTACTCAAAGTCAATGGTTTCGAATCGCATTATTCTGCCATGGTTATGAAGCTTTAGCAACTTTCGTTTTCTTATCTTATGGCACTGCAATTGTAATTGTAACGGAGCACTCGTATAGCGCCACTCAAGATAAGAGGCGTGTCCTACTCAGTACACATCCAAACGGAGAACAGAAAGACCTTCAGATGCCTCGGGACGAGGAAGAGAGTATATATCTCCTATGGTAGGGGCAATCATTATATTTTATGAGGTTCAAATGAAGCCAAAATCTCTCAAAACTTAGAACATCGAATATTTTAGCCCTGTAGTGACCATTTAAAATGAAACTAATTACTCAAGAGCTATGAGATAAGTTAATAGTGATGTTTATCATCAGTGGGGGTGCGACAGCCCCTTTTGATCTCCTCTAACCCTTAATTGCTATTCTCGCTCGCTGATTGGTCGCTGGGTGATCAAATTAATATTCATGAGCCGGGCGCCATCGGCTGTCAATCATTTCAATGCCTTTACTCGCCCTCTCATTGGATAGGGAAAAAGGCAACCGCGCCCTCCCATTGGCTGGATTCCATGCACACGCATATCCAAGCATACGCACACATACACGCACACATACAAGGACTCAGACACAGACACGCACGCATACATACACACACACATTGACACGGACACATACGAAGACACACGCTCACCGTCAATCGTAGGTTTGAGGTTCAGCCATTGTCGGCGGTGACTGACCCTTAACCCTCTCCATTGGGCCCTTTACCCCTCCATGGGGCCCTTTACCCCCTCCATGGGGCCCTTTACCCTTTCCATGGGGTCCTTTACCACTCCATGGGGCCCTTTACCCCTCCATGGGGCCCATTACCCCCTCCATGGGGCCCTTTACCCCTCCATGGGGCCCTTTACCCTTTCCATGGGGCCCTTTACCCCCTCCATGGGGCCCTTTACCCCTCCATGGGGCCCTTTACCCTTTCATGGGACCTGGGGTGGCGCTGATCAAAGGCTTTGCCAAACGTGTTTATGACTCTCGTGGGAATATTTCTCCGAACGTGGTGAAAGGCAATAAAGCCAACATCTGTTACAACTGGCAACCCAATTCTCATCCCACGCGTAAATATTATTGCGCTCGGGCAATTTCTAACTCCTATACATTGAAGGAATGACGGAAACGTTTCCATAAATTTATTTGGCGAACGTCTTACACACGTAATTATGAACCAAATAATCGTGAAGAAACGTTTTAATTCTGATTTGATGATTTCATTATAATGCTCCAATCAAGAATTATAATTATTTATTTAAGAATAGTCAGGTTAAACTGTTAATAATCCTACCGTTGTCTTCGAAGGTGGTCGTTCATCTTCTGTTTGGATAAAAAATATAAATTCATAAATTTAGCAATCGAATCGATTGATATATGTGCGCATCTATTGCATCTATTGTGTACCGTATGATTGTTGCTATTTTATACATGCCTGGACTTCTGTATATAACTCTAGCAATGTATGTATTGTATTAGGCTATTTATATAGCGCCTTATAAGACGATCAACGTAGCTACTCAACAGATCTAAACAAATGCGATTTGAGTAATTTATAAAAGTTGGCTGCATGCAATATGGGTCTCAATATGTGTCCACCTGTTTATCTGTCTATCTAAAGGTCTGAGCATATAATTATATAGTTATAAATATGTACTATAAATTAATGCATACACATATTATGCAATCATTCAATCATAGGTTTATACACGTACACGTATGTGGCGAATGGTTCTCTCGCTGAGTCGTTATTTGGTGAGTAAGATCATGAATATTATACCAACTCGAGAGACAGATTTTGATAAAATGTATATTTACTCGTTTTACTCTTTTAATGTTGTCCAATGAGGTTAAACACAATAAACGATCACGAATACATACATGAAGCATATAATCAATAGTAATAAGTATCACATATGGCACATCTTACCAGAGGAACGAAGGATAACATGGAGAACAGAAGAGAAGAATATCCCGCGTGATAATAATAACCCCAATAAGCATTACATCTTGTAAGCATTTGATCGGCGGTTAAATACTTTAAAAGGAAATTAATATAAAGAAAATATATTATATACCATACATGAAAACACATATATAAATAATTCGAGGAAGATGATGTAATAAGTAAGCCTTGTTATCATGTAAAATATGGTAATCTTAACTAAACTCAACTACAAATCAAACAGCCATAACGGAGGAGACAACAGAGGGAGACAAGATAAGGAGTAAGGACATCACTTAGGTTCTTCATAAAGTCAAACTAATATCAATGACTAGAAGAAGAAATACACTAAATATCAAATTACGTTCAAACTAGGAGTTATTACGTCGCAGTTAATTACTACGAGCTTTCGGAGTTAAGTAAACATCGAGGTAGGGAAATTTTAAATGGGGCTAGATACCCAATTCTTTGAAGGTCATGGAGCAGCAAATTCCATACTCCCTAGGCGCTGCTACTCTCAGAGAAAATAATCGGGTATTGGTTCTAGCCTTTTGTTGATGAGTTATCTGTCCGTAGCATAAACATATAGTTACAAATGGCACAACTTCCATGAAAACAACATAAGGCCTATATTATATATCGCTAATAGTTAATGGTCATTCACATTTTATCGAGGTAAGTCATTTATTGGCGTGGACGTAGGGAATTAGATTTTCTAGAGGGGTGATGATAAATGCCAGTTTTAGGTTGACAAGAACCTATGTAACCTATGTAACCTAAAGGCTGGGTATTGTGGATGCATCGATAGATACATAAATATTTCCAGCTTGCATTTGCCTTATCCGTTCTAATTTAAATTTTTAAATATTAAGCGATTGCGAAATTCGAAATCAGGCTGTTTCCATTCGGTGTAATGCAATGTATATGACAGCCATTTTTGTGGAATCCGGGGCATTCTTACATATATAAAGCAACAACATTTCTAGCGCTCACCAATCACAACGCGATTTCTTGGTATGAAACCAATCTTTCCGTTGTTTAAATGCCTCACCTTCCACCATTCGACGCTGTCACTGTAAGAAACATTGATAAGCAGAGCATTTATATTGATTATGTTTTCTAATTTTAAGCACACATAGAGAAAAAGATTTAGCCCCTTTACTTTTGATACTTTAATGCAGTTAACATAACAAGCATAGGGCCTATATAGCCTATATCTTTCACCATCCAACGCTGTCGCTGTAAAAAAATTTTATAGAAAGTGTGATGCATTTAAACAGCGGAAAGCATTTTCTTATTTTTATTTATCTCAACAAATATTTTACCACAGACTCGATCCTAAAAGTGAACATTATTTCTTCCGAAATTCAATTCGCCAATTTCACCAAATATAGGGCCATACCCGGCCTATGTCTTTATACTTTAGGCCTAACACAATGGTGCGAATTATTATTTTTCCACAATGAGCCGAAATGTATGCCTATTGCTTTAATTCTTGCCACCACACTTTCGGATTTTAAGCAGTTATTTGTTGTCGTTTAGAGACGATCAAATGGGTTCTTTAGGAATTAACGAATTGTTGACTCGTTAATTTCTTGTGCCACATAGGGTATTGTTTACCAGATGTTTGCTGGCGGAATAGTCTCCATTTGGTCTCCTCTTTTAAACGGAATTGCTTCAGCATAAGGATCCACTTCGTCGTCTGACTTCTCTTCGACGTCTGACTTCTCTTCGTCGCCTGAGTTCACTTCGTCGTCTGAGTTCACTTCGTCGTCTGACTTTATTTCGTCGTCTGACTTCTCTTGGTCGTCTGACTTCACTTCATCGACTGAGTTCAATTCGTCTTCTGAGTTCTCGCTTTCTTCCGAATCAGCCTTAGACAACGCTAGTCTTTGCTTTTGTAAAATATCTTTAAGTTGGATTCTGTTGCGGCGTGTCATCTGTTTCGGTTCAAAGTCTTGGACTGCGCGCAATTTCATTTCGACTGAGACTGTAAAACGAAAAAAAACGTCATGACACGTACTAAACACGTGTTAAATATATGCCTGACAAATATGACGTATTCTGATGTGCGGGAACAAACCCATTAAGGGACACTTCCGAGTTTCACCTAAGATGAATGATTTATGCAATTCATCGGAATTTTCGAAATGTGGAAGATAGCTATCTATTACTGATGATGCCCTGATCTTTTTCTTCGACGATCCATCAGTCAGTTCAGTGTCATCAAAATGTTTTCTGTTCAGATCTTCTCGACAGGTATCTCCTTCTGCGCACAACAATAGGCAATTGGTGACTCAATATTTTAAACAAGTCATGAAAAACGTTGTCCAACAAGTAGGCCAACCAAAAATAAAGCATACAATCGTAAAGTAGGCTTATCACTGGCAATGTTGATGGAACGATGCTGAAGGATTGAAGACAAAAGACGGTGACACAAAAGCATATTTTAAGTGTTATGTGATGTTACTATATCGGTGCTGATGGAACGATGAATTTGTCATAAGTGACATAGTACCAACCTTCAGCTGTTGAAGTTGATTGCGACATTATGGCCTCATTCATCTTAAAATATACACAGAATATAAATAGTACTTCTATGGTTATTTGAAAAAGTAAAAATGTCATAAGTTCATCAGTAGGCAAATAGTTCTAAGAAAATAGTGAAATGTAGGCCCTAATCACTATTGTTTTTCATGCTCCTACACAAAGAGGTAAGGTGCAAACGACTTCTCAAAGCAACTAGTGTGAGAAAGTTCAACCATTGGTTAAATTCAGCCGGATCTGAGATCCGGCACCTCGGTTTTGAGATCCACCACCTAAAAAATGAGGTCCACCACCTAGCAAATGAGATCCACCACCCAAAAATCTGATTAAAGCTTTCGGTGTTCACTTAATCCTAAAAAACTACTTATGTACTTACTAAAGTTGCCGCGGCTGTTTTATTAATTTGACGCTATACTTGCGGAGGATAGCCAACGCATTCATAGTCTCATAAAGCGCACAGGGAAGACTCGAAACAGATATATATATATAAATATATATTTATATATATACGTTTATGTATAGGCCTCTATATATATACACATATTCGAAATGATTTCAGCCATGACGAGCTTGCGGCTGGTTTTTGTTTTTAAGCTCGTTACATATATAGATATATATATATATACATATATATATATATATATATATATATATATATTGTTGCATACAACTATAAATGGTACAAGTTGTCTAGGTATGATTTCAAAAGTGTTATTAACAAAAGAAGGTTCAGGTTAACAGAAATAGTATGAACACTTAACTTCACATCCAGAATTCGTCAACGGGACGTACAACGAACATAAGAACAACGTCGACAGCAGAACGACCCTCGGTGTAGGTCGAACAGCTGAGGGAGAAGCAGCAAGAGCGTCTTCTTAAATAGCTTAACTACCCCCAGAGAGGGTTGGCTTCAAAATACACCAAATGAGATCATAGTCTCCGAAAACATAGGTCACACTTAACCCTCAGCCAAACACACTCTGCTCCTTCCCGTTTAACATCAGCTTTATAGAGCTTTATATATAATATATATATATATGTACACACGCAAATGCATCAACTATAAACATATATAATTGACACTGAGTGCATTCTATGACTAAGCATGGTATACAGAGAGTCCATTACCAGTCGCAGGACAAGCAAGTCAGCCATCCACTGGCAGGCAGTCAGAAAACGAGGTACAATGAGTTCAGTAACTGTTTTACACTCACGTTCTCTTGAAAGTGAGCACTGAGTATCCACCGTAAAGTCACGTAGTTTAACTATTATCTTATTATTAGTTTGTGCGCCGTAGAAAAATTCCTGAATTGAATCGAATTAGCAACCAGCAAACGATATCCTCTTTCTTCAAATGTTCTAATGCTAGAAGGTAACTTACTCAGTTTATATACTGTAACATAATCTACGAGTATTAACACGTTTTGTTGACAGTAATTTAAAATAAAGATAATTTTCCCGACGTGCTAGGTTAACTATATTATAGGATATACTTGTGTGTCAAGGTTTTTTTAAATTTTATTATCGAAATATGTTTAAAATTTTGTGAACATAGAAAACGCTTTTGTATAAAAGCAATAGGAACGTAAAAGATTATTTTTACATCTATGTATTGTAGACTGCACGTGGTTGCTTTACATGACTTTACTTTAAAGGTAGCCCTAGATGCAACATGAGTTTGTATCCAGATTACTGATATCTTGCTGAGATGACTTGCTGGTTCATGACGACATGAACGTGGAAACCGTGAACACGATGGCTGATGGAAAGCCCTTAATCGTTGAGCCATGCACAACAAGCATTGGATCTACAATCTGCGCAACATGTATAACATGAGCAAGTTTTATATTTATTTTTATTTGCGACGATTAATCGGAAATATTGGGCGTACGGTCGAAGTTAAGACACTGTCTTTTGGGGAGTCCATCACGGCGTTGACTCGTTCCTGCTTTTATCTCTTGCTCCAGTTTGGCTCATGCGGAGTCATGCCCTTATCGTTAATTAATTGGATTACTGTCCCTCTTGGTACTGTGGACTCCAAAAGGTCTGATGTCCCCAGCAGCGCATTCATTGCCAGGCAATCTCCCCTATTGCCTGGCACCGTGTCCTCGACAATGTGCGTGTATATCTCTTCACCTTAACTTCGGCGTCCAGATGTGACTTTCTGATTCCACATGCTCGCACAGAGTCGCTCTGACACCAGACACAATTAATAGAACCTGTTCAGAGTTGCTCCCACCCAGCCCCATCCAAAGAGAAGTTTATAGAAAAACCAATTTTCCAATTTTGGCCTAGGATTTTTGGAGGTCTTCATTTTTACCTGCCTTCTCTCCGGCGGGACCTGTCTTGGTTTTTCTATAAACTTCTCTTTGAATGGGGCTGGGTGGGAGCACCTCTGAACAGTTCCATGGAAGAGGCGCTATACAAATTACATAGATAGATAGACTATTGTCAGAGTCTGAGAAACCCACCATTGAATGTGTCAGCATTTTAGTTTCCTATTATTGGCCTTGAACTGCTTCGTCAGATTATGGGGAAAATGAACTTAAGCTGGCATGTAATAAGCTATTGGTGCCATGCACATACTAATTACGAATTGAAGAAGGACTATAGAGACTTCAAAGATATAAAGAGAGCTGAGTTGTCTTAAGAGACTTTTCAGTGCTATCCACACAATGCCTGTTAGCAATGCTGAATGAACTTATTTTGCACGCCTCTAAAGCAGAGGCGGCATCTCGTTTGACAGGTGGTGAACACCCATAGCAATGAGAGGGGTAGGGGGTGTGGGTTACACACGTATAACGTGTCCCATCTCTGCAAAAGATGGGGGGACCCATCGATCTCCTGGATAGCCACCCCTGCTCTAAGGTTATCCATAAGCGTTGAACATAATCTCCTCTCTCCTTTTCATATCTGTCGTTGGACCGCATTTGAGTGAGTGGAATCCATTACCTTATATATATGCAATCATGGGTTGATAAAGGTCGTCATGCCGCAACAACGGATTATGTACCGCGTTTCTGCTTTGGTGTGGCGGTGCCTCTTATGTGCCGCCTTCACGTATTTACAAGAGCTCTGTTGATCTACCATGGGCGTACACGGATGACGTGCTCTCCGCTCTTCTACGCAGGTTGAACTCCTTGTTCCCCGCATGCGAACTACAGCTAGACAGCCTCGCGCTTTCTCTGTTGTTGGCTCAATGGCATGGATTGCGCTACCATTTTCGTTGCGTCTTATGCCTAGGGTTCATTCAGATGCATTTTTCAGTAGCCTTAAGACGTTTCTTTTCAGCCGGGGTTGAGTCGGGAGCGCTCCTGAGTAGTAACCTTGAAGGGGAGATATATAAATTTTGCAATGAATGAATGAATGAATAAAGATTTAGGCAAGTGCAAAGCACCAAAAACATGCACAGCTACAGATGCACATATGGCAGCATGGAAATGCCTTTAGATCTGCCTGTTGTAGAACGGATGGTAACTTGTGCTGGTAGAATTGACTGTATATTGAGAGCGCTGAAAAGCTTGTAGGTGAAGTAGTAGTAGTAGTAGGTGGAGTAGGTGGAGTAGTAGGAGTAGTAGTGCTAGTAGTAATAGTAGGAGTAGTAGTGGTAGTAGTAATAGTAGGAGTAGTAGTAGTATACAGAAGGGCCTTAAAGGTTTTCGTCCCCATCGGGCTGAACGAAGAAGAGCCTCTGCGTGAATGCCACTGCATCAAAAGTTGTGTACAAATATATAGACGCTGAAAAAGATGAGTTGTTTCGCGTGGACTTCACGCTGCCTGTGACACACGGCAGACCAGTTCTTGTAGAAACTCAATGCCGGTACGGGTTATGGGGCCCAGTGATTTGATGGCCACTGGCACAAAATCATGCGTGGTGGGGAGGGATGAGTACTTGATGCACTTTCGTTCTGCTGCTCCACCGGCCGTTGATGCTGTCATGTGTACATAAGAGGATGCGCATGTGTGAATGGCTGTTGCGTCCCATGCTAGGTGTCTGCCTCTCGTTCATGGAATTAATGTGGCGCCATCTGGTCTCTTGCCATCAGTCCCGATTGTTCTCTTGAGCTCGGAATGTCCGCTTTACAGAGAGCTCTCCAGATTATTTCGTTGATGGTAGAGTGTCGTGCTTAGAGGTCTGCGGATGTACCCGATTTACGGGTATACCCGTACCCGACCCGTACCCGTGGGTATAAGTAGAGTGATTACGGGTACGGGTATACCCGCTTTTACCCGTGCCGAAGTAAAGTTTTGGTGTTATAATGTCACCATGAATACATATCCTCCTACACATACATCTACATCTACTCCCCTTCATCTTCCTCCTGCTCCTGCTCCGGCTTTCTCTTCCTCCTCCTGCTCTTCCTCTTCATCTCAATCCTCCTCCTCCTCTTCCTGTCCTTTATTTCATCATCATCGTCAGCCTCCCCTTTATCCTCCTTCTTCTGTTCCTCCTGCTTTCCTTCCTGATCGTACTCCTCCTCCGTTTTATTCGACCCAACTTCCTATTCCTCATCAGCTTCACCTCATCTTCCTCAAACTCCTCCTCCTGCTCTTCCTCTTCGTCTCACTCCTCCTACTCCACTTCTTTTTCATCCTGCTCCTCTATTTCGTCCATTTCCTCCTTTTCACCAACCGCCCTACATTGTCTGCTTTCTTCTGCCCTTTCTCAAGCCCCTCCTCTCTACCCTTAATCCTCCTCCACTTCCTCTTCCTTCATTTCTAATTCTTCATCAACCGCCCTTCATCGTCCTCCTCCTGCCATTCCTCCAGCTCTTCTTCTCCGTGTTACTCCTCCTCCTCATCCTCCTCCTTCATTTCCTCCTCATCATCATCAGTCTTTCATCGTCCTCCTCGTGCCATTCCTCCTGCCATTCCTCCAGCACTTTCTCACCATCGTACCATTCCTTTTCGTCCATTTTCTCCTCATCATTGGCCTTTCATCATCCTCCTCTTGCCATCCTCCAGCCCTTCATTCGGCGCTTCCTCCCCATCTTATTCCTCCTCCTCTTCCTCCTCGTTCATTTCCTTCTCTTCATCGGCCTTTCATCGTCCTACCATTCCGCCAGCTCATCCTCCAACCATTCCTCTCCATCGTCCTCCTCTTGTCCATCTATTACGCACAATAGCTTACAAACGGTACAACAAATACTGATAGCATAACTTTATAGAAAGTCATATAACAATCGCGTAAAAACAATTCTTGGTAAAGGCAGCAGCTTTAGGCAGGGCATTTGTCAAATACTTCTGTAAATATGAAATCAAGTTAGCAGATTAAGATGAGCAGATTCCATTATCAAGCAGAATACGATTGTGCCATATTAAGACACCAGCAGATTAAGATGGTAATATTATTTAGGTCATACGTTTGGAGAAGGAGACAGATACTCAAACAGGGCATATGATCTCCTTTCAAAATCTTTAGCAGCGAGGTTTCGGATCTCAGGTCACTGGCAATGACCCCGCTACGCTTGGCCACAACACAAATCCCATTACTCACCGACTTGGTGAAAGAATATAGGTTGCAGAGATAACAGGAATTGATGGCAGGCATTTCCAAATTCATATATACACATATATATATATATTGATTTATTCAAACGTACATACGTATATATACGTACATACATACATACATACATACATACATACAGTCATACATACGTACATACATATATACTTACATACATACATACATACTTACATGCATACATACATACATACATACACACGCTATATTGTGCACTAGAGGTATGAGGGTATTCCCGGCCGCTAGTATACCCGACCCGCGGGTTTACCCGCTCTAGACCCGTACCCATTTCATGATCGAGGCCTCCTCTTTTTTTATTTTCATCCGCCTCTCAATCCTCCTCTTCCCCTTCCATCGTTCTTCTGTTACCATACTCCTCTTCTTTCTCCTACTCCTAACTCTTCTGCTGCCACATCTACCCTGCTTCTCCGTTTCCCTTATTGCTCCTGATTGTGGCCTATTCTTCCCCTTCTTCTTATTCCTCCTCCTCCTAATCTTCTCCTCTCCTTCATCCTACAGTTTTTCCTTCTACTTCTGTCCGTCTGCTCCCTCTCCTTATTTCTCCTCCTCCTCCTTCTCTTCTTCCTCTCCTCGTCCAATTCCGCACTCCTCTTCTACCTCTTCTTCCTTTTCCTTATTCTCCTCTTCCTATTCCTCTTTCTCCACCTTCTGCCTTCGATCTCCTCTTCTTACTCCTGCTTCTCCTTATGCTCCTGTCCATTCTGCTGCCTCTCCTTTCCCTCCTCTCTTCCACCTACCCCTCTTCTAGCTTCCGTCATCCTCCTCTTTTCTCCTTCCTTTCCTTTCTCCTCCTCCACTTCCTCTTTTTTCTCCTGCTTCCGCCGCCGCCGCTACCCCACGGCTGCTGTCATTGCTGCTTCTGTTGTTGTTGCTGCTACTACTACGAAAACAGCAAATACAGCTTACTTAGCTGTGATCCTATTAGCCTGGTATTCAGCAAGACTATGAGAGACCATGCTGATGACGTCACGGGTACGGGTGTACCCGCGGGTACGGGTCGAGTCGGGTAGCAATTTTGAATACGGGTAGGGTACGGGTACGGGTAACGGTCCTGGGTTACGGGTCGGGTAGCCAAAACGCGCTACCCGCAGACCTCTAGTCGTGCTGCTCTTCCCATTGTTCTTGTGCAGACCAGACCATGATGTCCACCCAGAACGACGCTCTCCCCTCATTGACAAGGATGCGGTGCACAGAGCACTAGTCCTAGGCGAAGTCCTGCCGCAACACTGACCGCCTCATTGTTTAATCCCAACCCGCATGACGCCAAAGGGATAGTCTTAGAGCCAGTCTCCAGGCGGATAATGCTCGCATTCTGGCTTGACTAAGTGGGTTGTCGCATACGGACCAGATTTTTGCTTTATCTTCGTTTATCAAAGGTCTGTCCCAGGTCTTCTGTTGGATCGGGACCGGTATCATCGTCACTGGAAGGGAATCTTTGCAAACATATCCTCCTGGTACACGTCGCTCCACTCTTACACGGCTAGGATGACGCCCACGAGCGAGACGGTCGACGCAGCTGACGCCAAATAGGCTGAAGTTGCTAGCAGCGATACCCGCCTGGTCCCGAGTCCTTCATCTCTAATCGGGAGCGAAGCTTGTAACCACTGAATGCATTGAGCCCCGTGTTGAGGATCTTCTCTAGTCCTGTTTTAGTCTGATGGTCTATTTTTTCCAGTAACGGGTGGTTCCAGCACGGAGAAGTCCGCAGCAGGTAAGTCATCTTTGCCCGCCTCGAAACAGGATCTCAGCAATATGAGTGCTTCTTGTGACTGGAGGTCCATAAGATCTTTCAATATTCAATCAAAGTATTCGCTGTGTTCTTGCAGGGTTTCATCAAGGGCCTTCCGTCTGAACAGTGGAGAACCCAAAAGGGTCAGTTCCTCTGGTTCTCGTCTTATTATTATTATTATTATTGTTGTTGTTATTATTATTGTTAATTGTCCGGAGGGTCATGCCTCGTCTTCTGGGGTCAACGGAAAGGTGCCCATGAAAGCGACTAGGTTGTAGCGTTGGATGCAAACAGAAATGCGCTGAAAAAGAAAGGTCGTCTCACGTCTGTCGCCATTTATAAGAGAAATCCGGCTACCGATTTCGCTGATTAAATCCAACGCCGAGGGGTTGAAGCGATCCATTGTCTCAATAGCGAGCGGTTGGAAATCATAGGAGGCAGGTAGTCCACCGTATTTTAGAGTTTTGCGGTCTGCCGCCTGAACCGACGCAGGTCCCTTCTCCCCAGTCTGGGTTATGTACGAGGCAGCACAGGTATGAACAATTGTAGCATCCCATGCCAGGTACTTGCCCCTCGACCAAGGGATGAGCGTTGACCCGTCGGGCCTCTTTCCATCAGATCTAAATAGGCCGACCGGTTCCTTGGTGCTCGGTATCTGAGTCCTGAGAAGAGACCGCCAAACGATGCCATTGATGACGTTGTGGCGCAAAGAGCGTCCCTGGGCCCTCCTACACACGAAGACATGGTGGCCCGGAGGGCCCACCGCCTCTCCACAGTGGCATCTGTGAGGGCCACAAAGTTCCAGGCCCAACCTCAGGCCTACCGTTATTGTCATTATTATTATTATAATTATTATTATTTCTATTATTATTTATAATATTATTACTTATATTATTGTTATTTTTATTATTATTATTTTTCTTTTTTTTCTTTTTTTTTCTTTTAATTATTTTAATTAATTTTATTTTTATTATTATTATCATTACTTTTATTATTTTTATTATTTTAATATATTTATTATTATTCGTAAACTGTCATTTTTAACTCGCCTAAGAAAAATCAATCCGCCACAAAAGCGCGTATCTGAAAAGTCTAGTCAAAATAAATCTTGAACAAATAAGTCTTAAGGTTAATTTTAAAGAGTGACAGTGTCAACAATTTGCGAATAAAGTCCTAGAGTTTATTCCGTTCTTCCGAACCGGCTAGTGCAAATGCACGGTTCACAAATTTCCTAACTGATCGCATCACAGCAAAATCAACTTAAGTAAGTTCGTAGAATTAGTCTGGATTGAAGAGATGAGCAAGGAGTAAAGAGTGAAACAACATAATACGGAGATCGATTTGTGTTGACTCGATGCATTATAAGACAAATTTTGACGTTTATGCCAGCCTGAACAAGAAACCATTGTAGTTCGCGAAGGGTAGGGGTGACACGATCATAACGAGTCAGGTTTTTGATAAGCTTTGCAACTTAATGGAGAACAGTGGTCAGAGGATGGAGGGTAGATGCAGTGAGGCCATAGAGGACTGAATTGGAAATGACCAGAGCCTGCAATGGTGTGCGGAGACACTTTTCGTTTAGGCTTTTCCTGACTTGTCGTATTCGCCTAAGATGGAAGAAACAGGATTTCGTTATTGAATATATCATGTATTTCATTGGTTTTCATAGACAGAGTGTTATCGAGTAGAATACAACATAGGATCTCGGAAAACATTGACATGCTTAATGGTAAAGTCAGAACCAATACTGAGGACAGTGTGAAGCATGTCAGTGGTGGGCGTCGGGTGGCGGTTGAACCAGATAAGTTCTGTCTTAGAGGCATTGCATTTCAGGCGCTCGAACGCACACCATCAATGATCAATGCCTTTAGCAGACAGTTTGATGTATGATTGTTTGTCGTCGGCATATTATGAAGCAATGTGGACAATGTTAGAGGTGTAGAAGATAAACAAGAGGGGCAAGATTGGATTTCTGAGGGACACCACAGAGGATGTTGAATTCTCTGGGGTGTTGATACATGTACCAAAACGCACTGAATGTGAACGATTTGTCAGAATATTAGCAATCTAGCGAAGGGTAGAAGACGTAATGTGATTCAAGCATAATGTAGTGATCAACACAGTCAAAAGCGAAACTAAAATCCAGTAAAAGGAAGGAGATCAGCAATGAAGCCAAAATCACGTGCTAGGATTATGTCATTGTAAACTTTAAGAACAGCTGTTTCAGTAGAATGGAGGCAGTGGAAACCAGATTGAACAAGAGGTAGAAGAGAATTCGATTCAGCATTATTTGAAAGCTGCCGATGAACTGCACGCTAAACGAGTTTTTTAAATGAAGGAGAGATTTTAGATAGGACGGCCATTTGAAGGACCAGAAAGATCAAGGCCTAGTGTTTGATGCGAGGACGGATAATGAGAAGCCTCTGAGAGGTAGGTACTGTGGATGTAAAACATGGTTTAATATAATATTAATCAAGTAGGCCTATATATAATCTCAATAAAAGGTAGATATAATTACAGTCAGTATCTACAGAAAATTAATTAATTAAGCCTAGCATAGTTAGCGACGAAGAAATTGGAACCTGGCGCCAACCGCGCCATAAGAAACTTCTTATTGAAAAGGCAAGAGAATGTCAACGTGGCGCAATCTGTTAAAATATCCGAACACCGCTGCAAATGTTAAAATTGATGAATGAATTTAACCTACAGATCGGATATTCAAACGTGTTTGTCGCTCTGCGAATTTACTTAACTTTGCCAGTTTCTAACTGCATTGGTGAACGATCCTTCAGTCATATCAAACGCAGCAAAAATGCTGTCAGGTCAACCATGGGGGACGGGTCAAGAAAGATTAAGCACCCTAACATTTATGGACATTGAATCCAAAATCGTTCAAGGCCATGATTTTCAAGATATTATTGATTGTTGCTCAGCAGCAAAGTACTTCCCGTCATCGGGATTTTTAAGATTTATATACAGCAGAGAGTGAGTACAATGTAGACTTAGTGCACGCACTGAACCACCTTTCAATATAATTTAATTAGGTTAATAATATGCTCATTTATTGAATGAACTAACAGTGTAAAATTCTACGCTGCATGTGTTCTTTTGAATGGGCGTCATGTTAGGTTCCCGTGCAAAATTTAAATTTTATTCGGCAAACCGGCTTACCTTTGAGCAGCACTTTAACTAGAACGAACATACGCTCTGAAATCAACGATGAGATCTCGACTGCATAATATACGCAGAAACGTTAACGTGAAAGCCTTCGATCTGCAACGATGAAGTAGAATAATTTCGCCATTGAGTTTACATTGTTGAACCCCGTGGACCGTAACGCAGCAGCTAGTATCGGGGCATACTGAGGCGTAGGCCTATTTTTGTCTTTAGTCAAGAGAATTGTGCTTCAATTTATCCACGTAGCCATTATACGATTTGGAGCCCTCGCGTTAATCATATTATAGTGTTCACGTTAGCCTCGTACTATTTCAAAGAACTTCTATCTAGCTATTTTTACACGAATGCAACGAAGAAAGTAACTCAATCGAAAATATGCATGCCTAGTTTTGCCTCCAGAGCCACTGAGAAAGAACTATCTGAACAAAGACGACAAAAACAGCCGCTGCATTGTATTCTCTATAAGAGTCCCTCAACAAGTAACTGGTAATATTAATAACACGAATCACGCGAACAGCTAATGACATTTCTCTTGATAATAATCTGAAAAAATTCTCAAACCTGGGCATGCCAAAGTCGTATGGATTCAGTGGGTTGTGTCTATTTTTTGTGAGCAGAAGCCAGAAAATATTTAAAAATTATATAAGAATATTTACTGGAGTATATACACTGACTATATAGAAGACTATAATTCGCAATTACTGTTGATGGAAATAGCACTAAAACTACTATTGTTATTTATTTTTGGTTAGGTAACGACTATAGAAAGAATGCTCAGTCTAAAACGTGCCAAGCACTATAATGTCAATATCCTGAGCGAGTAATTGACTAACAATAATTGAACCATCGCTTTATTTTATTCGTTAGATAATGGCGTTTAATATATGTGATATAACTCATACACTGAAATACTAACAGCTGTTACGCATTCTCACCACCTAAATGAAGTCTGATCATTAAGAAAAAAGTACGACTGATCAATATCAAATAGTCTAGTAATCCGATAACTGGAAGAGCTCGGAACACAATCGACCGATTCCCATCCAGAGTCACGAGTATAGGCCTACAAATATTCGAAGTCTTTGCAAACTGTTGCTTCAAAGAGGAATAACAGAAATTTAGAGACTCTCAACACAACAATGACAACATAAAGCAATGTTTCGTAGGTGTCCTTCTAAGATGATCCTCTGTCACTTGGTCTATGGGACAGTCGGTTATTATTTGCATAGCGTAATAGCAGTGAAATGGTCAACACCAATCCACAAATCGCTCTTAGAATTTACAAATGCAGCATTGTGTCGAAATAGGAAATAACTCATATACTTAATACTTTTATCATAGCTCTCTCGGTCTAAATTCAACTGTTCTGTGATCATCTGAAATTTGTTGATTGATGTTTACTCGCTAAGTATCGACATAAACGTCAAAAAAACGTCCAAGTCACTCAGAAAGATAGTTGATCCATATATATTAGACAAGAACGCTCAAACAGGTCAAAATATAAGTCTAGCCAAATCCGATTGTGATCAACTACATGCAATTGATAAAAACGACACGCTTGAGAGGCATGCTGCACAGCGGTCTAATTAGAATTAATAGTAATTATGAGTCTGCGATTCATAAGGTGATTCCAAGCGGAGCCACACAATTATCTAGAATGTTAGAATATGTACCAATAATAACGATTATCTTACAGGTTGCGGCAACGAATCCCTTTCATGGCAGACTTTATTTAATTATATGGCAATTTGCTCTACAAATTGTTTGTTCAGTTAGACAGCACAGCACACACACGCCAGCGTAAATTCAGTCTCTTTCCATCTCAGGTTTCACCTCATTAAATTTTTCATCTTCGGTTTGTGACCTGGGAATTGATTTGGCTCCTACTCTTACTTTCAGTAATCAGATTAATTATTCAGTTTCTAGATCTTCCTTTTATCATACGCGTCAACTTCGTCCTATTCGTATAGTTGCCTCTCACTTCGCGCTATCACTGCATTAGTCTATGCCATGATATGCACTCGGTTGGAATTTGGAAATATTGTATACATTGGTCTTTCGTCCTCCAATTCTCTCAAACTTCAGTCTGTGTGCTTAATGCCGCTGATCGTCTCACAGGTGGCATGCCAAAGTTTGCTAATAATTATTTCATGCATTATTCTGGACTCATTTCATTGGCTCCGTGTTCAACACCGTATACAGTTTAAGATAATTTCCCTGATGCTTAACTGCCTACATGGGGTGCCACGACCTACCTCAGGTTTTTATGTACTTTGGTGTCCTCTGTACCTGCAAGAACTTCTTTGCGATCTTCTACTCGCGATCTTCTTGATGCCCTGCTACGGCCCAGTAGAAGAGCTTTGCTTATGTTTGCCCTTGAGCTAGAAACTGTCTTTCACAGTCCCTGCGCCTGGAGTTACTGACCCTCTCACCTTGTGAGTTTCGGAGACGTCTTAAGACCTTCCTGTTCTTTTACCCAAACACAGACGCCAGTGGAAAGCGCTGATGATTTGAGCGACGCTATATAAATGCTTGATTGCATTACATTTATTACATTACATTACAGTGTAGTAGGCCTACCATGCATACGATAGATAAACTTTCACAGAGTTCGAGCTACACGTATGTCGCAATAGGCCTAATATTAAGCCTATTCAAATTATGAGTTATGACAGAATTTTCTAGCTGATAGAAACCATCATCTACATGTCTTACAAACACAGCATCATTAACATGACAAGTGATTGTGACAAACTTAATTTATGCTAATAACAAGTTTTTAAAAGATACCCAATTTGAAATTCCAGTGTGAAATCGTTTACAGCAAGAAGTGATGATGTTAAAGACTGTGAACCTGCCGATCACAGTCACCTGTGATTAGTAAGGAATTCCCTTTCTGCTCAAACTCCTCAAAAGTAGACCTACCTTTTAAACTGTCTAGGCAATTATTCACAATTATTAACAGCTTCACAGCTTCGTTCAGATCCATATCTGTGCTCTGTAGCCTTACGGTTGTCTGGTGAAACCTTTCTGTGAGGACATACCAGAAAGTTGTAATTTTCCAATGTATTCCCTATTCAGCAATACCACATGCGTCATGCATTGGCTGTTTCGTCCAGGTTTTCTGTGAATAACCCTTACCCTAGCCATCCTTATTTTTTAATCCACAGTTGAATGCTTTTGAAGAATCGGAGTGGGCAGACCATCAAGTGTCACTCAGGCATTTGGTAACAGGCATGCCACCAAAGGCATTGACCAAAAGTTCTCAAAGTAAATTTTAATAAAGCTCTCATGTTTTCGGAGCTTAATGATGTGGTGACTTTTCTTAGATTTGAATTCGATCCCCGAGGGAATAAATCTTAGAGCATCGATATACATGCAGATCGTGAAGCTTCGAAAGACATTACGTTAGATGAGGGTGTCTCCCTAAACCAAATACATTAGTCTGGCACTATTGGTTCTGAGCCTTTGTGAAGACCTTGAAATGCGCTATATAAGTGGTTGGGGGCCGTCCATAAAGTACGTCACGCTCCAGGGGAGGGGAGGGGGTTAAGAAAGTGTGACAGTTTGTGACAGGAGGGAGGGGGGTCAGGCCATGTGTGACGTCACACATTTATTTTTTAAAATTTAATTTCTAATTTATTTTTTATTTTTTTAGTAGAATTTAATAGCTTTAAAAATATTTTTCAAAAATTTTGTGAAACATTTGAATTTGGACTGTTCCATTTTTTAGTTAGTAAAGAGGTGAAAGAAAATCTAAATTATAATTTCGTTTTTATTAGAGGTTAACACATGGATAAATATTCATACTGCCTGCTGTAACAATCCTAGAGTCATAAAAGCCTGAGGCCAAAGGCTCGCGGGTTGTTACGAGGGTGTTATGAAAAAAACAAAGTATTAATATAATATATATTAATATAAAATTAAAAACTACTTATAATATACAGGCCCACCGACAGAATTTTCGGGCCCCTAGGCAGGGCTGTCTACGGCCCCCCGGGGCCTGAGCCTCTAAACTATCTTTAGGCTTTATGAGAATTTTTAAAAAATTGACAGATCGTATACTTTGTACTTAAAGTCGATTGCGGGCCCGGGCCGGGCCCCTAAAACTCGCCGGGCCCCTAGACAGTTGCCCCCCTGCCCTCCCCTCTCGGCGGGCCTGATAATATATTACAAATACTTGATGCTATTGTAATCATTAATATGAATTTCCTTTGATAATATTTACTTTCAGATATTAATTGCTATTGTTCAGTTTTTATTTCAAAAATTTCTTGTGAGGATGGAGAAAGGAAACTTGTATACATCACTTTATAATGCTTATGTTAAAGCACACTCAACCACGAGTAAAGCAGATTGCCAAAAAGAAGATGGAAAAGGATATGGAAAAGAATAATGTCTGATGATAATGTATTTGAGAAAGTAGAATCACTTTTAAAAGAATATGATGCAATTGAAAAGCAGAAAAAAGGAACGTTAATGACTTTCTGGGCGAAACAAGCATTGAAACCAGACGCTTTGCTTCAAACATCAACTGTTAATTAGGTGTTAATTTTTTTTCGAAAGTGTGACGTACTTTAGAGGGGGGTCCGAGATTTGTGACAGTTTGTGACAGGGGGGATGGAGGGGGGTAAAAATGGTCAAAATTAGCGTGACGTACTTTATGGACGGCCCCTTGCCAGTAATCTGTCACGCGCCGACGCTTATTCGCTAACAAATTATGTCCATGATGGCTACATACTTGGGCAGAGATCAGTTTGTATCAATTGTCAATTTTTTTCGATACTTTTATACTCATTACAAATTAGAGTTGTGGACAATTTACTTAGCTGTTCTATCAGTGGTCTAATCGCTCATTCTGAAGTATAGATCTTTAGCCGAAGCGAATCGATTCGCTGTTTTCTATTTTTTTTAAACATGAGATTTACGAGACACATTTCACATAGGTGTTGATTAGTAACCAACAACACGTTCGAACGAGGGATTTCTCCATTACATGTAGGTGGTGGCCAATGAAGTAATATGTTGATGCTTTGGCGTTCTGGTTACGGCTTGAGCAATTGAGTCATGGATATATTGCGGACGCTTTGGTCGGAAGATTCGAGGTTGAAAAGGAAGGAAATGTAGCAATCGAGCTTTGAGTGGACAATGGAGGCGGCAATGGTGAAGGCAATTTGCAGTCGATGTGGTGGAAGGTCCAGACTGTGCACAAAGCGAGAGCGAAACATCAGTTGGAGAACTTGTTAGACAAGAAAGGATGTGGATTAAAAGTAACATCAAGGTTGCAAATCATATATTAAAGTAAGAGATGAAAAGTCAGTGGGTAGGTGTGTGGAGGGGCCGAGAAGTTCCCTAATTTTGCTTATGACGATGAATTCTGCTTTAAAAAGGTTGATTCTTTCAAAATATTTCACCTGTTTTGGATGAAAGTCTTTTATTGCACACAAAAAATCATCTAGTCTGAAATCACAAGAACAAGGAAACTTCTTGACACACACACACAAAACATATTTAACTGTGCGATTAAAAAGTAAGGTTCAGTTCTCTATCTATTTAAAACTCAACTACAATGCGCACCTACATGTAAGTTGACCTCGATGCATCATGAAAGACACTGGGAACATGGTCAGTCAAGGAAATATCCCGGTCAAGGATTAAATATTTTCAGTACTGCATGTTTGTCACAGTGGCATGAGATAAGAATTAACGAGAACTGAGGATTTTTAACAGATAGTAAATTCTTGCTGTGTCAGACGATGTTTGGTAGAAGGTTTTGAGTTATTGATGAGCGTTTTATCGAATACATGACATCATTTGCGTCACTTTGCGCACCTTCTGTAACTTAACCTCTGATTAATGAGAATTTTGATTGAAATTGACTATGGTTCTCTGACAAATAATACTATTTACTATGAATTCACTAAAATCAACCCGAGTTATGATATCCAAATTATTCAAATTACTGTTCACTTATCACTGCTGTACGTTTGAATGGGCGCCATGTTAGGTTCCCGTGCGGAGTTTAAATGTCATGTGGCTTACCATTACTTTAACTATACGAAAAATGTGTTCTTGAACCACTGAATATAGGCAGAAACGTTAATGAATTAGTCTCAGATCTATTACGATGAAATAGAATAGGTTCTCAATTGAGTTTACGTTGTTTACATATTCATAGCACATGCAATCATGTTGAACCCCTTGGACCGTAACGCAGAAACTGGTATCGGAGTATAATGATGCGTAGGCCTATTTCTATCGCCAAGAGAACTGTGCTTTGAAACCATGGTGTGGAGCACTCACATAAATCAAATATTGTTCACATCAAACTAGACCTATTTCAACGGTCGTCTATTCAGCTTCTTTTACACTCTCTGGATGACAAGTTCCTGGAAGTGGTTGACCTTATCTGCTTCCACTCGCAAGACGTCCTCGTCTTGACTGATTCATGGCTCTGCCACCTCGGATGATGCAGTCCGCCGTTCCGCCCCGTTGGGCTATTCTTTTCTAGACGCCCTTGCTGGCTAGACCCTCTTGAAGACCCTGCGAATCATGGTGGTGTCGTGGTCCACCACCGCGATCACTTGCAAATAAAGCCAGCACCAGTGGCCAATACGTTCACCTTGTCCTTCTCCCCCGGGTACGGCCAGGGTCCGTTCACCATCATCGCACTCTACCAGCCGGGTTTCACTCGCAATTCTGTGACTTTATTCTCTGAGCCCTCGACACTCTTTGAAATATACTCAACTTACAATAATTCTGAATTGGTCTTGACCTCCACCTGGCGATCTAAACCTCCACCTTGAGGACCCATCTCTACATGACACGGCTCATCTTCGCGATCTTCTTTTGCAGTTCGATTACGGCCAACACATCGCGTAGCCTACACACACATTACTCGTGATGACTGCAATATCATCAATCTACACGTTGAGCCTCCAAACCCTTTCCGATCGCGGTCTTCTCCTCTTCACCCTTTCATCCCTCTGCTCTCAGCCCACGTGCCACCTGGTACTCGTGTGACTGGGGGGCGCCTGAACCTCCATGCTTTCGTAAGGGTCTTCTGATGGCCCTCTCTGCGGTGACCTGACGGGGCTGGCTGAATGCTCCGCTGAGAATCCCTTCTCACTCTTCGACTCAACAATTCGCTCCCTACTCGCCGTTTTCATCGAGTTCTTGACTTGATCTTTGAGTTAATAAGGAGTGAAAATACCACTACAGTGTGATTCATCTTACTACGAAGTGTATTTCATACAAAGTGACGGATGGACTGTGAAGTTGAACTTTGATGTTCAACGAGCGAAAGAGAAAGACGTGTGGCTGACAATGGTCACTAAATAAATAAATAGTCTGTTGATTGATATGTTATGAGCGTCACGTTAAGAGAGTGGCTTAATTTCCTAGGTTTTATATTAAATTTGATAGCAGTTAAAGTTTGCCCTTCCTGTGGGCCCACTGCCCACAAATTCTTGACACCACAACTCACACTGCTTTTCATGGGAAAAGCCGGTGTGATTTAGAAGTTAGTTTGTAACTCAGAATCAGAAAGACCGGGTCATGGCATTTTGTTCAGTTGACAATAACATTATAATAGTGGCGTCATGGTTAGTTTGTAATGCATCGATGGTCATGGATTAATTCCGATCAGTTAATGGCCAGGATTCACTAAGTTTTGAGCGGAGAATCGATCGGAGTTGCCAGCATAATCTTCCGGAAATCACATCACCTGGCGACGTAAGCTTGAGATATCCTCAGCACTCTGTAGAACCCTGGATCACATTTTATGGCACTCATTCGTTAGCAAGGTAATGTTTCTGGCGTGTCCTTAATCTGTTTGTCCTTTTAAACTTCATCAAGGTCTTTTAGAGAACATGCGACGACACTCAAGTTTCATATGCGAGTGCAAGTGTGTATTTTGTTATGCGTTTGGACAAAAATTGCTCAAACATCATCTAATGAACGATTTAATGAGACCAAAAACAACTTCACCTTCGACTTACTATGTACATACATGTATCTATCGAAACTCTGCTTTATAAGCAATAATTTTGCCAAAATGTTTATGATTTGTCGAAATATTTTTTTCTAAATTTTTAGTAATATAACCTCAGAGCCTATTTCGTGTGTGATGTTGATTTACGCCGCTTGTTTGTACAAACGACAATGTAGCGCCCATCGTTAGCTTCGCCATCACTGTCATTCTTCAGTGTCCTGGCTAAGTACCTGTATATACATATATGATAACCTAATCCAAATTTGTCGATCTGAGTTCCGCAGCTATTCTTGCTGGACGTGAATCTCTAAATCACAATAATTTATCTCAATATTTCAATGACTCGATCCCGCAGCCCTTTTGCTGTACGTGGATTCATAAATCATTTCCTTAATCTATAGGTAACGATGAGTTCTACATCTACCAAGACTGCACAATCATCAAAGTAATCAACAACACCACATTAGGGTATTAGGAATCTAGCTCACACGGACACCCGATAAACGACTCATAAATAGCTTTCATCAGTTTCTTATCATTTCGCTCACTCATATAAGAACCAGATTAAGTCAGCCTTGCCAGTGAAGATTATTAATAATAAGCTAACTTATGGATCAACATAATGTTCATAATAATTCTCTCAATAATAAGTTCACAATCTTTACGAAGAAACGACATAAAAGGAATAAACGACTTGCTCATATAATCTCATAATCATGAGTTCGTAACTATTTAATCATCCTTAATCATCAGGCACCTATTACTCGGCTTATAATCTTTATCATAAAGGTGAGCCTCACGGGGCTACATAATTCAGGAGCATAGTCTCAAAAATAATAAAAATATTAATAATAATATTTCTGATAAACAACATAATAATAAGTTCCCTATATAATAATAAGAATCACGTTACACAGACTTTACCTCGTATGAACTGAACCGTCAAAAGCCGATTAAAACACTTAGGCAGGGTATTATATACCTAGGTGAGTTAAGGCATGCAGTCACTGAAGCCAATCCTAGAATAGCTACTTCTCAGAAGACGGCCCACCACAGGTGCCAGATATAATAGGAAGGTAGGGACCACTCATGTCCTGCTGATCAATAGAATTGCCTTAATTATTATTATTTCTATATTATAGCATTATGTGTATAACAGTATTAGTGCATAAATATCTTAGCCTTGTGATAGATCTATTGCAACATGTGACCCTTGTCTTTTCTCAATTGCATTGTATACTTTTCCAAAAGATGTTCATATTATTATGTCTTGCCATATTTAGCAATCAGACAAATGCTGTCCTCTGTCATCAGATTCTAGATTATCACCATCAACGTCATCATTTTCATTCGGATATCAGTTTAACAACATTATAGGCAGAAAACAGTTGAGGCCTTTTAAACGCCAGTTACCAAAGAAAATGGCCAAGGAGGATGTCTGTCACGTGACCATTCATCAAAAATGAGAAAGACAAAAAGTCACAAAACATATCATATTATAAGGCCCCTCTTTTGTGACATTAAGCGTATTACCTCTGTTTTGACTATAAGATACCTTTGAGGGATAATGCCTTACACAGGGTTTCGCACTTCCATAGGATTGAACCTACATCTGCTACATTTACCAGTATCTCCGATCGATACCTGGTTGAAGGTGCATCAGCACAATCCTAGCTAAGTCAGTAATAGGCTCTCGGAGAGATAGTATATTACAAACAACTTTATTGCATAGGCATACAGATAGGTGAGACTATATGACTAACCTACATGCGTCAGTTATGTTCAGATTCTCAGACAGAACGCAGAATGAATCTAGATAACGATCATCGTATAGTAAAAGAAAACCAAGTACCTGTGGATATTTGTTTACTCTGAATATCGTCTAAGGTAGGGAACTGTAGTACGTGAGATAGCCTTCTCTATTCTCATCGGTGTTGGTCGACCACAACCACACGCGCTTATTCCATTTTGCCATCTCCGATTCGTCAACTCCTCACGTTCTTCACCGTCCACCTTCCTTGCTCCAGCCCCGATCAAAAACCAACCTCCACTCTCTCTTCTCTCCTCCCTTATATCATCCGTGCAACAGGCGAGTCTCTAGGCCTTTGATAAGGATAGGGCGTAAGTATTTACCGAAAGGAAGACCCGCATAGAGCAGCACCCAGAAGCACCCAATAACTATCCATCCTAAAACATGGAACTAATAATATATATATATATAGATTATAGGGTTATAGTTACTTTCACTTCAGCTAGTAGTGTTCCAGCGGTGACATACCTCAAGAGAGGCACACATTCTAATGCAGAAAGATTTCATAATTGAACTAATTGCTTTGTCCTGGAATATGAAACATCCGTCATAATAAAAATAACAACAAATGAAGCTATAGGCTTCATAGGCTATATAAAATTGATAAGTAGGCATGAGAGGAGACTATTTCAAAAAGTGTCGTTGATTTGTTGTAAAATAAAACTAAAACCACAATTCAGAACTGTCGCATTACATTACAGTGCATCGTATAAGCGTAATCTTTATAGATGCATATAAATAATTACATTCTATATAATGTTATTATATATTTATTCATTTATTTTATTTTTATTTTTATTTAAGTTTCTGTTCTTTACTTGTTGTAAGGCATATACGTTTTCATAATTTGCATAATTATTAACATATTTATTCATTAAATTGATGGGGTGGGGTGCTAGATTTACGCTTGGCAGAGAGTGCAATTATAACTTGCTACGTCCCACCCATCTAAGGCTATGTGTAATTATCTTCCAAGACCATGTAGTAAATGGTTATGCCAATTGAGAGTCACCCCTTGTTCACTCGTTCAGGCGCTTTGCAGTGCTTAGATCCTTTTAAGTTACCACTGACCTACATAGTATGTGCAATATCCGTTTGCGCAGCGATTAGCCATAGGTCTTAAAACAGAGTTGTTGAATGCACTCAATATATATATCTTCAGAAGAAGTCGTTCCTCGTGTCTGACTCAACGAAAGAGTAGGTTGCTAGCTGTTCTCTTTCGTCAACAAACCGAGGAGACAGCGGCAAATCTTTAGTGTTAGGCTATAATATTATAGTCAGCAGCGAATAGACGTTTGGCTGTTACGTAGTTTATGCAGAGAATTGCTTATTTTCAAAAAGTAGGAAGTCTGCACTTCACGTCTCTGTTCTAATTGGACGAAGGCAGGAGAATCGCTATAACTGGCGCAGTAAGTAGGCCTATTGCTGCTTGTTACATGGCTGCGCTTTGTATGATTTCAAAGCAATCACTTAATATGCATGCGAACTACATCGAGCGAGTTGCAAATAAAGACTTCCTCTACTTCGTTTGACTGATGAATATAATTATAAGAATGATTGAATGTTTGTGTTTAGTACATTTACTAAAGCTGTGTCGTGTTTTCCGAGCTTAATAATACGTTGACTTTTCTGCTCTCTGGATTCGATCGCCGAGGGAATTAAACTTAGAGCATCGATATGCATGCAGATCGTGAAACCTCGATAAACATCACGTTAGTTGAGGCTGTCTCCTTAAACCAAATACATTGGTCAGACACTATTGGTTCTGAGCCTTTGTGAAGATCGAAAATACGCTACAAAGGGGCCTAAGTGGTTGGATACAGTCTGTCATTTGCCGACGTTAATTCGCTAGCAAATTATGTTCAAAGTTCTCTGATTTGGCTAATGCAAGTGAATTATGCTTTGGATGGGTTTGATATAGTGGATATTGGAGTAGATCCATTGAGAAACTTAATAGAACACCATAGGCCTACAACACGTCTCATAGGTCTAACACTCAACGTAGCCTAAGTTATGAAAAGTTCATCGTCAATACCCACCAGTTGTTAGGTGCCATCGGCGCTAGTAGCGGCAGCTCTTGTCGCCAGATTTTATAAGTTCTAACTTGCCTTCCGTTCTCTCTGCTCAACTTCTTGCTGGCCTATCTCCCACGCATTCCTTGCTATCCCAATCTGGATATCGCTCTCCTTGTCGACTCATTATTCGCCCTCTGTATTCTCATTTTATACTCCTCGTCCCTCTGTCAAATGTCAGTTTTGTCCCAAAGCCTTTGCCGGCAGATCACATTACCCATCTTTCTCGTTCTTACGTCATGCATATCCGTGATCTTCGTTGAATTAGCCCCATGCTTGACTTCAAAACTGCATCCACAATCGCCACTTCAATAGTCCACGTAAAATTATGATAAGCTAATTGCATTAATGAACCAGGAGCTTACTCATGTCAACGAATGGTTTACTGTAAATAAACTGTCACTCAACGTCACTAAGACCAATTATATCCTCTTTACCTCTCATCGTAAGCATCTTCCTGCCAATATAGGTGTTTTGAGTATAAATAATTTCCCCACTCCCAAAGTTATCTCAGTAAAATTCCTGGGGGTCTATGTAGATCAATATCTCACTTGGAACAGCCACATTGAAATATTAGCATCTAAAGTAGCCACAATTATATTAATAATATCTAGAATTGCCTACCTCTTACCCACTAATAATTATACGCCTTAGCCTATACTATTCCATGGTCCATCCTTACTTAACTTATTGTAATCTTGTATGGGCTTCATACTACCATTCAAGACTAAGAAGGTTAGTCTCTCTTCAAAATAGAGCCCTTAGAGTTATTGTTAGAAACGTTCATCTTGCCTCATCCGAATATCTCAATAGCCTAACTCATATACCGGGAATTGAGCAAATTAATCAATTGCAAACTAGCGAATTTATGTACAAGCACTTCCATAACCAGCTGCCCTCTATTTTTGATAATTATTTTGTGCCCGTAGCCCAAGTGAACCCGTACAAACTAAGCTCGTCTACTAATTATAGGCCCATTAAAACGCGTACTAACACCCGAAAATGTTCGATTCAATACTCTGGTCCTAATGCGTGGAACAGAGTTCCGGCAGAACTACGCTGTCTTCCCAACGTCTTTTGTTTAAACGTAAACTGCGTGTTTATACAAATAACTTAGCACACAGCGATTTTCAAATGTGATATTTAACAGCTATAGTTGTAAATAATGTTTGGTAAATGCTATTTCGTTTACTTATATCCTGTATGATTTTTTTTACTATTACTTTACCCAGTTGACAGTTTGGCCCTTAAAGCCTGCATTCGGACGTTTTGGACCGTACGTCATGGTGCCCACACGTTTGACCTACATGTAAATATGACGCACAATGACCGCTATCGGCGCTCCTATGAACCATATATTATTATTATTATTATTATTATTATTATTATTATTATTATTATTATTATTATTATTATTGTATATGTTTCACATTATGCTGTTATCGCCCATGATGAGCTAAGTGAGTGTTGGCAATGTCCCGAAGAGGCAGGCGGCGTTCCCACGCTGAAGAACAACCGAGATACGTTGGAACAGAAATGACGTCTCCATTGGATCGTGGGTTGCAGCACTCGTTCGACTACCCAACTCTGAGATGAATTGCAGTCCTTCACTGCTCCAAGCGCCGCCGGATTCCAAGGAGAGGGCTACAAAGTCGTGGGTGTTGGTTATGGTGGAATACTTGGCCCTCTTCGTCTTAGCTGCGCGTTCGGCTGCTTCGCCAGCTCTGATAGATGTGTCGACAAGATGTGACTTGGCGTAGGTGTCGGGCACTGTCACATCCCATGCCAGACATCGACCACGTGTCCAAGGAATGAGCGTGACGCCGTCCGGTCGCTTTCCATCTTGTCTTTGCAAGCCGAGAGGTTCCTTTTGCGCTGGAATCTTCGCCCTGCCAAGAGCTGTCCAGATGACATCGTTCAACAGGCTATGTCGTTGATGTTTTCCGCTGCCTCTTTTACAAATTAGTCCATGGAGCCCTTTTGCGTCGACGCTCTCTTGACATTGGTGACACAAATGTGGCTCGCAGAGCGTCGTTCCTAGCCTCAACCCGGCTGCCAGTCGTACATCCTCGTTTGAGAGGCGCAGGCCTAGGGAAGTCACAGGGGGCGCTAGCATCCAGTCTCCAGAATGAGGTGCTCGTGAGGCCAGCAGGCGAGCACGGTCGCATGGATTGTTATTGGAATCCAGCAGACCTTTCCATGCCTTGTCTGTGAATCGGAGGTCCCATTCTTTCTGGCGATGACTCGCTGCTCCTGTTGGTGGTTCTGCATCTGTCAGGGTCTTCCAAGCGTTGAGTGCTGAACTCGCAAGTTCATATGGTTCCTCAGCAGACTCTGTTGGTAGGATGCATGCCTGGAGTTCGCTTGTACTAGCAGCAGAAGCCAGAAAGGCAGAAAGTGCCAGCGTAGATGCACAACGAACTCCCAGACCACCATCTCTCACCGGCAAAGATGCCTGGAGCCAGCGGTCATTGTCAAGGTCCACATTTAAAATGGTTGACAGTCCTTCTCTCAGCAGTTGATCAAACCGAGCCAAGCCCGGGAAATCAGCGCAGACGGCTGTGCGCAGACTGTACAAGAGCTTCGGTACACTTAGACTGTTTCTCAGCAGAACCAGAGCGTCATGTGTATAAAGCAAGGACAAACTTCCGATTGCCCTCTCGAGGTCATTGGCCTTTGAATTAACGACCATGTTCACAGCTGGACCTGAAATTAGAGGTGCACCCAACAAGGTCATGTCCTCGAGGGCTATGCTCGTGAACTCTTGGAACGCAGGGTTATTGTTCCGCATCTGGGTGTTGTGACACGCGATTTCGCATTTGCTGCGGTTCAATAGCAATCCCAGATTCTTTGATTCCTGCTCGATCAATTGAACGTCGTCGGCCACTGTTTCCTTGTTACCTCCCAATGTCAGGTCATCCAGATATCCGATACGCAGATCCGAACGAAGCTTCATCAGAATCGGTTGCAGCACAAGACAGAATTCCAGAGGTCCCAAAGGATCGCCTTGCTGCGTTCCTTCTTCGGATCGAATTGTGCTTGAACCATAGCGCAACAGTGGACGGTTTGAATAGGCAGCGTGAGCAAAGTGGTAGAGCTCTGGGATCTCTCTAGCAACTGCCTCTAGAAGACAATCTCTGCGCAGAGTGTTAAAGGCATTGGCGAAGTCGAGCTTCACTAGGACGCTGTCCTCAGGCATTGTGGAAATCCAACGACGTGTCGCATGGACAGCTGCCTCAGCGCCTCCTGGAATGCCTACCCCAAGCTGAATGGGGGCGAGCAGTTGAGACAGCCTTGTTACCGCATGCGAATTAGCGCACTTGGCCGCCAGACGACGCCATGTGTAGCCCACGGCGATCGGTCTTATGCCTCCGTCCTTCTTGCTCAGGGCTAAAAGGTTTGCCCCATAGATGACCTCATTCACCTCTTCGGATAGACCTCCCTTTAGGAGCAGATTGACAAGGTCAGATAGATGTTGCCCGATGTTGTCATCTACTCCATAGGCCATCAGATCCTTTAAGTGTTGTGGAGTAATGCCATCTGAACCACCAGCCGAACCCGCAGGGAAAGAGGAGATTGCCCTAGCGACATCTTCTTTAGAAACTTGAAGCGGGATGAAGCGATCGGAACTGTCTGGATCACATGGTGTTCTCCTGTCCACTGGTGCAGGCGGGTGCTTTTTCTTAAGCGCGGCCAGAGTTTCCGGTGTGTCCAGCGCCGGCTTATCCTCGCTGCAGATGAGACGGATGGCTGCTTTGAAATTGCCTTCCTCCAGCTTGCTTGCAACTGTTGAGGCTAAATACCTGGCGTGGTCGCATTTAGCGGACTTGAGCTTACGACTTGACGTCAGTGGCAATTCATCGTTAGTCAACTGGTCTGGCCCCTGCAGTCCCCATTCAGTAATGCGGGACAAAATCATCTTGGTCATGTTGTGCTTTCGTCCACCTCTTCTTGGCTTCACTAGTACAGTTCCACCGAAGGCCAGCAAATCGAACCATTTTGCAACGCAATTTGGTTCTCTTACAATTGCTTGGATTACATCGGCCAGGAGAGCAGCACAAGATGGCCTTGCTGCTTTTGGGATTCTCTTAATCAGAAGACCAGGTGAAGCAGGATGTGAGAGCTGAGAAGCGATCGGCCTAACGTCCGTCGACAGCTCCCGTGAGTAAGAGATCTGCACGCTAGTGGTAGAAGACGACTGTCTTGTGGTATTATGCTTTAAAGGGCCGTCCACCGGTGGCTGGTCGGAACCTGGACAAGGGGCGGTTCGAGGGCCGTGCCGGTGCATCGTGCCATCTGAGGCATGGGTTTTGAAGGACAACCAACACACCCCGCAAACCCTCTGGCCCTTACAAGGTTTTTGACTCATCTGAGTTTCAATTCGGTTTGTTTTCAAATGCGCCGCCATTTAAACAGTAATCGTTGCCATTGGCAACGTTGACGTCGCTGGCCTTAAAGCATGGCAAGCGGCCATCAATTCAAATGCACGGCTACATATAAGTTGAAGCGAAAGTTTGACAAACCAATCGTGTTGTGGTCTTGGCGAATAAGATATGGTGAATATAATCAATCGGATCACGAGTTGTTAATCCATTAGACGATGCTAAAATCCAACTCTGACGATTATTCGTTACGCGGTATTTTTGCTAAATAGTCGGACATTAAAAATTTTCCGCCCACCACGTCCGCTGTCTCAAATCCATATTATTATTATTATTATTATGTTATTAATATATTATTATTATTATTATTATTGTTATTATTATTGTTATTATTATTCATCATTTGCATTGCCAACGGATCTGTCATCATGCTATCTGGGTCGCCGCTTGTCAGTGGACTGTAATCTTGACATGGTGCCCTGAAAAGCCACCGCATTGAAACGTTGGATCAATGCCGACAAGTTCTGGAAAAGGAAGTTTGTCTCTCGGGTGTCACCGGTAGTTGTCGAAAGTCGGCGTCCAGTCTCAGACAGAAAGGCGAGGCCCTCACTATTGAGGGGACCGAAGGTTTCTATAGCGATTGGAACAAAAGTGTATTTCTTCTCCAGCTCAGAATATTTTGTGTGTTTCCTTGTGGCTGCTATCTCCGCCGCTCCTCCAGCTGTGGAAGCTGTTTCGGGGATATAGGAAGCGGCCACTGTGTCCACCACAGTTGCGTCCCAAAGTAAGGTCCGCCCCCCACTCCACGGTATCAGGGTCTGCCCGTCCGGTCTCTTTCCATCTAATCTGGAAAGACCTGACGGTTCCTTGACTGCTGGAATACCGGCTCTGTTGAGGCTGCGATGGATTAGGTCGTTGATATTACAGTGTCTTGCTTGACGGCCAAAACCCAATGAATAGGACAGGCCATGTGCGCCTCTGGCTGAGACGAAGGCGCCGCATGCGCAGGTGTGCGGCTCACAGATGGCCACCCCTAAACGTAGGCCGACCGCCACCCTCACGGTATCGTCCTCCAGTCTGAGATCGCGAGAAACGAGCGGGAGAGCGTATAGCCAGTCCGAGGCGTGTGGTGACTGCAAGGCCCTTAGTCTCGCCTGGTCGTAGGGATCTTGTAGCTTTTCTTCTAGTGTAGACAGAACCGCGTTTAACAGCGGTCTGTCAAAGTGGGCTTGTTTATGGCCTGGCGTCGTCGGGGCAGAAGCTTCGGTAAGTTGAAGCCAGGTAGACATCGCCGAGTCGCATGCTGAGTCCGATTCCACCTCTGCTGATTCTAAGATGAGGGACTGGATCTGGAGAGTGCCCGCGGCTGAAGCCAAAAAGGCGGGAAGTGCCAGCGAGGACGCCCTCCTAATTCCCAGTCCTCCCATCCTGATCGGGAGAGTGGCCTGACTCCATTGGTCATCGGTCATCAAAATGTTGAAGATTCGCTCGATCCCTCCTCGCAGTAGATCGTCGTAAGCCCATAAACGCGGGTGGTCGTGGCAAGGGGTGCATCTCAATAAATGCATGAGTTTAGGCGAGCCGATCGAATGTCTAAGGATCAGTAGAGCGTCTTGTCTAGCGATTAGTTGCAACCTGTCGAGGGCAATTCCGAGGTCGGCCACACAGGTATCGATGGCTGAAAGCAGGGCATCCGTCGTGGAAAGCGGAGCCCCTAGGAGCACGGCCGATGATGCATTAACTCGGGCGAACTGTCCTAGGAAGCCTTGACTAACGTCGTTGATATATTATTATTATTATTATTAGTTTTTATCATTACTATTAAGCAGACAATTTCTACAGCGCCGTAACGCAGCCATGCCGCCACAAGGGCGCTTTACAATAACAACAGTCAGCAAACAAAACAAACAAACAAACAAAATTATTTTTATTGACCGCAACTAAAACATTTGATGATTAAACAAGAATATTATAATGTGCAAGGTAGAATAGGGGGAAAGACCCAAGAAAGACCGAGGTCCTGTAGGCAGGGCCACCCATGTTAAGAGAAAAAGCATTCAAAGGTCGGAGGTCGATCTATAGATAATACTAATAATTGCTTAACTAGTTAACTATTACATCATAGTCTAGCTAAATATTTAATTACCACGTTGACTATCTCATATTTTATAACAGTGAACTATAATGATACATTACATTCATGAATGACATCAGATTTGATTACATTCAAGTGAATAAGAAGTACTCCCGCACACTCGCCTTAAAGGTATACAGATGTGGTATTGCTTTAAATTTATCTGGAATGTTATTCCATAACTTAGTTGGATGTCCATAACTTAGCACCAGAATATTTTATGGTGAATGTTCTTGTGTTAGTTATGGCATAGATAGGTCTGTATGAGGAGGAGGATGAAGGGCGCAGACATTAAGGGTTAGCATCAGTTGGTGATGTAAAGTAATTATTGAAGACCGCAGGTAATTAATTGTGATTGTATTTGAACATAAATTCAGATATTTGACACAACGTTATTAGTTTTAACTTAAGTAATCCTAGCTGTATATATATGTGGTCAACCCGAGATAAAGGAGGATAACCAGCAATAAAGCGAACTGCTCGATTTTGGAGGATAGTTAGTCGTTTCAGCCGAGAGGGGTAGTTGGATGCCCAGATAATATTGCAGCAATTTAGATAAGGGTGTATCATCGTATAATATAGGCTTTTACGTATATTTGTTGGTAAGAGGTAAGCTACTCTAGATAATATCCCAAGACTTTTGGCAATTTTTGTTGAGATGTTGTGTATGTGGTCGTTCCAAGTTAAGTGATTATCAATCAAAATATCCAGAAATTTGATTGAGTTAACTTTCGGTACTGGTGTGTTGTTTATTAACAGAGGAATTTCAATTAGTGGTAATTTCTTACGGTGAGAGCTGTATAGTATGTAATTTGTATTTTTAAAGTTTAAAGATAGTTTGTTGGCTGCAAACCAATCATTTATATTTACAATCTCATGGTTTAGCTGCTGGACCAATTTTCCATAGGACTTATTAGATGCAAATATGTTTGTATAATATGCGAACAAGTAGAAATGGAATGCAGACGAACATTTGGAAGGTAATTTTTAAATAGTAAGATAAGTAAGGGACCAAGAATTGAGCCCTGCGAAACACCATGTTTTACTAGGTTTAGGGAAGATAAATGATCACTACATTTGACTTGTTGGTATCTACCAGTTAGGTAACTGCGGAACCAAGACAAGGTGACACCACGTATGCCTAAATTTTCTAGTTTAAGTAACAATGTGTCATGGTTCACAGAAGCAAAGGCCTTTGCTACATCCACAAAGATGCCAATGGCATATTCATTTTGATTGATTGCAGCAGCGTTAGTATCTTGCACACTGAGAAGTGACATTAGGGTGGAGTGGCCATGCTGAAATCCATGCTGGGATTCATAGAGTATATCGTTGGAGGCTACATAATTATATAAGCGAACATACATCACTTTTTCGAGCAGTTTGAAATGGTAGGGCAATATTGAGATTGGTCGATAATTTGCAATTTACTTACTGTTGCCTTGTTGATAAATTGGAGTGACTTTGGCTACCTTCAGTGGACCAGGTACAATGCCAGTAGTCAATGAGCAATTTATTAAGTCGGCCAAAGGTTTAGCAATAATAGATAGCAAGGGCTTCATTACAGAGGGATTTAAATCGTCCGGGCCAGTACTTTGGGTGGTTTTCAAAGTTTTGCTCAGGGAAATCACCTCTTCTACCGAAGTTGGATATATTTCAACAGAAGAGGGGCTGGTCTGGTTTAGGTAGAACGTTGCTGGGTTGTTGATCGATGGTATTTTGGCAATTATATCATTTGCTATATTGGTGAAATAATTATTGAACAGTTCAGCCATATGAGCGTTATCTGTGAACTTAGAGCCATTAGAGTTAACACATTTTATTAAAGAGTCGTGTTGCTTCGTATTGAGAATCGATTTTATGGTTACCCATGAATTTTTTAAATCTTTACTATCTCTGGTAAATACAGAATAGTAGAAAGGTCTTTCGGACTTCTTACATAATGATTTGAATCTGTTTTTATAAGCAGTATACTTGTCTTTATTTTCTGGCGGACGGCTATTAATAAAAGCTAAATAGAGTTTGTTTTTAGTCATGTTTGACTTGTAAAGGGCAGCCGTCATCCATGGTTTTCTATAGACAGTCCTCTTAACTCGCTTGGGATTAATAGGAAAAGCAAGATTATAGACCGTTGTAACCTTGGAATTGAAGAGTTCGTAAGCCAGTGATACGTCTTGGTTATCACAGGCCTCTATAGTACTACTCCAGTCACACTCAACGGTGTAGGTCTACCATAGTCACCCGTTTTTGTCTTATTGATCCACACGTGCTTAACCAGATTTCGAAGAACTTGCTACCTGGATACTTGCACTTTGGATCTATGTAGAATTATCCTCGATGTCTTGGTGACAATTACTAGTAGCTAAATCTCATAATTGCACACAGTATAGCAATCATGCATGCATTTAGGCTCTTTCTTGCGTTTGGTTTAACCCAGCAGTGGGCCTACTGGAATAAACAAACATGACAAGCCTGAATAGGATGTACGACATCGGTTGGTTATGAACACTACAATTAACTAGGCCTACGGGCTTAATTAAATTAAGTAAACGATTCTATGCGGCCAGCCGGATGTATCTTAGAACGACAATAGGAGACTTGTGACGGAAGAGTCGAAAGGCAGAGAAGGCCCCTAGCCTTATTCTTTCACCACGTAGGCTTACTGATGCTTACGCTTAATAAAGCGTCAAATGAACAATTCGGTGTATATTGTCTATAGGGCATGCAGTTGTCAACAAACATACACGAAAGCGACCTACATTTGGCTGGCACTTAGTATCTGCAAACACGAGTTTTGTTTCCTAATAAAAGCGGAAAATCTTAGACCTTAGCCTCTCATCAGATTGAACGAAGTCGTTGAAATCTAAAAACCTAGCGCAGTAAGTATGAAGTTCAGTCCATCATATTTGTTTTCATCGCGTAATTCCAAAGCAATGACATAATATTTTATCAAGTAAAATACGTAGTTCGTAGCAATAATTATTAAATTCTTCGTTTCATCTCCTTATCTTTCCACTTATATTTAGTTCTTCTCCATAGTCTTTCCCACTCTCTCGTTCAAGGAAATAGTAGTCTTCCTTTCTCATAAGCCGACTTGACCGTTGCCGCTCTGTCCTGGTTGGCCTGCGCTGAGTGTTCATAGCCTGTCTTGACCAGGTTTATCGTTCTGCTTCCTCACTTTGCTGCCTGCTTGAACTTTAGTTCTTACTCTCCGTTCTTACTCTGGCGACGAGGCTCTGGAGCCACTTGCATTCGTGCAATCACCTCGACCAAGCAGCACCGCGCCTCTTCAGTTGTTAGCCCTTCCATCTGGAAGAAACACGAGGAGATATTATCCAGTAAAACGACAGACCATTTCAGTGAATATCATTCACGATTGGCTCAATAAATCAATAAATCAATCAATTTTTATGTTAACCACAGCAGTACAGTAATACATAATGTAATGGCAGTATACAGTCAGTAGCAATGTGTGGACCCAAAGGAACATTAGTTCCGCTTACAGGGCCTCCATAATACTATAATACATCCAGGGACCAAGCTGACTGGTTAAGTGGCTTAGCCTAATTATTTATCTAAATTAATAATGTTTTTATAATGTTCCTGACACTGCTTCAATAAACGCAAATAATAAAATTGTTGGCATCATTTTCTACGAGAAACACTTATTGATTATCACGCAATAAACTTAGATAATTTATGACATTTCACCGTGTGATGCACAATATGTAGCCAATTTTATTATATAATAGAAAGGTCATTTCTAACTTAGTGTGGGCAGAAGTTACATCTTAGGCCTGTTTTTGAACTGATGCAACATACAGGATGAAGGTCAGTACATTCGGGAGTGAATTTCAGAATACTGGTCCAAAAACGCGAATACTCTGCTGCCTGATATTTGATGATACAAAGCGCCCTTGTGGCGGCATGGCTGCGTTACGGCGCTTTAGAAATCGTTCGTTTAATAATAATTAGGTGAGGAACGAGTCGAATGATCATGCATTTCAGAGATTGTGTAGAGCCACCTGTCAAATGTTTCGGGTAGGCGTATACTAGGCGCTTACGAATCTTGAACATTATTTAATACTTTCAAAAGGAAATGTTTGTAAGTTCTTATTATGTGCTCTTTCGGCGCATTACGTACGACTCTCAAGGCACGTTTCTGGAGACATCCTGGAAAGACAAAGCGAGATCGATAGGTAGATTCCAATAATATAAAGCTGCAGTAGGATAGGTAGGGATGTACAGCGAATAGTAAACGTAAAGATACTAGTGCATAGCAAAGGACGTCGTATATGAGAGATTGCGCCAATGTTTTTGCCCACTTATTTGACATTTCAGTTACGTGTACATTCTAAGTTCTGAGTTCATCTACAGGGTGGGCCAAAAAAGTAACCCCTACAGAGTTTTGCTAATATGTAGCTGGAATCACATGTGGCATGAACCAGGACAGCTTAAACAGGTTAAGTTGTCCGGCGGCTGCATAGTTATCCGTTAAAGATCGCGTCTGCATCAGTCTGTCGACTCAAAAATAGACTGCTCAATTCCATACACGACTTTGTGGTAATCGTCACAGAAACCGAATAGGCGTCTGAAGGGGACTACGAACGAAAAAGTTTCAACCGGATTAGGCTTAGCGATGATCATACGTCGCCTCGCTACAAACCCCAGATTTGCTTCAGCATCTGCTGCGGTCGTGTCCTTCTGCCAGCATATGTTAAGAACTTCTCCCTTGGCAAAGTCGTCACCGTAGACCAACATACCCTTCATCGTCTCTCGAAGACTTGACTCGCTTTCTTCTCTCGACGAATGAACTGTATGCTTCTCGAGTCGTCGTCTTTTCTCGCTGTTGCGAAACAATCCCTCGAACAGTGTGTGTGTGTGTGTGTGTGTGTGTGTGTGTGTGTGTGTATGATAAGTTTATTAATTTTAACGACGCATACATGACAAGGATCATCCTTGTCATGTATGCGTCGTTAAAATTTAATATATAATTAATTAATAAAATTTAAAATTTAAATTTAATATGCGTCAGATTTCTCGAACAGGAAGAAAAGAATATCTAGGGACGTCTTATGACAGCAGAGGTCTGTGACGTCTTACCATGTTGTTGACTCTTTGTGATTGATACATTTTACCTGTCTCTATAGATTCATCCATCTGGCAAGGGCCCTTCGAGTTGTATTCATTCTCACCATCAGACATAGGGCTCCTTGGTCTTACGGTTTTCCTTATTCTTCGTTTGGTAGATTAAGAGGCAACTGATGTATTATATAGAATCTTACCATTGGTGATCACACCAATGACGCTTACCACCTCTTTCTGCAGACCTGAGATCTAGAGGATGTTTCTTGTGGTGCAATGAATTTCGAGTTCTTGGCGCTTGTTGCGGATGGATCGGCTGATTTTCTCCCGAGAGCATTCCAGAAGGAGATGATCGATGGTGTCCGGAACGCTGAACCCCTCACAGTTTACATCTGGATGCAGATTGATCGTGTGAAGTCCCTGGTTCAGCAGCACTCGACTCAGACATAGTCTGGACATCTGGACCTCTTGCCTATGCGGAGTATCCGTGTACTTGATTCTTGTTGACACGAGCGGCTCGATCTACTTGCAGAAGGCTCCTATCGGGTTGTTGGTGTATTGCTTCTGCCAGTTTTCCACTACCGGTACATAGTGGAGTTGACAGCCGGTAGGTGGAGTCCTTCTTTCGATGCTGTGTCGTACTTTTCGTTGCCAAGGATACCCACGTGACTCGGGATCCGGACGACCGTGACGTCGCCCGTTCCAAGACTGTTGATGTTTCTGAGAACTTCCGTCATCAGCGTTGCTCTCGAGTCTGATCGCTAGGCTTTCACCGACTCCGCAGGGGAAGATGGCGAATCTTTTCCTCCTGAGCGTTCGGTTCTTGCAGATCCAGTTGATAGCCTCCCGTATCGATCTGCCTACGAATGTTTGAACTGTCCGCTCGCAACGCTTCTATTTGGTTATCTGAATCTAGCAGAGGCCTAGCTTTTGTACGAAAGTATGATTTTATTATACCATCGTTTCCTGGTTTCTGAAATTCGATAGTTAAACATTGTGAATATTTGATGCCCCTGTGTTTAGCCACGTCATTTTTCAGGATCTCGTAAATACTTTCCTCCATAGCCGAGTGCTTCCGACAGGAATACTTGCGGATCTTTCTCCAAAGAGAGCCCATTTTGTAATATTGCTCGATAATCTAGTAGGCCTCCACCTCTGATTCTTTGTGGGCTTCTAATTTTGGTATGCACCTCTCCTCATGGGGAGGTGGAACCCTCGTTCTTGGGGCACAGGAATTTTACTCTTTCTTGGTGCGGGCATTGGAATTTTAGTCGCTCTAGGTGCGGGCAGTGGCCTTCTTGTAGCAGGCGTTGGGGGTAGCCATAGTGGTCTTCTTGGAGTGGGTACTTGGGTTCCCCAAGGCCTCCTTGTAGCTAGTGCTGGTACCGACTTTGGTCTTCTTGCCGGAGTAGAATTAGCACGCGAATGTGGTGGCGTGCAGTGTTTCACCCATAACGTACACACAATGCTGCTTTACTTTTGACTCCTATTCCACACCCAGTGCACGACTTTAGTCCACCACCGACTATAATTATATTATGCGACTTCAAATCAAGCCCATAGCAACTGCTTATTTTAGCCGGACATTTGTCCATTTTCGGTTTTATTGTCGCCGTCGTCATTATCAAAACTTCACTATTATTAAAGCTAAGACAATTGTAATTTACCAACTTCTAAAGCACCACTTGAAAGCTAAGCGTAGGGAACCAGCTTATTCACGAGCGCCGTGTCAAATTAGATGGTTGTCCAAATGATTGTCTGTGGGAGGTCAGAAGCCTAGCGTTGTTTAGGTTGTGGAAACTTAATCGAACCCACAGAATAAGTTTTAAACGATTTGGCAAGTAATTCGCACCAAAGGCCGGCCTCTCTCTCTCTCTCTTACTTTGTTTGTCTCTGTCTGCCTGTCTCTGTATGTATCTCTGTGTTTGTGTGTGTGTCTGTCTCTCTGTCTCTTTGTGTGTGTCTCTGTCACTTCTACTCTCTGTGTATGTGTCTATCTCTCCGACATCGAGAAATCCTACATGCATGTAAGTGCTTTTAATATTTCCCCCATTATTGGTTTGTAATCCCATGTTGTTTTAACCACTCCCACACACTTTCTACATTATTTAGCAGTGTTGTATGCAAGACATGAAACTTCAAGACCAAGACGAGACCGAGACAGTAAGGTGCCACGACCGAGACAGTGAGGTACCAAGACCGAGACCGAGACACTAGGTTCAAGACAGTGCGAGACAGTACAATACAGTACGAGACAGTAAAAGACAAGTGATCCTATATAAAATGCTGAAAAATGCTAATGTATCAGTTTTCGGGAATAATGTTTATTTGTAATTTCAATTTGAAACTTATAATTATATAGCACAAATTCCTGAGAACAGTTTTTATATTGCCGCCCAAGATTTTAAGACAGTTCACGTGAAACTTATTGAGACCGCTTGTTCGAGACAGAACAAGACATTCACTTCAAGACAGTTTCTAAAAATTCGAGACACTACCTCGAGACCAAGACCGAGACAGCAGGCTTCCGAGACCGAGATCGAGACACTAAAAAACTGTCTCGAGACGTCTCGAGACCGAGACACTGTCTCGAGACCATACAACTCTGTTATTTAGTCAATTTTCTTAATCTTTATCTTCGGAAACAGTCACCCAATCAATTACTACGTTTGAGCACATTGAAGAAAATTTAATCGTCTTGTATGGGATTCGAATTCAGCACCTCAGTAATTAAAGACGAAAGATATACTTAGTAGTCACCGTTCCGATATGGAATGTCTGAATTCGTTGCCGCAAACAGCACTAGCGACGGCATGTAGGCCCCGTACACGTCAATATTTAGCTAGAATGAGCGTCCCAGAGGCGGACTACGGGGAGAGAGGAAGGAGCGCCAAAATGAGGATCAAATCTATTATTGTTTCACATTTTGACGCAAACTAATTAATCCTAACTAAGCTAGTAAGATTAAATATTTACGCCCCAAATATCCTAAGTTAGAAACAGGTTGTCAAGCATGATTTTGGCGTCCTCGGGTTTCCACGGATCAGTGATCACTTAGGTCCCTTAAGAGGCAACATAATACTCACGATGTAGTTCAAAATCTACGCATTTCACACGTAACCAGGAGAATAATCTGGTGCTTTAGATTAAGGTTCAACTGTCGACACAAGGCGCTGATGAACTAATCAGTATCAAAACTCGTCTTTCTGATACGGTTATAGATAAAATTAGGCCTACTCCTCACATTGTGTTGGCATTTATACAACAGCATAATATTCAAGAGTTATATCCGAATATGTGGATTGCTATGCGAATTTTACTAGCATTTCCTGTAAATTTAGCAAGTGGACGACGAAGTTTTTATAAATTGAAATTAATCAAGATGCATCTAAAGTCCATAATGCCACAAGACAGAGTTTCCAGTTCAGGATCTCTGTTCATTGATATCGCCCAAAATCTAAACTTTTCTGTCTATAATTAAAGATTTTGCCAATAAAAAGGCCAGAAAAGTTAATTTTGGATATTAATTAAAGTCATTTTGTGTTCTTGTCTGTGTTGAATGTGTTCTTTGTACCAATTTTTTGATTCTTGGATCTAAAAATTACATACATGTAGGACCTGCTTATCTCTTTGGAGTCTGGACATAATAAATCAATGAGTTGACGAACAATCAATTAAATTGTTCCAATTTCTCGTTTTGAAAGGGGCGCCTGAAAAACTCCGCCCGAGGGCGCCAAGGAGGCTAAGGCCGGCCCAGGCGCCGAGTAATTAATTTTTTTATTTACTTTAATATTGACCAAACAATTATTATTTCGTTTCAGTCGTGACCTTTTAACCGAACCCGTATTCTAGCCAACGAATGGCGTTATTTTCGAAATAATTTTTTAAGTTACAATAGTCCCTACAAATTTCTCAATATTGCTCTTTGAAGTCTGAAAAAAGTGCGCGCGACCAATTAACTTACAAACTGAGCCCGGACGTTTGGTCAACGGACGGTTGGCCAATGGACTAAAGCTCACACCTTTTTCATAAACCGGCTGATCGAAACACTGGGCATTCATTTAGTTGGCAATTACCAAACATGACGAAAAATATTAAGTGATCGAGCAATTAGTAAACGATAAATAGAAGGTGTGGTAGTTGGTGTCGTATTTTTATTTTTAGAAACGCTTTCTGAAATCTGATTAGCTTTAAGGTTAGTCAAACGTATACATCATTATCCAGCGTTCTGTTTTCGTAATTATAGCCCTGAACCTAGACAGACGTATGAAGATTTAATAATATATAACACCGATAAAAACTTTCTAAATTGAATATCCATTACTTTTTTGTAAGAGAAGCGAGTAACACCTCGTAAGCTCGTAGGTAAGTGAGAATGTCATTTCTATCATACGTAGCTCAGGTTACGGAAAGCTTATTAATTAAGGAGACCGTCCGTATGAGCGCAAAGCCTATGAGCGATCGTCCTATGAGCGATCGTCCTTTGAGCGATCGTCATATGAGCGATCGTCCTATGAGCGATCGTCCTATGAGCGATCGTCCTATGAGCGTAAATCCTATGAGCGATCATCCTATGAGCGATCGTCCTTTGAGCGATCGTCCTTTGAGCGTAAATCCTATGAGCGATCGTCCTATGAGCGATCGTCCTATGAGCGATCGTCCTATGAGCGTAAATCCTATGAGCGATCGTCCTATGAGCGATCGTCCATTGAGCGTAAATCCTATGAGCGATCGTCCTATGAGCGATCGTCCTATGAGCGTAAATCCTATGAGCGATCGTCCTATGAGCGATCGTCCTATGAGCGATCGTCCTATGAGCGATCGTCCTATGAGCGTAAATCCTATGAGCGATCGTCCTATGAGCGATCGTCATATGAGCGATCGTCCTATGAGCGATTGTCCTATGAGCGATCGTCCTATGAGCGATCGTTCTATGAGCGATCGTCCTATGAGCGATCGTCCTATGAGCGATCGTCCTATAAGCGAACGTCTGCTACATTATCAACTCTAAACGCATTTTCAAAAAAATGGAGTTTCGCTAAGATAATTCTCAGGCGACGTATTGTAGCATAGCTGAATCTGCAGAAAAACGATTTTGGATTTATTGCACCCTGCTCAAATTCTGACTACATGTATGTTTTATTTGATAAATTGCATACACGGCTAACTAAGACTATCACGTACGTCGTATCCATGAATGGTTACATTTAAAGACGATCATATACAACATGTAGGCCTAAATGGCCAAAAAATATGAAAATCAGGCTGGAGTTAAGACTAATGAAATGGTAAATGATACATATCCTACAGGTACATTTGCAATGAATACATGTGAGGTGCTCTATCAAAAGCAGGCCAAAGTCGCATTTTGACGAAATTGAGATTATATCATTTTATATTTCAATATTAAATCACTTTTCTAACAGTGCAAAAATTATTGAAATATCTCCAGTAGAACCGATGATATACTAAATTGAAGTCTTGTATCACAAGACTACCGAAACCGATTAAATCCCATCAAAATTGTCGGGTCTCATTACTTTCGTCAGAATCTTCTACAATAATGTGATTATAGCGGGATGGAACACAAGATTTCATCACGAAATCATTTTCTTGTATAAAGTAATAAATCTGTGACTAAAATTTGATTCTAACTCAAAACACACATTATTGACTCTGCCTGTCATTTGTTGCCGTTTTCTCGAAATTGTGTCGTGTGACTTAAGCCTGTTTTTGATAGAACAAATCACGCATTCATAATAATTGATTGCGCATAGCTAAAGAGTGTTACTTCACATGGATCCAGATAAACCGAGGTGCGTTATTCAGATATACAAATCCTCAAGTTAGTCGTGTATTTGCAGCGTATATATAAGTAAATCTAACACTTTACTGTTGCTAGTCGCTTATTTCTCTTCAAACGGCGAAAATTGAATGAAGTAGCCATATCGCAGTTTCTGTAGCCTTTTCCTGCTAACAAGCCTCGTGCGATAATGACTCACCATTATTTCACCTGTCAAATTCTCTGACGGGAACTTTCTGCTAATAAGCCTACGTAACTAAACTTCGGGCGCAAATAAACTAATTTCTTCAATGATGGGTTGTGGATTTTATCTGCTTAACCGAAAAAAATTCCAATAATTATGTAGATGGCGCTGTCATACGAAATAAAGAAGGAAATTGACTCATCGTATGCAACTGTTTAGCATTATTACTCAGTGAAACTTAGTCTCAAATATTTCTTACATTTACAATACGATAGGTATAGAATAACTTTGCTCTGCCTATCGGTTACTGTGCAGTGACATGAGCTTTCGACATTTTAGACAATTGTATCTCTTTTTCAATTTTAGGTTTGGAAATCAGTAAATATTCTGATGAAACCGAATCGACTGCGTTTGGACGAATTGTGAACATTAAGAAGAATGGCCAAATTAATTAAGTTTCTTAAAACGAAATGGAAAAACCACCGTAAGCATTGCAATGCAGCTGAATACACCAATTGTTTTGTTTTAGCGTTTTAAAATTCGGACAACGTTGAAGATAATAACACAACAAAATAAACAAACAAGCATTTGCAGGCATGTGTATTTTATTACTTCATTCAATGACGATCATTCATTATGTCAGATTCCAATAATTATGGCAAGATGAGAGCTATCATTCTTTCCTTGTTTGGAGATCGTTTGCGCGAGACATTTTGGTTTGCGAAACATCGAATAAATGGTTCAATTTTTATGCGCAGGCCCTAGCTAAATACGACAATCTCTAAATTAAGTCCATATCTTAATGTCTATGGTCATGAGTTCTGATAAGGTAAGAAAGTTCCTTGTCTATAGATAATTTTATGGAGGACCTATCAGCAAAGGAACCAAAGTTTCTAGATTTAGGTAGCCGTAGGCCATAGCCAGCAAGGAGACTTGAATTACGTAGGTCGAGTTTCGTAAAAAAAGTCGTTACTCGTGCAGAAAAGTTGTGAGCGCTCACTAAATTCTTGTGTGCGTTGGCTCCACGGCCCGTGTGCAATCGCACATGCGCACGACTTAGAGGGAACATTGATAACAACCAGGTCTAATTTTTCATAACATGACATAAGAACAAGAGCAGTTTAAGAGAATGCCTTGAAGTTAACTTGAAGGGAACGATTAGAATAGTTTCAGCTTCATTTTCTGTTTGCAACTGAGTTAGCTATACATCTAGCTTACTGAAGTTGAGCGGAAATGACACGCAGAGGTTCAAAGCCTGGAATCTCGCTTGTTAATTCGGAACGACAAAAACTAGACATATGGACACACTACAATTGGCCATAATGGTAAAGTTTGTGCACAGCGTGCGTCAAGATGTTTTGTTTTTAATATTGTAGAAGGAAAAATGTTGTGCGCAATTCGAGATTTTGACCCAAAGCGAATGACATATAGTGAGAGAATCGAACTCGAACGTGTTGTATTAATTCAGAAACGTCGCAAACCATGGAATAAAGTAGATCCTTATTTAGAAGCGATTCCATTTAACAGAGGGGACAAAATGAAGACCAAGCGTCTTACAAACATCGGGTGAGTATAATCCTACGTTATAGCAAACAACTGTCATTTTCATTCAATTATTGAACCTCTTTTGTATAATATGTATCAGCTCAAAATATTTGCTAATCTTGCAAAATACAAAGAAATAATTCTTCTCTAACATCAAGAAATGACTTGTAAAAATCGACAAATGATAATGCTAAGTTTATTTATCTTTCTGATCGATGAGCGCTGTGTGTACTTGATGACCTACTGCTATAGGATATATGCAATACTAAGGAAAGGCTACGTAGTTGGTGGATTGCACGCATCTGAGGTTCAATCGTAATATTCTTCAAACTCATATCAATGTGAAAAATATTTTCAGGAACGTGATGAAATGATGATTAGATTTCAGTCGGTCTTAAAAATGTTTCGCTTGTAGTTGTTTCAATGTCTCATTGTAGTGACAACGTCGGATGGTGTGAGGTGAAGCATTTAAAGAGCGGGATGATTGGTTTTATACCAAAAAATCGCGTCGTCAAAGGTAAGTGCTAATCTAATGGTGGTGCTGGGCTATTTGGAACTTTACAAATTCCTCAGATAATAATAAATGCGATACTACAACGCTCTTAAATAGACTGGTGTCCTGCGGGTTGCTTACGAGTGCCACTTCATATGCCTGAAGATAATTAAATTGCAGGCGCCCAGAAGAGCAAACTATTGAAGCAGTAAATTGGTATAATGACGTTGAGAGTGCGAATCTTTGGCTCTTGATATGGTTGCTGCTAGGTGATGGTACTTGGACGATCTTTTGAACATCAGTTCAGAATAATTCTAAATGAATCTTTGTTGCTTCTTCTTCTTCTTCTTCTTCTACTTCTTCTACTTCTTCTTCTACTTCTTCTTCTTATTTTTCTTCTTCTTTTTCTTTGTCTTCTTCCTCTTCTACTACTTCTTTGCCTCTTTGGCAGGTTCATGTGTCCGTCGTCACCATTCTTTTCGCTGCTGATTCTCGTCTTCAAGCTTCCGTATCTATCTGTCAACATCCAGTCAAGCATCATCTGTCATGGTCTTCCTCTTGTCCGTCTCTCTTCATTTTTTCTTCTAGCAGTGAGTCTCTTCTCAGTGAGTGCCCAATCCAATTTCTTTGTCTCGTTCTTATTGTGTGCATCCATCGGCGCGTTTACAGAAAGCGGGGCCCTCGGCGCCAAACTTTGTGGGGCCCTTTTGAATGTGTACACTAAGTCTGAGAGGCCGTCCATAAATTACGTCACGCACCTAAAGGAGGGGTCATACGTCTATGACGATTTGTGACGAAGGAAGGGGAGTCTGAGATATTTAACGTCACGTAATCACATCAAACATGAGAATACGTACCTTTATTTTAAAATTTCACTCAATTAAACAAGTTCCACTAAAATAACAGTAATTGCTACAACATTTAAAAACTAAATATGATTATGATTATTGCATTCTTTATTATTGGATTATTAGCTTCTACTCTCGGTGTCAATTTAAGCGTTTTGGAAGTGTGAGACACAAGCAGAACTCAATAATTAGGTCAGAGAGTCGTTCCACATCGGCAACGTAAACTAATGGATGTAATCGTAAACGAAGAAAATGAAGAGATTATAGACTGGATAGAGAGAGATCGTGAACAAGCTGGTGCTCTGTGCTTAGCTTTTAAGTGGCGTTTATAAATTTGGAGATTACGAGGGTAGAACTGGATCTGAATGGAATATCCATTCCATAGGAGGTTGTTAATCGTCGGTGATTTCAACTTCACTTGGAAGACGCAACTCTACCTCATTCAACCCGATTTCTGGATCTTCTAACGCAATTCGGCCTTCATCAATATGTCTCTGGATCTACACATCTACACATCTACACGGCGGCACTCTCGATCTTGTAATCACTAATGAAGATGTTACGTTGCAAGATTTGAAAATCTTTCCGCCGACTCTTTTTGATCATTCCTCCCATTGAGTTCTCTATCCCACCTCTTCATCAGCAGTCCATCCATGCTCTCAGATATCAGCGTGGATGGAGATCTCTTGATCGCGGTGCCTTCATTGAGGCTCTACGTAAGTCGCCTCTATTCTCTACCTCCGAACTCGATTCCAAATCAACTTCAGAGCTCTACGAACTCTACTCGTCTACAATCAACAGTCTTCTGGACAAGATGCTTCCACTTCGTGGAGTGAAGACTCACATTCGACCGCTTGCCGTCTGGTTCGACCGGGATTGCCATCAAATGCGTCGACGAACCCGCTGTCTTGAGCGATGATTTTGCCGCTCTAGGGATCCCGCTGATCACCTCGTCTGGATCAACCAACTGCGCTCCCTTCACCATCTCTATCGTCAGAAAGAGGCAGCGCATTGGGACGATTTGGTTAAGCGGAACTCAAAGAACCCTAAACGCCTCTGGTCTGCCATCTCCGGATTATTGGGACGACCATCCTCTTCATCCGTGAATCCTTCCTTCTCAGCGAATGACTTTCTACAGATGCTCACAACTAAACTGGATGATCTACGAAATTCCTCGGCTGGCTCACCACCTCCTTCATTCAGTTCTACCGAATCGGTTTTCAAGGACTTCCGACCTGTCATTGAATCAGAACTACGTCATCTCATTACTAGTTCTAATCTAAAATCATGTGAACTTGACCCCCCTCCGTTTGTTATTGTAGATGTACTAGATGACATTGTCCTTTCTATCCGACATCTATTCAGCAATGGATAAGTCCCTCTTCTTTGGTTTCGCTCTTATCTTACTGATCGTACCCAAATGATCATCCTAGGTGACTCCCGTAGTTCTTGGGTACCTGTTCAATTTGGCGTACCTCAAGGATCCGTATTGGGTCCACTTCTGTATATCATGTTTACAGCTGATATTCTTCGCCTGCTTGAAAACACTCGACGTCAGGTCACCTTCACGCTGATGATGTTCAGGCCTTCGTGCATGGCTCCACTTCCGACCAACTTGCTCTTTGCCAATCTATTGAATCACTCTCTGCTGATCTCAACTGTTGGATGTCCTCAAACCGTCTCTCACTCAATTCTTCCAAGACTCAATCGATCTGGTTGGGCACCCGCCAGCAGCTGCTTAAACTTGATTACGCCTTACTTGCCAAGCGGTTCCCTCAGTTTAGCTTCTCTACAAAATGTCCGCAATCTAGGAGTCACTCTGGACAGTACTTCGTCAGGCCTTCGTGCATGGCTCCACTTCCGACCAACTTGCTCTTTGCCAATCTATTGAATCACTCTCTGCTGATCTCAACTGTTGGATGTCCTCAAACCGTCTCTCACTCAATTCTTCCAAGACTCAATCGATCTGGTTGGGTACCCGCCAGCAGCTGCTTAAACTTGATTACGCTTTACTTGCCAAGCGGTTCCCTCAGTTTAGTTTCTCTACAAAATGTCCGCAATCTAGGCGTCACTCTGGACAGTACTCTATCCTTCTCAGCACATATCTCTAATCTCTCTCGGTCCAGCCTCTGTCATTTGCGGCGACTACGCGCCATCCGACGATCTGTGTCTTCGACCATTTTTTCGACCATGGTTCATGCCTTCATCTGCACCCGCATTGACTACTGTAACTCATTACTCATCGGCCTACCAAAACTCCGCCTCACTCCGCTCTATCTATGTGAACTTATCAGAAAACCTATCTCAGCTACCACCGGACGCCCTCTCCGTTCTTTAGACCGTCACAATCTTCTAGTACCGCAGTCTAGAACTGCCACAGCTCAACATCGTGCCTATGCCTCTATTGGCCCTTCGTTATGGAACAGCCTTCCTACTGTGACTTGTGCTGCAATCTTATCTAGTAGCACTACTGTTTCTGCTCGTTCTCTTAAGACTTTTCTTTTCTCTAGGGGTTTTTGTGAGAGGCGCTTTTTAAATCCGTAAATAGAATAGAATAGAATAGGATGAAGAGATGCAAAATTTCCGTATTTCTTTTATGAAGGAGAATTTTGCTTCGCCGTGGGAGAATGGAGAAGCATAAAGTCTGGATTGTTTCGAGTTATTGTTACTAAGCATCTAAAAATGATTCTACTAGAGCTTTTTGCTTTGCGGAATGCATAGTGGTTGTAAAAATTATACTCTCTCCGTATTTTTTCATTCCACTATATGGTTTCAACTTTCAAGTATTTGCATAGTTATAGTATGACCCTACTTTACTTGACATTTATAAGAAAATATCCATTTACTGTTCTGGACATTTGACTTTTCGGTGAGGGAGGACTGCAAAGCTTTGTAACATCATATTACAATGAGGTGTGTGATTTTTGTGACGACGTGTGACAATGGGGTAGGGGAGTCAAGAATCGTTATAAATTGCCTGATGGTGCGTAACCTATAATGTGGAAAACCTTAAAAGTTTAACTGGAAACCGTTTTTCTTATTTACGCTAATTGTAATTAGTCATAGAAGCTTTTCTAAGAGAATTTAAAGTTATTTAATTTTAATACGAAAGCACAAGAATATTTATAAGCCAATTTCTTGAAGCGAAGAGGCTCATAACACGGAGCCTTCGCTCTTACACATGCTCACCGACCGAATTGATATTGATTATTGACATTAACAAATCAATTACGAATTATCACAATAGACGATACACTTGTCATGTGAATGCTTAACTGCAAAAAGAGAGAATATATTATATGTAGAATAATTCAAACGTGAGACATGTTATTTTGTATGAAATGTTTTCATTCATTTGGGGGCTCCCTGAGATGCTATTTTGTATGAAATGTTTTCATTCATTCAAACGTTTCATATAAAACAGTATCTCAGGGGGTACCGATCCCTCTGAGATGTTACTTTGTACTAAATGTATTCATTCATTTGAAGACTTCCTGAGATACTATTTTGTATGAAATGTTTTCATTCATATGGGAGCCCTTGAGATGCTATTTGTAAACATGTTTTCTCAGGGGGTTCGCTATCTCCTGAGATGTCATTTTATATGAAACGTTTTCATTCATTTGGGGGCCCCCGAGATTTGGGGCCTAGTGCGTCTAAAGGTAAACGCGCCACTGTGTGTATCAGTGTTCTTTTCTCTTAAATTTTTACAGCCTATCTTAGTATGTTTTGTATTTCGTCCAGCTAATTTTCTCCATTTTCTCCATGTCCACATTTCAGAAGCCTCGAGTTTTTTTATGTCATTTTTTCTCAAGGCATGTGGCACCCTAGATGGTTTCTTGGCCAAGGTTAACTCTATCAAATGCGTTTTCATAATCCACGAAGCATATAATATAGGCTACAGTTTGACCATTCTGACAGCTCTTTTGTTCTAGTACTCTTAGTGATCCTGTCGCGTCTCGAATTCCCATGCCCTATCCAAACCCAAATTGACAGTTTCCTAGCCTCTGTCTGTGTCTGTATTCTTACAACAACATACAAAAGAAATCTTGCGGTGAGCGCCTACATAAATTAACCAAATCACCATGGTCAAATATTTTTATTTTCACTAACAATCCATCAAAAAGCAAGAAGCTACCACAAAACACTGAATGCAAATAATTAATGTACAGATAGCAATAGGTGAGGGAGCCACATCGTATTTCGTGGTGCCGCAAGCAGTCACCCATTACCGCACAAGATAGCCAGCTTTTGGGGGTTCCAGCTGAGCCTATCCACATTGCGTGGCGTCCTAGATGGTTCCTCGGCAAAGGCTTTCACCACTGAAGGCATAGCTTCAGCGGGCATTCCTTTACTTTGCTGTTGCCACCCCTCATCACGGTGAGGTCATGTGTCGGTCTTCAAAGGAGCATACATGTACAGAATAATAATTAGCAATAACTTGTTTAAGTAAACAAGACTTTAATAGTTTGCTGGATAAAGATTACAAAGTTTAAATGGTCGAAATACATGTAGCATTGTCTTGTAACAAATATTGATGTTAAAAATCACATCATGCTAAGATATGATCACGCAGTTTAGGTTAAACTAAAGGACAGCGTGGATAGGCCCATACTATACATTATAAATAATAATTAAGAGTAATTAATGCCTACATTTTGTCTTTAAAGCAGAAGATGATCAACAACCTTTGAACACAACGGTAGGTTTCTGAAACTAGTTTTCCGAACTTATTAAAATGCAAAATTTCGATTGCGTAAAACATTTTCACAATTCTTCCTGCGTTGGCGTTTTTTTAAGTAGACCTACCATGAACAACACATCAATTAATCAAATTAACTCAGTCTAATGTTTTCTATAAATGAACCCCGATGATGGCGTAGACATCGGTGGATTGTCGCTTCGAGTAAAATTAATTGTCAATGAAATGATTATTCAATAGACAAACCATGCTTAGAGACTGATGCAGTTCAGTTGCAGCGTACATAGTCAAGGAATCAAGTGATCGAGTATGCTCTATATTTGTGTCAAGGGTGAGCCTGGCATCGATATAAGACGACTGGGTAATATGTATTTAATTGAAAGGGTGCAACTGTTGAATATGCAGCCAGTTCAGTGAATGCGATATAGGGCCTATTTGTAATAAGCAGGACCATAACAACGATCCTGAACCATACACACGTAGGCCAACTTTCGCGCCAAACATGCTGACTGTAACATGCTGTTCTTTTTGGCATCGCAGACGCGACTCATAGGAGTAGAATTGCAATTAACAACTAATTCTTATCTACCCAACAGCCATAGCTTCACTTATTTTGCAAAATAATGTACTTCTGATCGAAACCTCAATCAGCATCATCAAATGGCGGAAGTTTAGTTACTGATATGATTTCCCACGCCTAAATCGCTCTACTGGTTAGACCAGACGATGCTCTCGGACCATGCGTTGCACCATCGAAATTCTGTTCATGTTGTCAATAAATTCAACAACTGTGCCTGCCTATTCGATATAATATTAATTTATGTTAGCTGTATTTTTTGAGAATATGTTCTGGCCCCATCTGATTCATGTTTTGCAATTCTTATTTTTTCCATTTTCTGAAATTCATGTTCAATGGAGTTACGCCACTATGACGCTCACCTAATCAGCTTTTGAATTCTATTTTCCTGGGTTATATGTTGATTAATTTATTTACCTTGAATGATTGGCATACTATCATTCGATATCATTCTACTATCCGCAAGTAAATATATATTCACTTTATATATTATATTAATTTATATTATTCCCTCTTGGCTTGTGTTCCCTATGGCTCACCTTCTCTCTAGCTAGGCATTGCCATGAGATATTTTTCTGACTATCTGCAACTTTATCTTGTTTCTTGCAAACTGTTGATTGCCTTGATTTTAAAACTGTTTTTAATCGCGCAGTGCGACTGGGAGCGCCTCTGAGTAGATATTTTGGAGGGCAGCTATGTAAGTTCTATGAATTATGTAATGATGAATTCCATAACAACCACCGCATAATCCATCTAATTCACATTGTCATTAAGTAGATTACATCATGACTATATATCTTAAGGGTAACAGGACAATATCCCCCGGGCAATAACCTCCGAACAATAATCCCCGGACAATAACCCCCATGCAAATAACTCCGGAAAATAACCCACCGGACAGTAATGGTAGGTTCTAGAAATGTACCAAACATCGGAAAGTAATTATTAGATAATAATTAGATAATTAGCAGAGAATTGGCGAACATGGAACAGTCATTATTAGGTAATTTGGCTGTTTATTTTATGCAAAGAGCTGGCTTTAGAAACTTAACCAAATATCGGAAAGTGATTATTCAGAGATAACAAGCGTTGCAACAAGTTCAATGCAACCTATTTCTGGATGGTCATTCATCACAACCTCCAAGCAAGAAATAATTAATATTGACTCAATCTTTGAACTGTTTGACAATAAACGGCATTTCCTTCGGGGCCATTTAAATTAACACCGTAATACTAACATCATTATAAATGCTTAGGCATTTTACATTGTTAGTAAAATAAAAAAAATATTTGTATCAGTGGTGCATGGGGATTTTCATGTCTTACCATTACTATCCAGAGGTTATTGTCCGGGGGTAATCTGCATGGGGTTATTGTCCGGGGGCAATTGTCTGGAGGTTATTGTTCGCAGGTAAATGTCCTAAAACCATCTAAACTAACCATGTTCAAATTTATGTTGATTTTAAGACTGAAGAAGTCATATTCGAAACATCTGAAGGTACGTCTATTCTACATTTTATGTGAGAGAAATTTTCTTCAACTCTTCCTTTTCTAATCGTATCAGAGATTTATGTGGCAATGCGACTGATCTAAATAACTTTTTATCGTTTTTTTTGTTAATTGCAAGTCTCATCAATTGGGTCAGTCGATATAAGGCACTGACAGACAATCAGAACCTGACCGTCATTTCTTGTCCAGCCTTGTGTTTTAGAGAAAGATAATTATTTGACCAGTACTTAATAATTCTATGGTGGCTGGCGAGTCTATTGGAAATAGTTCGGCAACAATACCTATTTCCAGGACAGATCAGTTGACGAGATATAAATAGAAGACTGCGATGAAAATGTAGAGGCTGAGAGTTCCCCAATTAATAACTTTAGTAATGTTGTTTCACATGTAGGCCTATATGTATCCATCAGACATTTCGGTTTTACTCACATTATTATGTGAACTTAAACCCGCTGATTTTAAATTAGGGAGATCAACTAGTACAGCTGAAAACGCAGAATATTGATTTAGCTTTAACCTATTAGCATTGGGAATTACAATGCACTTTACACAATTATGGACTGTGTTTCAGCTAATAATGAGCGCAAAACAAAACAAGCGAAAGAAGACTCGTACGCACGTCATTACGAATAACACGTATACCTTATTAATTAAGGATAAATAAAATGCCACCACGCTGGTCCATAATAGGCCTTATCACTGATTACTTGTATATTCGTTATATCAGAAAAATGATGCTTTGTGTTTGTCATTTGCAAACCGCTTAATAGCTCATGGCGTACATAACATAGTGAGTTTCAAACACAGTAGAATCCACTTAAACCCATATTTTATAATAATTATGTCATATCGTTCGTTTTCGTATGTAGGGTATTTATTGACATTTAAAATTCCGTTTAGTTCAGTATGATGATCCATACCTGCCTGACGTGAGGTTCAGATTTAGGCATCGTGAGGGCCGATTAAGGTCAGGGTAAGCATTGTCAGTGTCAGTTAGGGTCAGGGTAAGCATCGTGAATGTCGGTTAAGTGCAGAACCCGGCTAGGGTTAGTGTGGTTTATAGATATAGGCTCATGGTCATGGTTATGGCTAGTGTCGTTCATGCTAGTGTCAATGTTGTGGCGGTTTATGAAGGGTCAGGTAGGGTGGTATCGTTTTTAGTGTCCACTGAAAAACCGTAGTGCAAATGTTTGCCGAATCTTTCGCCGCAAAAGTTATTACACCATGTCTAGGGCTGCGGAATCTGCATTGATTAACTGTCATTATTAATTAATTAGGGTCAATGATTAATTAGGTTAATTAGGAATGATTTTTAATTAATTAACTGTCAATAATTAATTAACTGTCGTAGGCTTATGGACCGCAGCATCTTAGCATGAAAATCATACCATAAGTCAGCACTAGTTTTAAGAATATTGGAACAAAGAAGCTGTAGGCCAAATATATTTTACAGGCAATTTGGTAACTTTGGACAGTTGCACTTTCTATGCATTGTTACTGATAATTTTTCTTTTGTCAATGCAGAAACTTGCGTTCAAATTATACTATTCCGCTGACTAGGATAAGTAATACTTGTCACACTAATTATATGTAGTAGTATGTCAAGATTATGTTGTTGAATTTTATAATTTCAGAGGTTTTTAAATTGCGTGCAGTTCAAGACTTTGACCCGAAACAAATGAGACCAAGCGAGAGAAGCGAACTTGAAGATGTTTTACTTAAGCAAAGACTGGCGTTATTTAAAAATGCTCCGGATGAAAACGAAAATTCAGACGACAAAGTAGATCCTTATGCTGAAGCAATGTCGTTTAAAAAAAAAGACAACATGGAGACCATTTATCCTGCAAACATTTGGTACTGGCCTAACTATATATCAGACGTAGCATGTGAATTAGTGACAGTCAAATTCAGTCAGAAATTCCCAGTTCATACAAAACACATTCTTGGTTAATCACTAGCTACATGAAAATTCTAATAACGTCGAAGGGACGGGTATTAATGCCCTGGACAAATTATATCGAATTATGATGCAAAATGTGTAATTGGAAACGTACACGAAGTGTTACATGTAACTACACGATTATGGGTATAGGATATTCAGGTAATGAATAATAAATATCATATCCGAACTTCGGCCTAAGCACCTTTTTAAAATTTCTCAAGATGAATAAAAGATCGATTACTCAGTGGAAAATCGCTTTGGATATGTTTTATGCGACTCTGCAGTGACAGCGTTTAGTGATGGAAGATTATCCGGACTTCTGTAAAATGCGTTTAAGAAAACCTAGAAGCGAACTCAAGAACTCACAAACTCACGAACTCAGAAGCGAACTTCAATCAATATCCTGTGCCGTCTATTTAAATAACGAATACATTATCAATAGTATTTTAAATTTTACTTTGCAGTGACAGCGTCGGATGGTGGGAGGTGAAGCATTTAGAAAGCGGGAAGATTGGTTTCATACCAAGAAATCGCGTTGTAATTGGTGAGTACCAGAGGTGCTGCTGCTCTGTATTTGGAATTTGAGTCATGTCTTGTTTATATAAATTATAATATAAAAGGTTGGCTCAATAGTTTACTCTTCCACAAGCTGTAAGAGTATCCAAACAAGGGTCCTGTGTCTATATGGTGATGATAGTCCGAAGGTACGATAGTACGAAGATTACATGGTATTCGCTCGAATGTTGATAATATTGCGGATTGTTGAACAGAATTCTGTTTGGCTAGAAGCTGGATTGCACTATTCTTTTCATTCATTCAGCTTCCAAGTAGGCATGATTCCTTTCACATCAATACAACTAATAGTTTTACACATTCTTTTCATAAGTTCATCCAGCGTCTAGTTAAATTTTAAAATAAACTTGTCGGAGTATAGAATCTTCGGACTATCGAAACTTCCGACTATCGAGCCTTCGGATTATAGAGCCTTCAGATTATCGGGCGGACACCTTGAAAAGGTGAGACTTGAGTTTCGAATGGAAATCCCGAGGGTCAATGGATAAAAAAAGATCTGAGACAGGTGTTGGTGGGTGATGGGTAATGCTGATGGAGGAGCCGGCCAAGTGCGAAATTCAAGAGTTGACAGATCATTCCATCTGACTTGGATATGACTTGGTTTTAAAACTTGTGGTAATTAATGACCGGGTTCGAGTTAGCGGCTAATTGGATAAAACGGGTTGACTTTATGGTGTAGAGTTCGCGAAGGAATTTACCTTGGCGTATTGTGGAAGTTGTAGCTTAGCGATAGAAATTTGAAGTGGATGATTTCCGAAATTTTAGTCAATTGAGTTATTTGATGATAGGAGTGATGTGATGATGCTTGGGCGTTCGGGTGACGACTTTGAATAAGTTGTTTACGCCTGCTTGTGTGACTTCAAGAATGAGGAATGAGGAATTGCGGTTATCTGTCTTCGAGTTGACAAAGGAGGTAGCAATTATGGAGGCAGTTATGAAGTCGAGCATGGCCGAATGCGGCGGAGGTCACGAATCGGTATGAACCTGAAGCGCAAGAGGTTCGAGATGTGATTAGAGAGAGATCAGGATCATAGGTGACGCCGAGATTGCGGACATGGACACCAGAGGTGAAAGGAAGGAGTATTAATGGATCGGTGTTTTGATGGGTCAGGAATTGTCTTGATTTGTCCAGTAACGCCCATGGTGATGAATTATGTTTTGGATGGGTTGAGGCAAAGGAAGTTGGACGACACCCATTCAGAAATGTATTAGCCACATCAAGCAACTGTGCGATGGAGGTGGAAAGATCTTGGGGGAAGGATATAATGGTTGGGTGTAAAGATGCGTGCAGATGGTGGTCAACAGAGGACGATTTTATTTGATGGCTTGTTGGTGTGGAATGCTGGTGGAAGTGAAGTGGGCCAATGATGGAGCTCTGAGGGTCACTAGATTTGATTGGCAGGGGTTGCAAAGTGTGGCTGGAGACTTAAACAGAGAATGATCTGGAAGACAAGTGGGATTGGAGTCAAGGAAATGTGGCGATATCGCCTTGTCTAGACAATGTATCGACAATGTCTAGACAATGTATCAAATGGTATAAATAGACGGACTGTAAGGCTAGTAGTGGCAGTCAGTCGTTTGGATAATCGGTTCGAGAGAGTTTAGAGTACAATTCAGGAGAATTGTTTCAATAGTAGAGATTAGTGTTAAGGAGAGTTATCAGTTTTCGACAGCTTCAGTTAATCAGGTCTGTATTTGAGTTGATTTGGAGTTCGGTGATAATTCTGTTGATCTTCATGAATAAATACGAAGTTCGTAGAACGCTTGTCAGTCTGTTCGCTGAAACTAAGCTGCGTCGCCAACATTGATAATTGCTCTCAACATTGCGTCAAAAAGTCATATTTACTCACCGGACTATCGAACTACAGGAAATCTGCTGATAAATGACTTACCTCAATAAAATATGCATTTTATCAAAATCTGTCTCTCGAGTTGGTATAATATTCATGATCTTACTCACCAAATAACGACTCAGCGAGAGAACCATTCGCCACATACATATCCATGTATAAGCCTATGATTGAATGCATGCATAATATGTGTGTATGCATTAATTTATAGTACATATTTATGACTATATAATTATATGCTTGCATGCTCTAGTAGACCTATAGACAGACAGATAAACAGGTGGACACATATTGGGACCCATATTACAAGCAGCCAACTTTTCTAAATTACTCAAATCGCATTTGTTTAGATCTGCTGAGTAGCTACGTTTTGCGTCTTATAAGGCGCTATATAAATAGCCTGATACAATACATACATTGCTATAGTTATATACAGAAGTCCAGGCATGTATAAATGTAACCGTGATTATTCTGAACATTACAATAGATGGGCTTGGACAATATATATAGAGATCATTATTATATATTCAGTTTAGCAGGACATTCGTTAATACAGACAGGATAGGTTCTTTCAATCACTCGCTTTGGCTCTAGTGTAACTAGCACTTACAGTCAGCCCTCACTGCTAGAGTGGTCAGTAGCTGATCCTTGAGAGGTCAGTAGCTGACCAATCAAAGTAGTCTGTCCTAGGATAGGCCAGTTTCCTCCTAGGCTTAGAAAAGTGACTAGAAGCTACAGCACTGTTAGGAACTTTGCAGTCTGACTTCCGAAACCATCAGGTATCTTAGTACGTCAGATCTGTCTATTATAATATATATAATTTATTAATATCTTAGCTTCATGTTCAACCTCTAGCACCTAATATCATTATCATTCGTGAGTATTTGTATCGTTCTGTATTTAGGCAACCAAATATATGTTATACTTTATTTATTCTTGTTTAATAAAGATAGTTTGTATCTGAGCTGTCTCTTCATGTGTAGCTAGTTTCCCCTAGCATACTCTACTTATCAAACATCTGATATAATAGTAGAGCTAGTTTAAGTAGAACCCTCAGCGTTCTTACATAAATAAGCAACAATCATACGGTACACGATAGATGCAATAGATGCACACATATATCAAACGTACGTACATACACACATAGCTAATTTATGAATCTCTATGTTTTTTATCCAAACAGAAAATGATCGACCACCTTCGAAGACAACGGTAGGATTATTAACAGTTTAACTGACTATTCTTAAATAAATAATTAGGTCTATTACTCTAGTATGAGGTAGAGTGGAAGGTGTAATGATATGGGGAGAATAATGGGGAGAATAATGGTAGAAAGTGGAAATGGCGGTGGAAGTGGAGTGGGATTTGGAGGGAAATGGGGAGGAGTAGTGTGGAAGGGAGTTGGAAAGGCGAATGAGAGGAATGTGTCAGCTGAAGACTAAGAACTGAGAGTCTTAGGTGGACGAAATAAGGGAGTAGGAAGAGGAGGTGGGATTGTCATAGTAGGATATGGAGGATAGGGAAATAGAATGTTGAGGAAGGGTTGTGGTAGGGAAGCGGGAAAAGGGGGAAGTGAGGTACGGAGAAAAATATGGGTTAGGGAGAGAAATGGAAAGGGAAGCTACAGGAATGGCAGGATATGGTATTAGAGAATGAAAGTGTCTATAACTGGCATGGAATGATTGACAGTGTACGTACTATATTGGACAACAAATTTCGCAACTTTTAACCAGAAGCCCCTAGAGCTGCATATTCCTTCAGTTTAGGTACGGCGGTGGCTTTGAAAATTCGGTACGCACTATTTCGCACATGACGCTTTCGTTGGACATTGTCTATGTATAATATAATATCTAATATGGGTTAGGGAGAGAAATGGAAAGGGAAGCTATGTTATGTTATGTAAGATTGGCCTATGTAGGGCTACTAAACCATAAATTTTGACAGTTGTGCGGCACAATATGTAAACCTTTTGATTGTCAAGTTCCTGTCGGTTAATTTTAACGGGTTATGTTTTCCATCTTTAGTGACGGCGCTGGCCTTGAAAATTTGGTACGCAATAGCGGCAATACGCATATTCCGTACATGATGTTCATTAAACATTAAAGCTTTGATGACCATTGCAAATGCATTGAAATCATTTATTTCATATTTTTGGGATGTTAAGAACTTAGTAATTTGATTTTCAGCTTAATACAATTCCATTGGAGTTGCTGGACATTATCTTAGAAAACTCGTTTCTACACTGGCTACTGAATTTTTCATCAATTCAACGAAACGAAGATTTTATCAAAGATTTGGCATCAGTCGACTTCTGTTGGTTTCAACGAATAACAAGACGAAAGTTTAAGAATAGAATTTGGCGACGAATGCAACGTAGGTTATTTTCATTTTTAATTCTCTAGAGTGAAGCAAAGCTAACTTATATCGCAATCATTTAGTTATATGGAGCAAAACAGGTGATAACTACGTTGACGCCGTAAAATTTAGATCAACTGCATTTTCTAAAATGAAGATTTTCAATGCAGCATTTATTATTTATTGCATTATGAGCGAGAGAACCAACAACCAATATACTTTCTTCTGGCACTATTTTAATGTGTGCAATGCTTCTGAAAATGTGCCTATATAAGTCTACTCTTAAACGACCTCAATTTAAGCGAACTCAACTGAAAAAATATGCGTAAGCTTACTTAGCACCAAACGGCTGTCTTTCTCAACCTAGCTCATGACTATTACGGATTGGCGACTGAATTATTTGTGTTGTATTTAGTTAGGCACTTATAAAATCAGAATCAACCGACACATGCAGAGGCTTCTCGTTCACATTGACAAGAACTATTTTGCTGCTGAAGGCATTATAATATTTTTAAATAGCCAATGCAGCCATGTCATTGGTCTTTTTAGATTTGCAAATCACAAGGAAATCTGCAATAATTAGAAGCAATCGAAATTATTTAATACAAAATATTCATCCGAGCGACGAATTAATTGCGTCGCTGTTGTCTCTTAACTGCATAACGGAAGCACAAAGTCAAACGATTAAAAAACTACATTCACAACAAGATAAGAACGCCGAATTTTTGTTCTATTTGAGCGACTTCAGCCAAACTAAATCTTCAAATTTCGTCATCTGTCTCCGAAGAACCAACCAGAAGACAGTGGCCAGGATCGTCGAAAATGGAGGAGGTTCAGAGTAAAGCTTTAATCCAATGTCTTATGACTAATATGCTTTGTTTTACAACTCTAATGATATGACCCTAAATCTTTTCCATGGCTAACATACGCCCACGGACAGGCAGCCAAACGCACACGGACAGATACAAGCGCACATACATGCACACATTCAAGCACACAGACACGCGCACATGCACACACTCATACGATGACACGGACACAGATACACACACAAACAACGACACATTCACGCGCGCAGACACGCGCACACACGCAAACCTACGAAGAGACACGACCACCCGTCAATCATAGGTTTACGGCTCAGCCATTGGCGGAAAGGCGGCTGGCCCTTCCCCCTTCCCATGGGGCGCCAAGCTCATCAAAAGAACGGCTGTAGATCGTAACATTGTAACACGTTTAGCCGACCCTTTGATGAGCGTGCCGCCCCAGGCTCCATGGAGGGGATAAAGGGCCCCATGGAGAGGGTAAAGGCCCCATGGAGAGTCATAAACACATGGAGAGGGTAAAGGGCCAGCCGCCGCCAATGGCTGAACAGTAGACCTACGATTGACGAGTGGGCGTGTCTCTTCGTATGTGTACGTATGTGTGAGTGTATGCGTGCGTGTCTGTGTCCGTAGCATCATATGTGTATATGTATGTGTGCGTATGTGTGTGTGCGTGTCTGTGTCTTTGTATGTTGGCGTGTATGTGTGCGTGTCTGTGTGCGCATATGTGTGCGTATGTGTCTTCGTATCTGTCCGTGTCAATGTATGTGTGTATGTATGCGTGCGTGTCTGAGTCCTTGTATGTGTGCGTGTATGTGTGCGTATGCTTGGATACACGTGTGCATGGAGTACAGCCAATGGGAGGGCGCGGTTGCCTTTTGCCCTATCCAATGAGAGGGCAAGAAAAGGCATTGAAATGATTGACAGCCGATGGCGCCCGGCTCATGAATATTAATTAGGTCGACCAATCAGCGAGCGAGAATAGCAATTAAGGTCTAGAGGAGATCGAAAGGGGCTGTCGCACCCCCACTGATGATAAACAACACTATTAACTTACCTCATAGCTCTCGAGTAATTAGTTTTATTTTAAATGGTCACTACAGGGCTAAAATATTCGATGTTCTAAGTTTTGAAAGATTTTGGCTTCAATTGAACCTCATAAAATATAATGATTGCCCTTACCATAGGAGATATATACTCTCTTCCTTGTCCGGAGGCACCTGAAGGTCTTTCTGTTCTCCGTTTGGATGTGTCCTGAGTAGGACACGTCTCTTATCTTGAGTGGCGCTATACGAGTGCTCCGTTACAATTACAATTGCAGTGCCATAAGATAAGAAAACGAAAGTTGCTAAAGCTTCATAACCATGGCAGAATAATGCGATTCGAAACCATTGACTTTGAGAAACCTTGTCTGCAAATTAGACGGCTGAAAATGTGCACATTTTATAATGTTGATCAATATATTATTATTTGAATACGTGCCTAATTTTAAAAACGACAGATGATTTCTTATTTCCCAGTTTTAGCACAAGTGAATTGAAATAGATCGTGAAATGGCCGTTAATCCAGAAGGCTAAGAATTTATTTCCATTCTTTAATTCTGAATTATAAAATTCTGATCGATTTAATTAAACTTTTACTATGAATATCATCGTCATCGTCAGTTCTTGACAATAGTCATTTTGCGTCGAGGACTACAATCAAATTATCTTCATTGTCCAGTTTTTCTATTGTTTGTTCAAGTAATCTGCTCAATTATATTGTGCATATCCATCGTATTCTTGGTAAACCTTTGCTCTCTTTCCTTCGATTATTGCATTTATTTTTGGTGTATTTGTATGAAATTCAGAGACAAAACTGACTTTTTAATATATTTATTTCTATTTTTAGTCGTAATCAAAGTTGAAGTACAATATCGTGATGCAAAGTGTACAACTCGACAATTTCACGAAAAATTTGAAAATCTTCGAAACAAAACGATGTCAAGGTCACAGACAACTGAAAAACTCACCAGTCAACTGAAAGCTGAAGGTGTAGAAATCCTGAATTCTCAGCTGGACAGAAAGACTGTGGTCGTTTGGATCTGGTGTCATTCACAAGCAGCACTTGAATATATTCAGAGGCTGTATGAATCGAATAAACTGACAGATGTTTTACATGGTCTTACAGATATTGGAAGATCTGCCTCTGAAATAAGCCAATCGACAACGATCAACATTGGTCGCAATGAGTTCAGCAAATCAGTTGGTAGGTTATCATCAGCGTTCTCAAAATAAAATTTGGTCAACACTTATGTCCTGGATGAAGGAATTCATCAGATTAGTGCTGGATAAAATTGCCAGAATGTTGAGTTATAAGAAGCGGGTCTATCTTTTTAGTAAGAAAATGGATGCATCAAATAAGAAATTCTTAGACCGTGCTAATTCGGCGGTAAATCTTCCAAACCACCTTCATTTATTCCTTTGTAATATAATTAATGTCAAATCGACCTTCCTCGTCCTTTCTTTTTATTCTCTTATTTCCTTCCAGTTTAATGTGAGATTGATCTTTTTTCGACTGCTAATAAATCAACGGTAGTTACTTCTATGACACTTTCACATCTTCTGCCTCATTCCTCTTCCATTTTAACGTCTTGTTCCTAATTCTTATCCACCTCCCTCCTTCTTTTCTCCTCTTCTGTCCTATTTCCTTGATTCACACTTTCTTTCCATCCTTCCATCCAATTTCTTCTCAAAAAAGATTTTCGCTGTGCATGGCTGATTGCCCATCAGTTTCTTTTCTACAACAGTACAAAGCGTCCATGCACGCTTATGCAAGTGTTGAAACACGTATCAGTACAGGTACCGAAGGAATATAGGAGGCGGAGCTTAACGGAGGTCCGCCCTATATAAGTAAAATAGTCAGCTTCGCTGCGTACGACCAACCAATGGCGGAACGCTGTTTCCTCTGGCCCTAGCGAATCACCGATCAAGAAAAGCTATTAAGCCACGTCTTCATGTTGATTGAAGGGTCAGTAATGGGCTAAGGGAGGGATGGGAGGAGGAGGTTTATGCCTGTACACACCATCTTGATGCCCTCTGCATATGGCTAACTACTCACACAACTACTCTCGTGGAGAGCAAGTATGAAGACATTATTTTGTAATAATAAAGAGGATGTCTTGACGTTTAACCGTCCTTACCGTATATTTATGGCAACATTTGTAAAATGCGCATAATATAGCTTCTGATTATGGAAACTAATGTAAAGGAGAGCATAATAATAATAATATTAATAATAATAACAATAATAATAATAATAATCCAGTCTTAATTGGTTTAAGTGAATTTATCCTCTGACTGAACAAATAGTTGCCATCATTTGCCTACATTCTAATTGCCTAATTAAAATAATCAACAAAGAAGCAAATATTAAACAATGCGTATTGTCAGTAAAATTAGTAGTCAATTGAAATGAAGTATTTCAACTGACTATTACTGCAATGAATAAACAGTAATTGATTTCTATTTTAGTCTTGTCTTCGCTTTCCGTCGGCTTAACTGAGAGAATTGATGTAAAGAAAAACAAAGCTGAAAAGTTGCTCATATATGGAGTGACTAAACTGCGAAATGAAATCTACGTCTTGTGTTGGCATGATCCTTTGGAGCCTTATGCAATTCGTGTGTTTGAGGATCGAAATCCATTTCGTCTTCAGAGAGAATTCTATATAAAAGAGATCACTGATCCATATGACATCGCATCCAGTGTGAAAGAAAATTGTCTTTACGTCCTAGAGCTCAATGGGAAATGCGTCTGGAAGATTACAAGAGAAATGGATGACCAACACAAAATCATCAAATGGCTGACCACTGATTATAGGCTACGTGCAGTTCTGTCAGTGTCCATTAATGGTCAGTTATTGCTGTTGAACTATTCATCGCTAAATCTGATGATCTACGGATCAGATGCAAAACTTCTTCGATCGATTTCGTTACCAACAGACATTGAAAGACCAATTCATGCCGTGGAAACATCCATCGGGAATTTCATCATCCTTCACTGGTCAAAGGGACAAGAAAAGGATGAAAAGGGGAATGATGATGAGGGGGGGGAGAGATTTGAGATATTTGAGGGGGGGATAGATAAGTTGATGAGATACTATGAAATGTGTGTAAGTGAGTTGAGCAGCGATGGACAGATGGTTGTCCGTCGTTTTATTCCTTCAAATGAAACACAACAACTGAATGAACCTCTATACCTCTCTCTCGATTCAGACGATCGAGTGTTTGTGGCTGACACAAGGAATCAAAGAGTGATTCTTTTGGATTCTGATCTCCAATGGTATCGAATTCTTGATTCAATGGAAAAGGAAGACGTATCTGGGATCAAAATTCCTCTGAGACTGTGCTACGACGAAGAACAGAAGCAACTGATCGATGCAGGATTATACTCGGGAGTAATTAATGTTTACACGTTCAGTCAAACATAATCACTTCTTATGCAATAAATCATAAACTAATAACATATTTTAAATATTTGTATAATTAAATGCAACGCTCAGAAAAGAAAAAAAAACATTTTGACTAATGAGCGTACGCACACGGACAAGCAGACATACGCACTCGGCCATCCAACCGTTTATGCGCATCAAACCTTCGGTGCAAATTTACGCGTATAATTAAGTTCACCCTTCAAAAGGATTTAATTATATACATTTAAATATATATATATACATTTAAATATATATATATACATTTAAATATATATATATATACATTTAAATATATATATATACATTTAAATATATATATATATACATTTAAATATATATACATTTAAATATAAATATATACATTTAAATATATATATATACATTTAAATATAGATATATATACATTTAAATATATATACATTTAAATATAAATATATACATTTAAATATATATATATACATTTAAATATAGATATATATACATTTAAATATATATACATTTAAATATAAATATATACATTTAAATATATATATATACATTTAAATATAGATATATATACATTTAAATATATATACATTTAAATATAAATATATACATTTAAATATATATATATACATTTAAATATAGATATATATACATTTAAATATATATACATTTAAATATAAATATATACATTTAAATATATATATATACATTTAAATATAGATATATATACATTTAAATATATATACATTTAAATATAAATATATACATTTAAATATATATATATACATTTAAATATAGATATATATACATTTAAATATAACTCGTGTGTTCGTATAATAATATTAAAATCATGCATACTATTATATATACATATCCACCACATGTATATTTATATATATATATATATATATATATATATATATATATACTAGCTTAGCCAAAACTTAATATTAATACAATTTAAATTTATTATAAACACAGGCATAGATATCACGCGATCGAACCTGATATCATACGAGAAAGATGCATCGCTTTTTATCCTACGAACAATTTTAATTTCAATTTATAATTATATTCCTCTTATAAATATTAATTTTCGCTCCGTTGCAAAAGTATAGTCTTATAAACATTCTAAAAGTGTTTTTTTAAATTCTTAAGAATAATCGTAGACCTATGCATGCATATAAAACGCATATATTTTCCTCGATATTCGGGGCAACTCAATTGGCTCTTTGCTTAAAGGCGAAGGTTTCTTAATGAATTTATGTACAAGTATTTAAATAATTTATTTAAATCATGCTTTGGAAACTTTTTCTCTACTGTTCTCCAACTTAATTCTTATCCTTCGTAACACTGAAAACGTCAGATCATGTCACTTTCGAACTAATGTCCGCAGGTTTTGTTTAAAGGCGAAGGTTTGTGGGCGGGCAGTTGTGCGACAAACTGCTCTGTACCCCACCCACCTGCGACAAACAAATCAATCAAACCTGAACTCATTGAGTGGAACTACAGTCAATAAGTGCCATGTTCAAGTCCACCGCCAATCAATTCCTTTCAACTGAAATGCCTGCATGCCTCTGGGCCGTTCTCTGTCTGTCTGTCTCTGTAAATACAAATACTTATAATATATGTATATATATAAAGCCATGAGCCAAAGCGCAATAGGACGCATACAGGATATCAGCCCATGGACCATTATAGCTGTATAAATACGGCGGTTCGCTAAGATCACTCGGCTCGTGGACCATTATAGAAAGTGGAGCAATCTTGGCGATTGCCTGTGGTCACTGTTGTTTGCGTTTGTTTCTCTGTGAGCTGGACCCCACACACACACACACGCACACACACGCTGTTTATATTTATACCTTTGTATTTATTTCATATGGTTTTCAGGGGCGCGTTGAGAATGAGTTGCAAGACTGAGACATTGTGACATAATGTAAATAGATGACTAATTGTAATGCCATTCAATGCAATGAATCCATGCATATATATACATATGTATATATATATATGTGTATGTATATAATATTTGTCTCATAGAGTCTGTATGAGAAGAGAGTCACCTTCTTTGAAATAGAATCATCCCTCTCTCGTACAAGCAATATGCCTATGAGTAGGAATGAAGACTCGTATGAAACGTGTTTTAAGGTACATTTGATTTTGACATCTGATTGGATATAGCTTGTCACGTGTGTACAACCGCCAAGACTGCTCCACGAGCGGAGTGATCTATAATGGTCCATGGGCTGATATATATATATAATAAAGTAATAAAGTCATTCTATTGAATATATATATATATATATCATAAGTAGATGTATTTACAGAGACAGACAGACAGAGAGCGTAAATCTGTGTAGAGTTCATTACGATGGATGACTTTGTGGATGAGTTTGACTCTTGACATGACAATCGTAAATTTGATTTTCATCAAGTGTTTATGTATTGTGCATTTTTTACTTTTATATACTTACTTATATTTATATATACCTACTTATGTATGTATATATATATTCTGCTACGTTTAAATAAAGTCATTCTATTTCCATATATATATATATATATATGTATATATATATATGGAAATAGAATTAATTTATTTTTCGTTTTTGGAGGTGCGTTGTGCACATAAATGATCAGCTATACCAATGATGCAATTTATTAAAGCTGCGAATGTCCTCTTCGTCATTCTGTTAACGAATTGTCTAATTCGGAGGATCATTTTGCACCTCAGTGACCTCACCACAGTCACGTCTCGTGAAGTCTTCATTTCGAGTATTAAACAGTATAAGATTTTGGAAGCATCCTACCGGAAACAGCAAAACTTACAGTACGAATGATGAATAGAAAGAAAAACCTAAATGTGCCATTAACGAACGAAATAACTTAAATCTACGCGAGTGCGAGTTGAAAAGATATCCATCGGGCGTTTCAGGTCATCTGTTACTTCTACAGTTTTTTGGACTTTGTTGGATTCATCGATGAGTCAGCAAAACCCAGTGTCAGATCCCGTTTTGTACTGCATGGATTCTTGACCTTGAAGTACTTACTTATTTGATGCCATATTGATTTCGTATTTTAGTCACATTCAGCATTATGTTGTTTCTAAGCAAGGGTGTAACAAACGGAGGCAGGAGAGCACCACCCGCTTCCAGTTTTATTGCTCGGACCCTCCCTATATATACATATATATATATATATGGAAATATATATATATATATGGAAATATATATATATTTGGAAATATAAAGTCATAAAGGCATGAATAATGTCATTCTTTTGAAAATATTAAGTATTTTATATATTTTTTATATCAAAATTATTTTTTACTTTTATATACTTACTTATGTATATATTGTACTACGTTTAAATAAAGTCATTCTATTTATATGGAAAAAATATATATACATATATATATATATACATATATATGCATATATATACATATATATATGTATATACATATATATGTATATATATATGTATATATATATACATATATATATGCATATATATATATGGAAATAGAATGATTTTATTTTTCGTTTTTGGAGGTGCATTGTGCAAATTGTCCAAAAACGATAAATACTAATGGGACTGTAGGCCCTGATTAGATCTGACGCATTTGGAGCGTAAAACGTTCGTGAAAAAGCTGGTGATAGACGAGTGGCTCAGCACTAATCCATTCAGGTAGCCAACTGAATTAATAGACTTGTTTAATAGCTTGTTCTTTCCTTCATTAAATTAATTTTTAACTCATTCGCTTTTTAAGTATTGTATACTCATAAGCCAATTTGCCCTGTACATACCTGCCGCAGCAAAAAATTGGCCAAATCTATATATAAGTATATAAGTAAGTATATAAAAGTAAAAAATGCACAATACATAAACACTTGATGGAAATCAAATCGACGTGGAATTGCATTTCTTATACTATGCCAAATATTAATTTAACAGTATAGTTCCACTGACATTCGTCGAGCGGAAATAATAGAATTACGTTGTTAACTGGAGGTAACTGGCGCATTGGAGGTAGGTCTATTTCGCATTGGAGGTAGGCCTATTTCGCATTGGAGGAAGGCCTATTTCGCATAAACGAATAGATAGGTAATCCTTTATGGAACTACACGCATTCGTCGATTTATCATGCTATTACACATCCTATAGGCCTAAGAAAAAATGAAGCATCAACCAAGATGGTTTCTTACATACCTGAATCGATGCCCTTTCTGAATTTGAGCAGATCGTGTAGTCTGTGTCGTATTTTCACAGATTCAATGTCGTTTAGAAATGTGATAGAAGAACCCGCGATCTCTCTCGAATGATGACTATGCCTCTGCAATCGGAAACGATTATGTATACAAGGATACACTGGTGCATGTTACAGCAGGTATGTTCGCATGGATGACTTTGTCGACCTGATGAATTGACGTCTGTCGCTCCTCAGGTGCATCTCGATAGACTCTGAAGGTGTATAGGGTAGATGCCTCCCGCCGTCTTCCCTCCAGATTCATCGTTAGCCGTCCTCCACGTAGCCTCTGAGTTCCGATGCATTTCTTTAGCGCCTTTGCAAAAGCTAAAGTCGTGACACATAATATATCATATTTTTGTAGCAGAGATCTGCGCCAAAACGTCCTGAGCCAAAACATCCTGCGCCAAAACGTCACGAGTAAGAGGTATAGTAATATTGTCCGACACTGTTCTCGCCATCAATTTTTCGCCATCATTTTCTCGCCATAAACTTTTCGCCGCCATAAATTTTTCGCCAGTGCACTTGTTTAGCAATCTATTTTTCGCAATCATTTGTCAGCCGAAGCCTCTAGAAAACACATCGCTGTAGCAACCTAATCTTCAGATATCCTCAGGACCACCACACTACGCAACATATCTACTGATAGTCGATTAAAAGTCTTATGTTTACGGCATAAGTGGTGTGGCATGAGTAATAGCTAAGCGCTGTTTAAGTAATTATTTCGAAACGTAGTTCCATCAGAACTAGACATGTTTGTAAGTATTTACAGCTTCCATGGCTGAGGCCTTGTGCGTGCATCAAAATTAATAAACGCAGAATTATGTGTTAATTTCGTGTCCAGCTGAATATGCTTTCTTCATGTTGCTAATGCATTTCAAGCTCATCGATCGATCAGACGCAACCAATACTAATTTAAGAATTAGGATTCTTCATTAATTTTCACCTTTCACCAGAATTTTAATCACGCAAGGCATGAACGAGGTGATAATCAACACTAAGACTAAAATAGTATGAAATGGTCTAATCTAGGCCTAAAGCTTAGTACATGACACCTTAGTCACATGCGGCTATATATAACACTGAACAAAGTAACGGCATGTGTATGGTGAAGTGTGGGAAGAATGGTGTATTGCATCGTAGATGGAAGAGAGTGCATGGAGATGTAGTAAATAGATCATATTTATAGATGTTGGACCTACCTGTTGGCTTTGAGTTTCGCTTATACAGCCGTTAGACTATTCAGTTAGCTATTCTCATATAACCAAATCCATCAATTTCCTGTTATATGTACTGAGTTTGTGGTTGTGGTTACTTTGCTAGTATTGTCTCGTTCAGATGCTGAAAGACGTAGATTCAGCCCGTACATTTATGGCTTAATTCAAAAATACACGTTCACCTTAAATTGGTGAGCATGTACCGTATCCTTGGCTGAGACCCTCGTTTGCATCCGCTTTTGGTTCTAGTTCAAGTGCAACTCAAAGGTAAGACAAGAAGCCTTTCTGTAGATACGCATTTTCAAATCAAGTTAAGGCAGATAATGACCACCTCTTTCAACGAACACAAATCTGTACGAAAGTTATACACTGAGACTCGTAGCGTGATGACTCATTCGCAAAATTAGATAGTCTTGTGTCTGAATAATCGTGCTCTTAAACGACGCAAGCTCAACTGCAATAATAGAAATGCGATCTTATAATAATATCTCGTAGATTTTGGATCCCGTGAGACGGAAAAATGTCCAATATTTTTGATCATAACAGAGACGATTGATGCGTCTGGATGATTGCAAATTAAACAGATGATTACTACAACATTATGATTAGGCGATTGATCACTTCTTATCAGATAATAATATTATACGTTGTTAGCCTCAAGTGATGGCCAATTATTCGTTGTCCATTCTGATGCTTTACTTATGATACTCAAATCTACTTCATTCGATTGAGTTGACAAGGGCAATCAAGGCACCTCAGATCTGTTCAGTGAAAACATCCATTGACACTGTCATCGCCCTTCATCAGTGGATATAAAGAGAGCAAACACGGTACATTAGACCCTTTGCTAAAGTCTGTCAGACAAGCAATGTTGTGACAGACCTTATATAGACTCTCTCTGGTTATGACTTGCGCAAGTGGATTTATAACCGTACTAATCCAAGAGCGGATAACATTACTCGATGAGGGTTTGTAGTTAGGAAGCTAAACAAGAGTTATTAATGCTATCCGTTAGATTGTCTTCATTTTTATATTTGAACATTGCGTTATTTTGACTCGTATCATTTCAAAAGCTGGCATACTTGTGTATGTCCCTCTTAAGCTGCCAAGTAAAGATGGGAGGATTAGGAATTCGTCGAGTCACCTCGCTGGCGCTTCCCGCCTTTTTGGCTTCCGCTGCCAGCACCCGACCACTGCAGTCCTCCATGTTAGGCAGCACCTGGTCCGACGTCGACGGACTGCTTGAGAAGATGGAACATCTGTGGTTCACCGAGAGTCAAATGATGCGTCCGGACAATGATACAGCAAACAAGCAATCAAGCTGGGACAAGCCGCTACAGCAGAAGGCAGCTGCCGAGCTGAGCACTACCCAAACCGACCCATACCATCAGGCGCGATTCAAGGCAGCCGCAGCACCGCATGCCGGAGACTGGCTCTTTGCCCTACCAATCACTTCAGGTGGACTTCGGCTAGACGATGAATCTGTCAGAATAGCGGTGGGTCTCCGTCTGGGGACACGCATTTGTGAGCCACACGTATGTCCATGCGGGTCACGAGTCAATGCGAAAGGAGCACACTGGCTTTCTTGTGGTCTTGGCCCAGGGCGTTTCGCCAGGCACGCAGCATTAAACGACATAATCAGTCGTAGCCTCACACGCGCTGGTTTCACAAATATTAAGGAACCCCCGGGACTCTCCAGAACGGACGGAAAACACCCTGATGGTCTGACGCTGATCCCTTGGCGAAGAGGACGGAACCTGATATGGGATGCGACAGTGATTGACACCGTGGCTCCATCATATCTCCAAGCGACGTCATCTTCGGTGGGGGCTGCAGCGGAGGTGGCTACCACCAGGAAGACCATCAAGTACAGCCAGCTCGCTGTCAGCTATCTCTTCATTCCATTGGCCTTTGAGACCATGGGCCCAGTCAATAACGAAGGAATAGACTTCATCAAAGACTTGGGTCGCCTTCTGACACATGTCACCAGAGACCCTAGAGAGACAAGCTACTTGTTCCAACGATTGTCAGTGTGCATTCAGCGCTTCAACGCAGTTGCCTTCAGAGGCTCTTTTGTGCAGCTGTAGTTTAACCAAATAATGAAAATAATAATAATTGATAAATTGTCGTGCTTTTATTGGCGCTACACTATAATTATAATGATTATAACTAGATTATAATAATAATAATAATAATAATAATAATAATAATAATAATAATAATAAGAAGAAGAAGAAGAAGAAGAAGAAGAAGAAGAATTATAATAATATCAATTTAAATTATAATTATAATTATATTTATATTTATAATTATAATAATAATGTAGAAACGACGCAGTAATAAGAAACGACGCAGTAATAAGACCAAAATAACGACGTCGCTAGATGGCGGCACATGTTAACAAATGATTATATAGGCGGAGATGGGAAACGGCGTTATTTTAAATTATATTATGCTATAATGACATTTGACTTACTTAAAAATTGCATAAAATTGTATACTTTCATATTTCAAAGTAACTTTTCTGCGAATTACTGAATTAAATAGTTATTAACGTTAGTAAGTTTTGTCGTTGGAAACTTTTTATAAATGCCGAAACACGCTATAAAAGACGTCTGGACAATACGTCGTTATCGCTTCTCGGCCTTTTGGCCAAGATCAAAGCGTTTACTTACTTGTCGGCTTAATACCTGACATGTACTTTAACCAGACTGCGTGAGGCCTTCTGGGCTCTCGGCCTAGGCTGGTGGTCAGATAATCCCTGATCCGCTACCCTGGTTTTAGTACCTCCCCACTGAGGGAGAAATTAAAAAAAAATAAAACAGCCTAGGTAGGCCTACTACGTTATTACAAGGCCGAAGCTTGACAGGTAGTGTTAGACCGTAAGGCGTGCTGTCCAACACGCCGATCGCATGCGGCCCGTTTTAAGTGACCCGCTCGACGACTACAAACCCAAATATCTGAAAGAAAAACTTCTCTCAAACTTTCAGCCTAAATGTATCCATTGCAGTATTTCTGAATTTGACTAGTCGCATTCTAATCAACCGCAAACATTTGACATTAACTGAGAAATTTGAGATAATATGTCCGAAATTTAAAACCAAAATGACCACCGCGTTTCCGTTCATTTGAGTCGAGTTCAAGCGATCTCAGCATAAAATTTTGGACTTATATAAAACTTTTGCCAATGTAATTTCCTGTGTTTTGCGTTACGGCTGAAATATCTGTACCCGTCTTTCTAACAACCTCTTGGCTGTGGACGGTTCCCTCCTCGTGTGTCCTTACTAAATACACACAAACAATGAGTGAAGTGATGGAGTTAAATGGTGTCGAGGGTGAGGGTGGTATCTTCAATGTTAGGGCAAAGAATGTCGATGCGAGCTTTAATTCTTTCAAGTGCGTACTACAGTAATGCCCGTCTTTCAAGAAACACAATATTAGCAAAAAGATAAAGCAAAGATAATACAGAGATACAATTAATGTAGCATAAAGGTTACACAAGGGCAACTGTGGCTTTACCACTGAATTGATCAGTAATACAATAGTAAAACAATGGTAACACATGCGTGGCGTAAGGTGACACAAAGGCAACACAAAGAAAACACAATCGTAATAAAAGAGTGCCAAAAAAGGCAACACAAAGGTGACAATTATTTGCGTAACCCTTCTCCTTTATGAAAGGCTTGGGCCTCGCGCTGTCAAAGCGAGAACACTCACGGAGTTTTGTATTAAATAGCATTTGATGAGAATGTTTTAGAGGTTTGGTCAGAATTCAAACTGCACCAAATGCGATCAGAGTGTCACGGCTTTAGCTTTGCAAAGGCGCTAAAGATATACATCGGAACTCAGAGGCTACGTGGAGAAAGACTCACGACGAATTGGAGGAAGGACGGCGGGGGCATCTACCTTATGCGCTTTCAGAGACTATTTAGATGCACTTAAGGAGCGACCGGTCGACAAGGTCATCCATGGGAATCGCCACGAAGACGAAATTCGACGCCAGAGGCTGAATCTAATCCCTTAGCTGTTCGTCTAGGTAGGAATAGCGGTCACTTTAACGACGACGAGAATCCTCCAGCCGCCAGGGCAGCGATCGGTAATATGAGACCGAAGCAACCGCTCTCAACTGGTTCCGACGCCCAATAAACCGAGGGCAGGGCTGAAAGAGACGCTACGATATTAACGGTTTTATTATATCAGTTTTTTTTCCATGAAGGTTTTTTCCATCTTATTTACAGGACAACAAAACAATACCATAACATCAATGTCAAATGGTTTTAGTTGATGTAGATTGGCTAACGCTTTTACTTTAAAGGTTTTTGTATATTTTAATTGCGTTGCATTGATTGTGTTAATTAGATGCTTATACAAACATGTGATAATTAATATTGACTCATTTTTGTGATTTCATATATATACATGCATATGTGACAAATGTTAATGGAGTTATATTAGAAAGTCAAAGTGAGCACTTTGTGATTTATGCAAAGCTGTAATTCACTGAATTACACCTTGGTATAATATGATAAACTAATGTTATAAACATACATTATATGAAAATATTTCTGTAGTACTGTTTGATAGAATTAGAACATCATGTAAAATTTTCATGTTAAAAGATTCTTTAAAAGTTTGATGATTATATAATGTACATAGAGACTGGTCATACACAATTTGTTTTATTTTGAACATTTCTTGATGCAAATATTAATGCAAATATTGTTACATTTGCATGAAATACTATATTACACGTATTATTGATGTTATTAATACTATTTTTATTTATGTTGTAAAACAATGAACACTAATGACAGTTTAAAAATCAGACAGTTTTGAATGTGTCTTTTGGACGCTATGAATTTCTTTGCACTGTGCTGTAAATGTTTCAAATTGTCGTCAACGGCCATAGATGTCATATGACGACGTTAAACTGTGGATTAATAAGTGCGTATAATGACATCAACTAGGGTGACCATCGTTTTTTAATTTTACTTTATTCATTAGTTAACCACTAATTTTTTTGAAACCTAAGAATTGTGACATTCGGTGGCCAAATGCTATCTAAAGTACTTTACATAAAAAGTCATCCAGCCTGAACTGTAATGACGTCACGACCCTCGATCATGTGGTTTCTACCGAAGAAGTTGATTAACTTTTTAATCTAACTGATTGTTAAGGTCAACGATAAATGTTATCTATTATGTTTAACTAATGTAGCGCCTTTATTGCATGTTCTTTGAAAAACTCTTATATCTGACGCTCATCAATAAAATATGGTATGATATGAAAACTTGATGTAGCGCCTCTCCCGGAAATCTACACAAAGGCGCTCTCAGGGCTTGGCAACCTGATGTTAATTGTGATTTCTACGATTTTTTAAGACAATTAGCAAAAGTATTCACATTAATCTGAAAGAGTCACCAATGGCTGGCCCACGAACAATGTGGAAGCAAATAGCAGATTTCTGTCAAAAGCTGGTAGATGGCATGGATGTTCAGAGTCTCTAGGCCAAGCTGCGCAGATTAGGTTGAGCGACAATTATGCATATGTTTACCTGATGCAGTGCCTTTTACCAGATGTTCTTACATTTTTAATCTTATATTTGTCGCCCATCAATAGCGCCTTTTCATGAAATCTACACTGATGCGCTATCTTCGCTAGGCAAATTATGTTAATTGCATTTCAGGGACTGTCAGAACAAATTATTAACAAAGCAACGTTCAGTAAGCTAAAGGAGTCACAGTGTCTGGACCACACACGCGTGGAATAAACCAACGGATTACCATCAGAAGCTGACAAATTATGGTATCACGACAAAATGTTCACAGACAAAATGTTCAGCGACAATATGTTCACGACATAATGTTAACGACATAATGTTCACGACAAAACGTTCACGACATAATGTTCACGACAAAACGTTCAAAACGTTAAATCAAATTAAAAGCAGAAAAAAATGTATTAACTATTATTTAACATCATTAGATAGATCATAAAAGGACTAGAACGGTTTGTTAAAAACACTAACGGCTACCCTATGCAAAAAGGAACCATGTCTAAACTACGCAAATTATTCTTATGACTCACGCTGGCTTTCCGTATTTTGGAAATCGAATTCGGAGTTATGGCTGCGCGGGCATTCCGTATATTAGTTGCGCGGGAAAATTGTAGATGTAAACAACCTTCTGCTTAAATATTAGAATAAATTGACAAATCATTCAAAAAAAATGCAGAATACTCGTTTTCAGCCGACTCAAAAGAATGGCGTCCTCTTGCAAAGTGAAGATGGCTTTTGTTACACAAGACACAGATCTGCAGCCGATGCTCAAACAGAATATTGGACGTGTGATCAAAGAGGCCGATGTCCTGGACGCGGAATCACTAGAAACAACAGACGCGAGTTCGAGCAAACCACAGAACACAATCACCTGCCAGATAGATTGAGATTTGAGATGCGCACCATCAAAACAGATTTGAAACAAACGGCTGCAAATGCAGTTGGAGGTGATACTACTACTACTATACTTCAAGCTGGTTTGTTGCAAGCATCTGGCCCGGCGAAGGCAAGATTGCCCAGAATGGATCACCTGAAACGGAACATCCAAAGAAGCAGAAACAGAGCTCAAGTGCCACTTCCTCTGCCACATAGTAGAGATGAGATTGATATTCCTTTAGAATTTCAAGTTACTGGCAACTTAAACCACCCGGAACAATTTCTGCTTTGGGATTCCGGTCCAGCCATAAACGGTGATGAACGGATTATAATTTGGGGAACTCAACAGAATTTGGATTTTCTTCGCGGTTGTAATGCAATTCTGATGGACGGGACTTTTAAAACCACTCCTGACCATTTTCAACAACTGTACGGTATACACGGAACTCGACTGGAGGGTCCCGACCAGAAGCCCGGAAAAGCTGTTCCTGTGCTGTTCCTTTTACTTCCAGATAAAACAGAAGGAACTTATGTTCGAGCTTTCAATCGACTGAGTATAGTTCTTCCAGGATGGCAACCGGATCGGGTGATGATGGATTTTGAACGAGCAGCAATTAATGCCGTGCAGACGACGTGGCCAAATGCGCAAGTTACCGGTTGCTTTTTCCATCTGAATCAGAATGTATGGAAAAAGATATAGGAACTAGGCTTGTCTAATTTTTATGGTGAAGATGTTGACAATGCAACAAAATTAAAAATGATTTCTGCACTGGCATTTGTTCCGCCAGAAGATGTGATTAATAGTTGGGAACAGCTGCTGGTTATTCTACAACCATGGATTCAGCAGCAACCACAGGATATCCAAAATCGAATTGATGATCTTCTGATGTACTTTGAAGCTAATTACATAGGTTCTAATATTGCAGGTGTCAGACGCGTATCCCGTGTTGCTGCAATAGACATTTGGAATGTCAGGATGCGAACATTGGATCTTTATGGTAGAACAGACAATGAGGTTGAAGGGTTTCACATGAAGGTGTCGCATACACTGGGGGCTCAATTCCCCAACTTGTGGAAGTTTTTCAAAGGACTACAAGGTCTACAAGTTGAAACTGCAAAGCTCATTGAAGAATTAAACGCTGGAGTGATCGGACGAAAACAGAGGCCTGAATACATTCGACTAGCGGACCGGATTGCAAACGTTACTACTACTTGGCCAAATCGACCAAATTTGGAAACTTTTTTAAGTGGAATAAGTCACAATTTCTACCATGGTGGACACTAATTTAGTATGCAATTAAAACTTTTTATACAATATGTTAAACACTGTAATGACACTTTTTTTTCGTATCCTATAATTGTTTCGTTTTGTTACCAGTTTCTTGGAAATAGATAAGTTGTTTTGTGGATGTTTTTGATTGAAGAAAAAAAGGAAATATTTAAATGCGTCCGAACCCCAACCCCAACCCCCGGACGTCCACAAAGAAATCGAAATTTTTTCCCAAATTTAATCCGAAATCGCTTCAATCATTCAATTAATATCTTTTCGTATTAATGTACTAGACATTTGCTGTTTCTCAACAAGAAAAATAACAAAAAATCTGTGGGCGTCCAAATTGGCTTTCATGACACGCCCGCCCGTCCAAAACGTGCTCTTTAGGCCGACCCCCCCTCAGTGCGGACGTCTAAAATGCATGGTCCCTAAGCAGGCCCGTAGCCAGCCCAAAATTAGCAAGGAGGCACTGGACTGAAGCAGGGGGGGGCACACTAATAATCATTAAGTAATGTCCTTGGATGCTGGGCTTTTAGCGGGGGGAAGCACGGCCCCAAATTGCCCCCCCCGTGGCTACGGGCCTGTCCCTAAGTGCCATACAATGGCTCTTTCATACTGCTTCCATACATGTGAGCAAATTAAAGGCTCCAGCTAGGTCAGTTAGAAAAACTAACGTACGTTTTTACTGTGAACGTTGTGTCTGTGAACGTTTTGTCGTGAACATTATGTCGTTAACATTATGTCGTGAACATTTTGCCGTTGAACATTTTGTCTGTGAACATTTTGTCGTGGAACCCTATGAAACAATATATATGTTTAAATCGCTGCAGATGAGCGATTTAAACAGTTAAAGACTGTATTTATTTCATTTTACGTGGACGAGTATTAAGCTCTTATCATTTATTACTTTAACGAAACATCGGTGAGTAAGTAAAGTTAGTATTTTTTTTGTTAAAACAACTGCTCTATGGACGTTCATGATGAGCCAGTGCGAGATGTCTTTCTTAGACACCCCTAAAACGGAGGCGGTTGAACTATATATACACATGACGCAACAGCCGTTTAAATGCAACCATGGAATATAAGATTGTATTTAGTGCACACAAAGCCACAGTAATTAATTCACTCAACAAAAACGCAATTTATATACAGTCAAAAGTTATTGATTTTGAGGTGTCTGGACAGAGCTTAATATAATGTCATGGAAACAGTTCTTCGTTTTAAACAAATAACTAATAGTATTTCAACGTCAACTGCACTTTTTCGCGAATTTTCTCTTGCACATTAGATAAAAAAATTTTTTACAGAACGATTATCTGCAAATGCATAGAACAATACATTTAACAATATTGACCGCTTAGACTCAAAACAACCATTTACTCATGAATTGAATGATTACGATCCTTTCCCATCTAGCGCTGACTGTTTAAAGTATTATCGGATGACAATATGTTTAACATGAGTTGAATTTAATAAGGGATCAGTATACGTGAATATAAGCGGAACACATCAATGTTGTTACTAGCCTTATCTGTGTTTCAGTAAACAAAACTCCTTGTCAAATTAGCGCACGAGTTTCTGGATCTCAAACCCTATGCGCTTCTGCATAGTAATTATTTAACCAGCGCAGATTATTATACATGAACTTGGATATGATGATCAAATTGAAGCTTATTTCTACAGGAATGAGCTCGAGCTACATAAATTGTCAAACATTTCACATAATGAATGTATGAACAATGACTATTTCTACTTCAGTTGTAGGCGAACAAGTTTTTGTAGCTCATTTTCTCCATTTTCTCCACGTCACATTTCAAAAGTCTCCAATCTTCATATGTCTTCTGTTCCCATGGTCCATGTATCTCACCCGTACAGCACCACACTCCATATCAGAGGCCTACTCGTAGGTGCTCTCAGCCTAACCACGACGATGCAATTCAATCTTCAACAACTGGTAAAACAAAGGCGCATTACTCCTTGGCAACAGTTTCCAACGAGTGACGTCTGCACACATGTAAAGACGACTCGCAGCAGTTGTGCGAAAATTAATTATTTGCTGCATTTTAATGATACGACTTAATTAGAGGTGTTTAAGCACAACATCAAAAGAATACTATTATCTTGCGATCCTTTGTAATCATACAGTGTAATTGAACTGCAACTACCACCATCACCACCACCACCAGTCCATCTTCTGAATAATATCAAGTTCAGTAGGAAACTTGTTAAATAAAGGTGAATTACTCCTTGGCAACAGTGGCATCTCTAAGTGGAGTGTGTTCCAGGTGGAAAGGACCAACAACTGCTGCTTGGTCGAGGTGATGAAAATTATATTAATAGACACAATTATTTTCAGCCGCTTGAGTTAGGACGATTGACAACTATTCAAACTAACAACTTTCAACGGCATTGATTATACATGACGTCATGCCTTCATTTCAGTCCTAACCAATCAACTTATCGTGAAGGCTGCTGCATTTTGATTATTCGTGTCTTTGCTCTATATGACACCCTGTTATCTATAGACAAATAAAACGCATGCTTCTTGCTATGCCTCCATATTAGCAAATTTTTAAGTCTGTGTTCAGAACTTGAATTGCAGCGAATATAAAAAGTTGAATTAGACACCTTTTCATTTATTGTTTCTAACCGTATATAAATCAAAATATATATTATATACACATACATACAAGTACTATGTTGTTAATTTATTGTAACATTTCAAGCAAATGACCTCGTCATATATTATTATAATTTTGCAAATTAATTTGATCAAATGGTCTATTGTTTTATTATTAAGTAGTAAAAGTAGTAAGTGCTATCGCTTCAATGACTTATCCTAAAGACATGACCACTTTAATTATGAGACAATTTAATTATTATACGACTTTTGGCCACTTATTGCAGCTAACAATTGAACAATAATGATGCATATAATAGTGTCTGAAATAACAAATTCAAAGGTGTCTAAGGTGAGCCGTATACTTTTTCTACTGCTCCATAACCTAGGCCATCAAAGCATGGCGTCGACGGTTCGATAGGGTCACCCATAATTTGAGATATAACGATATTAATTGCAAATTGATTTGATCAAATGGTCTATTATTAGTATTATTATTATGGTCTTCAATATTAATTAATTGTAATGGCGTCCGGAGTAACCCTGCTAGTTGGACTTCTGAGCAGCGAAAGTTCCCTTGAAAGCAACTGCGTTTTAGCGTTGAATAATCATCGAGATGCGCTGGTAGAGAAACGTCGTCTCCCTCTGCTCCCCAGTGACGGCGCTCAGTCTGTGTCCCAGTTCTGAAAGGAAGCTTTGGCCTTCGGAATTGATGGGGCCAAAGGTTTCGAATGCCACCGGTGTGAAGACGTACGTGGAGGCTAGCTCGGCATATTTCTGAGTTTTGAGGTTCGCCGCCCTCTCGGCCGCAGCGCCCGCTCTTTGTGATGTTTCTGGCAGATACGACGTTGCCATTGTGTCTGAGACTGTCGCGTCCCATATCAAACACCGCCCCGCCCGCCATGGTATATGAGTAAGTCCGTCTGGTTTTTACCATCGGATCGGGTCAAGCCCACCGGCTCTTTGACAGCGGGGATCCCTGCACGGATTAAACTTCTACAAATAAGGTCGTTCAGGGCCGCGTGTCTGGGCCAGCGTCCCAGGCCCAGGCCACATGAGAGACCGTGATATCTGTTTCTCTCGACCAGGGCACCGCATGGGCAGGAATGAGGTAAACAGACAGGTAACCCAAGTCTGTAACCCACCGCCACCCTCAGGGACTCATCGTCAAGTCTCAGCCCGCAGTTTGTAATCGGTAGGGCTAAGAGCCAGTCGCCTGCGTGTGGTGCTGCCACTGCTCTAAGACGTGCCTGATTCTGGGAATCAGGCATTCTGGAGGCGAGGTTTGCCACTCCGAGCCCGATCGAAGGGTCGTCCCCTCTCGATTGTTTGTGAGCCCAAGCTTCTTCCGGCTCTGGTACTCCGCTGGTTTCCCTCCATTTGGCCTGAAGGATCTTCAGGGCAGGGCCCTTTTTAGGCTTTCCTCGCAGAATCCTTGTCTGAAGTATATCAGTGGCTGCTGCCGATGCCAAGAAGGCTGGAAGTGCCAGCGAAACCACTGATCGGATGCCCAGTCCTCCTCTTTTGATGGGCAGGGTGGCTTGGAGCCATGTCTCGTCGGTGAGAACAAGATTGAGCACCTCAGCGACGCCCACCCTCAAGGCCTTGTCATACTCCTCCAGTCCTTTGTGGCCTTCGCATGGACAGCTTCTGAGGGTATATAATAGTCGGGTGGCACTCAGCGAGTATCGGAGCAAGATGAGGGCGTCATGTGTGGCGATGGACGGTAGTTTTTCCATCATGCGCATTAGCTCCACTGTGCGCGCATTCAAAGTGTTCGTAAAGGCCGTATCCGTTGACAGAGGTGCGCCTAGGAGTGTGGCCTCTGAAGGGTTAGTCCATCTGAACTGTCTCAATGGTTCGAAGTCTCTCTGGATATCAGCAGAAGTCGAAATGATTTCGCATTTTGTTCGATTTAAGAAAAGGCCGAGTTTTTCACATTCGGTTTCGGGTCTGTTTATATCTTTCGCAACCTCTTCCGCTCTGCCACCTAGTGTTAGGTCGTCCAGAAAACCTACTTTGAGCGGCGATTTCATTTGGATGAGGATGGGCTGTAGAGGTAGACAGAAAAGTAAGGGACCCAAAGGGTCGCCTTGTTGGGGCCCCACTTTGGACAAGACACAGTATCGACCGAATTTAAGATGTGAGTGTTCCAAGTACGCTAGATTGCAAAAAGGTGCCAGTTCAGGAAGAATGTTATACAGTGCTGTCAACATTTCAAGTTTGTATAGGCTGTTGATTGCATTGGAGAAATCTATTTTGGCTATGATTGTTTCGTTGTCTAAACTGTTCAAAAATCGTCTTGTTGCGTGTACTGCTGCCTCACATCCTCCTGGTACACCAACTCCTACTTGTCTGGGAGAGAGGTATTCAGCAACTTTAGGCGCCGCAAAAGAGCTGGCACATTTGGCTGTCAGTCTGTGCCAATAGTAACCAATGACAATGGGTCTCAGACCTCCAGTGCTTTTCCTAAGGGCGAAGAGAGTTCCACCGAAAAGGGTTGCTCGAATCCCAGAAGGGCATTCTCCTGCGAGAAGCAAGTTTACGAGAGCCGCAATGGCGGCTAGCAGAGTTGGGGCCTGAGACTGGTTGGCTGACTAACTCTAGGATGAGCTGGGGGCGTAGGCCGTCTGGCCCACCGGCTGATCGCGCCGGTAGGCCAGACAATAGACAATGGTCTATTGTTTTATTATTAAATAGTAAGTGCTATCGCTCCAATGACTTATCATATATATATATGTGCGTGTGTGTGTTATTAGCCTATATATCTGGAAGATTTGTTTTGAAAACGTGTATATTTTTAGGTTTGTTGAAAATAATTCGTTGCTGAGTTATTGACATAGGTACTAAAGGTGGACGAAGAATATAATTCGTCTCATTTCTACAATAGTTTCACGACATCCTGTAGCATCAGAGGCTGCTGACGTCTTCGAAGTTATTTACGTAGTTTTCATCCGATTTCTTTATTTTGACTTTCTTTCTCCTGTCTTTCTTCTTTCTCTTGTCTTTCTTTCTCTTGTCTTTCTTTTTCTTGTCTTTCTTTCTATTGTCTTTCTTTCTATTGTCTTTCTTTCGTTTGTCTTTCTTTCTTTTGTCTTGCCTTCTTTTGTCTTTCTTTCTATTGTCTTTCTTTCTATTGTCTTTCTTTCTATTGTCTTTCTTTCTATTGTCTTTCTTTCTATTGTCTTTCTTTCTATTGTCTTTCTTTCTATTGTCTTTCTTTCTATTGTCTTTCTTTCTCTTGTCTTTCTTTCTATTGTCTTTCTTTCTCTTGTCTTTCTTTCTCTTGTCTTTCTTTCGTTTGTCTTTCTTTCTATTGTCTTTCTTTCGTTTGTCTTTCTTTCGTTTGTCTTTCTTTCGTTTGTCTTTCTTTCGTTTGTCTTTCTTTCGTTTGTCTTTTTTTCTATTGTCTTTCTTTCGTTTGTCTTTCTTTCGTTTGTCTTTCTTTCGTTTGTCTTTCTTTCTCTTGTCTTTCTTTCACTTGTCTTTCTTTCTATTGTCTTTCTTTCTATTGTCTTACTTGCTTTTGTCTTTCTTTCTTTCGTGTATCTTCCTTTTGTCTTTCTTTCGTTTGTTTTTCTTTCATTTGTCTGGCTGTTGATTCCGTTTCTGACACTTGTTTATACGGTAATATTTAACACATGGGTCTTATGTGTTTTTCATAACATATATATATATATATACATATCGTTATTTAATTTACATTTATATATACATGTTAGCATATATATGCACGTTAATTAGTTTTTTTGTGCTCTTTTTTGACCGTATCGGTTCTTTTCGTATTTTAGAATTTTTTTAACCATTGAGGTTGTTCTCTTTCTTCTTTACAGTGTTTACAAAGCACCAAAGCAATTTCATAACATTAACATAAAACTATCCATATCATATTTACAAACCAAAAAGTTCCATATTCATAGGCCATAATTTATAATGCATACAACATTCAATAATGTATAACAACATAAGAAAAGAATTGATAATTAATTCATACATTTGTTATTATTACAAAACAAACCAAAACAGGCCAACTTACATGTTGTAATCAAATACTGGTGTCCAAAGATAGTTACTATATGGCTTTTCTCATGTCCATTATCCAACTGCCCTAATTATATTAAGTTCCTTCAGTTAAGTTAAGAAGTAGTACATTGTACTCGCAGAACGTAATTGTAAATATTATTAGGCTATTATTAACCTATGATCTTTAATCTTTCCATTATTTGTTATCATGAGTATGTTATATACTTCAGTATATATATCTCTAATTGATTATATATTTGTAACAGTGTAATCGACTTTTTTCTGCACATTTTTTAATTAGTAAGTATGATATGTTATTTTTTACAAGTAAATAATAAATACTCAACTGTTTCAGCCATCTGACATTTAGAGTCTGGTAATTTGAGCTTCACGTTTCCTTAGAAAGTCCATAATTTTTTTAACTGTGGAAACTACAGGCTGAATAGATTTATAGGAATTGCCTTTTGGTTCACAGTTATATTCAATTTGCCATTTATTAATTACATAGTTCTTTATTAAAGATTTAATTTCCTTTTAATTCTAAGTAATTTGTTGACTTGATCTGAAATATTTCTAGTCCTTTTATTGCAAAAATGTCTGCCGTTTCATTTATATTTAGACCGATATGGCTAGGGATCCATGCTACAACGATTATGTCTTACTCTGCTTTTGTTCAGTGACATTATCTGTAAATTCAGGATAGCATGAAATATAGTCTGAAGAAACAGGTTAAAAGGTGTGTAAACTGGCATAATAGTATTCGTTACGGCAATTGCTAACAACATCTGACGGCTATCAAGTTCTATGAAATCGATCTTAGCCTTTTTACAACGATATCGTAATTTGAAAATATAAATAAGTCAAACATTCAAAGTGACTTAAGCAGTCGTAGATTGTTTTTACATGACATTTTCATAGATTCATTTGCGTAAATGATAGTTATTTGGCACTAACTGGGGGCACCCGGCGTTCGCCCGGATTTAAACAGGTTTCTGGCCCTGGAGAGGAGGAAGACGGTGGCGACGGGCTTCACCAACCCCTCTACTGGGTGTCGTAGGTGTTAAGCGAACGGTGAAGGTTTCGATTGAAAAGCTATAAAACTGTGCAAACGCATCGCCTGACGAAGACAAACAGACAGAGAGATCTCTTTATTTATAATATAGATTTAACGACCGATGTGACCCATCTGACCAAAACCAATCGTAAGTCGGATTTATTGCAATTTGAGTGTCATATACCATTTCAAAGGATAAAGATAGATCTGTGATGCATACATAAGATCGCACAAGTCAACAAATCACAGAAGAGGAAGTATGTCACAAAATATAAATACGTATATATATATATCGTATATAATGTAACGCAGCTAATTCACCCCACAAAAAATCCTGCGGGCCCCCATAGTATTATGTAAAAGGGTGATCTTGCATTAAGCTCTCACTTTCAAGTGCTGTTTTTGTGTTTTGTGAAGGGGACTCCTGAAAAAGCAGAGATAGGTAGGCCTTACATGAATACATGAATACGTACATTCAATTTCGACTTGAACAATGAGTCTATGAAACATTTATATTAACAACTACTTTTAAGGGCAAAACAATTTCAATGCTGTAACCACGATTTTTACATGATTCTTGGTTTCAATGTCTAAGATTTACATTTATAAAGAGTAAAACTTATCCATATCCTATAGGTAAAGTAGACTTTCTGTGTGTCCCTCTGTCCGGCGATGCATTTCCACAGTTTACAGCTATTGACTAGAAACTTTCGGCGTTTGCTTGGGGATCACCTAGGACACACAGTAGAGGGATTTCTGAACTCCTCAGTCGCCCTCTTCCTGGTCTCCATGGCCAAAGCCTACGGCGCACCTCTCACACATCCAAAAAAGTTAAGTTTCCTTCTTATTCGCCAGGATCGTGTCACCTGCGACATATCGTACATGTACCAGATATACAGTATCGTTTGCACAGTCTGTCACGTGGGTATGTATTATAAATACTACTTGTGTACATGTATATAGATTCTGTGAATGTGCCTCTCTCTCCATTGATGCATTTGCATTGTAATGACTTTCTGGATCAACGCACAACATCACAATGGCGCCAGATTCTCAAAAATAAAGGGAATACAGAGGTTTTTTCCGTAGACAGAAATTTGCATCACTTACAGCATATTATTTATTTTTATTATTCAACAGTTTAACGAAATCTTATAGCAACATAGGCTGTTGACGTCTTCGGAAGTTGTTACATTTCAGTTCAATTTCGTATAATTAATTATTTATCTTTATGTTGTCTTTCTTTCTTTCGGTTTTCTTTCTTCCGTTTTTGTTGATGCATTTCTGCATGACTGGTTGCTGAGACAGCAATATTCGAAATATGGTTGTTGCAGACACGTCACATTATATATATGATTATTACATTTTATTCCTACATACATAAACATACATATTGTATAAATGTATATATATAATATACTTACAATGTACAAACACAGATAAGTAAAATTTATGCATGTGGCCTTAATGTCTAGGCCCATACTCCAGTTCAAACATAATCAACATCATAAAAATTCAAGAGTGTCTAAGTTGGAAACTAACGTGACAAGAGTTGACTTGCGATGTTGATGACTAGCGAAAATTAAGTAACATTAAGCTTTCACAATAATTATTGTTTTAAAACAATAAAGATGCGATAGATTGTAAGAATAATTCAAAACACACGTGTGTTATTTAACACAATGTCCTTACACCACGCAAAATATAGTTCCCGAGCTATGGCGCATAGGGTAGTTGATGACTAAGACTTGGTACCTTTTACCCGACCATAGACTTTGCAGGATTTTTGTTCGAACGGGAATTCCAATAACCAAATTGCAGGCGTAGTAATACATTACAAAGATATGTGATTACGAAGAGCCAATAAAAGTTTTTTGCTAAATATAGACCATAACCACCTTCAACGCTGGTTTCTGACGAAACTGTGAACTAAGACTTGGTACCTTTTCATAGATTGTGTCTCATATATTAAAATGCATATAAAGTAGTTCTACCTGTTGACCTGTAGTGCATGTGCCTCATAACTCGCCTGTTATCCAATTTCCTTTATTTAGCGACCAATACTTGTGGAAGGTGTATTGTGTAAATGCATGCTTGCCATAGCAGTGGATATATATTTCACAATTAGAAGGCTCTTTATATTCAAATTTCTCAAATGCTCAGCCAAGGCCAAGATGTCAGATGCCAAGGCTATGTCTCATCAGATGTCAGATGCCAAGGCTATGTTTCATCAGATGTCAGATGCCAATGAACCATGAAAATGTTCTGCAATGGTTTAGTCTATCATTTGTCTTGGCTGAGTTAGAAGCTGTTCCTTGCAAGACTTTTCATTTTCATCAAAACTGTTCTATATCGCATAAATATGTTTAGCCAAGTGTGTATATTCTAATAACGCACACTTAATAAAGTTGTAGGCTAAGCTTATTTCTCTTCATTAGTATAGTGTAATTACGTTGAACTATTCATTATTTAGCAAAGTATGGAAGGCGGAAATTTACACCAGACAATGACAGCAGGTATTGCTGATGGTACCACGCGAAGAGTCAGAAGACGTCTGTTGGATGTATCTATGAAATACATAAAGACCTATGCGCACCCAATCACACACACACACACACATTTCAAACCATGGACATCATCCAAATAAGCAACCTCAGAGCCGTACATACGACCCTCGTCAATTCTTGTCAATTGTTATGCCTGCCGGTTCAATTATAAATACCTTTCACATCTAGGGGCTTTCACCTCTAGGGGCTTTCACCTCTAGGGGCTTTCACCTCCTAGGGACTGCTTAATTTATAGACATGTAAAGTGAAATTTCGATGGGGATTGTCATTGAATTGTACATAAATAATATATAACATGCAAAGCAAATTTATTTAGCATAAGCATAAGCAATGAACTGTAAATAGACACAATAAGGAAATAATTAAATGTCATCCTTCTTCCGTAATCGCATTGACCTCGATTTACTGTCCTTCAGAAGCCATTATAATTATTTAATGTCATCTAGTAAAAGGTAATTAAGCATGAGAAAAGTGAGTGATAGCCTATTTGAATGTTTGCATATCTTGCTTCGAAATGCCGTATTGCAATAACTGAGACACTCTGTAACATTTTGGTCATTAGTGTCATGGTAATCGCACTGTTTGCGCGTCAGTCTTTAATTTGAGAGTTGAGGTGAAAACCCCTAGAGGTAAATCGTCCGGTGGTGAATCGTTCGATGGTGAAAGCCCCTGATACCCTATATATATATATATATATAGATGGAAGAGTATAGGAAGGGATATGTATTCAAGCATTGTGACCTGCACAGCGTCTATCATTATAAACACGCGCACAACACAGATGCCATGGGCTGAGGTCCAAACACAGTCTTGTTCAGAGGCGATTTGTTTCTCTGATCTGGTCAACTAGAGCGCTGTAATACACAGTGAAAACCTATGTCCAATCAGATGTCAAGAGCAAATGTACCGTCTAGCAGCTAACCATGCCCCCAAAACTTGGGCTTTAAAATGTGTCTTGTAGTTTACAGGGTGTTGCGTTAAAATCCGAATCGCATTTGCTTCAAACACCAACGTACGCTTTTGGATTTATGTGGAGAGAATTTCAGAGAGGGCCGTCTCAGAGTTTGAAACTAATAATTATTTCATGCATAGTTGAGGAAGTTGTAATTATTATTATTTAAAAATACTTATAATTATGTGCGAAAGTATTCGAATTAATAACTAACATTGTGATTGTAACATGGAGGCTTTCTCGATTTAGCCTAGAGTCGTAGAAACATAGAATGTCACCTGTGCTGGAAATGCCTCAGTGAACGCTAAAACTAAAAAAACAAATAGAATAATCGGACAAGCAGTTCTTCTCCTTTGGTAAAATTATGTCATGATTCAAGTTAAGCTGACTGTATTTCCTGGTAACTATTTGAAAGTCATCGTACCTTTCCACCGGCGCCATATTCTTCTCTTAAATCGTTGTTTTGTTAGTCGTTTAAACCAACAGACGTCGACTGATGCCAAAGTCTTAATGACAAGTTCGTCTTTCTGGTGTAATGACAAATTCAGGATCCAATACAGATATGACTTTTCTAAGATGATGTCTAACAACTCAAGTGGAACATCGCTCAACTGAAAATCAAATTAGTTAACTTATAACATCAGTCAATCGTAAAGAATCCATGTTTTTGATTTTTAAACATATTCTTACGCTGTGATTCTTTAACATTCCTAAGCTATGTTTCATAGATATAGCCGTAGTATTTAAAATAAAATCACTCTCGTCACTTCAGATGTTATAAATCTAATATTCAAGGAACGACCAAAGGACAGTTTCCTACCGATAAACTTACACCTGATTAACTTCCTAAAAGACTGCGTTCAAAACCTCTGAAGGTCATTATCGCCATTTTGCCGACCTATTCAGACAAACGTGGGGAAAATAATATCCATGGTATTAGTGGGGTAACTACTTACTTGGTTGGCGAGTAGGAAAGCTGTCGAAGGTCTTATTGTGTGGGTGTGCAGCAAGACCTTGGCAGTTATTAGAAAAGGTAGCAGCATTCCGATGCAGCATCGGTGATGTATAACAAGGGAGCTCAGTCAATCCCTGTTTGTGCCATGATTGCTGTGAGGAAACCTTTCGACGGCGGTAAATTAATTAATGGCGCAAAACGTAACAGTTCGCGACGACCCCACGCGAACTACATTAAGTTAGAACAACTGTTTAGAGAAGGTTCTATAATATATAAATAAAAAATTCCTGTTGTATGAACATCCAAGGGATTCTAAGTATGCATATGCAGATATCCAACACTTTCTGTTATTCGACAGCTGCATCTCGACTGCCTTGGTTTTCAACGGTGTTTCGGTGCAAGAAAACACGCGTGTCCGGACGAAGGAAGAAATGTATGCCCCTATAATAACGTAAAGTTAATAGTCTGTTTTTTTGAGTGGTCGAATTGGACGAGGCCATAAAATCGAACTCATGCGAGCTGCCAACAGCTAAACGCATACATGTAATTTCAGTCGATGGCTGGTCTCATTATTTTTAAGTTCGAGTTGCCAGACTTCTGTGTGATGAGAGCTCTATGTTTGGATGTCAATCTATTTATTAAAGGATTCAGATGAAGCAAGTTGTAAGGGTTTGTTCATGCAATATCTAAGTTAAGTTCGTAGGAGAATTCGTCGCACGGTTGTCTGGTCGAGTCTCGAAGGTGGAGCAGAACCTACCGAAAAGAAGTCGAAGACGGCACAATTGCAGTTGTACCGCAGAGCAATGTTGCGCGAAGGACTTGCTCAAGGTCCCTACACATTGACGCCTACTGTGCCACACGCACATATTTGTAGTGGAATCGACGAAGATTATTTTATTAATGTATTATTTAGTTTAAATGTGATTGTATCTATTATTTTTGTTCATGCGAACATTTGAATCAGGCTATAGAATATTTGGATCTGCTGTGTACCAAATGAACTCTACATGTCCATTACAGACCTATAGCCGTTGCTAAAGCTAGCTAGTAATCGCGGCGATAACGACATCGGTAATTGCCTTAATTATTACAAAACCCACCGCATTACCAGACTCGGGCATCTGACAGCAAGAGATAGAGGGATAAATAGAGAGATAGGAAGGAGACGTAGAAAGACAGACATTATGGGAGATTATGGGCAAAGGCGACGGTAGTGACGAGAGATGACAGTAATCTCGGCGAGAGGAGAGGTCCGATGGACGGTGACATGGGAATGGAATGTAAGAAGGAGGTGGGAAGAGGCGAAAAGGAAGAATACAGCGACAGGGAAGGAGAGATTTAACAGACAACCGACAGTGGAAGTGAAGAATGTCATAAATATGGGACAATTTTTAGTTGATTGGGAAATTCGCCATTGTCAAAGGAGAAATTAATAATCGACGCCAATGGGTGAACTATGAGTTCCATGATAGGTTGAATTAGAGATCTAATTCATCGAAACCGGTACTACGAGCAGATTTGAGAGATCGTGTAAGTGCTTGTATTGCCTCTGGAGAAGTAGGGTAGATGGCAAAGGAATTAGGAAGGGGAAACTTTCAAAAAGGTGGAAATAGGAAGGTCATTCAAGGGAATTTTATTCACCAGATCCTGGGCAATATTACTAAAATAAGAATTAAATCTTTTAGCGATTAGTGCTCAGTCCGAAACTTCTCTACCACTAATAGTCAAGAATCTAACGGACGAGTCAGGTTTTTTGGTTTTTAGGATCAACTAGATAGTATGCCATGTCTGTTTGATGTCACCTTTGAATTTGAGGAATTCATTTTTATAGTGATCTTTTTCAAGTTTATTTCTCAAGGTTTTGACTTTGTTACGATAAGTCTTATACTTCACATTATTAGAGGGAGTCGGGTCCTTTATGAAACCAGCATACAGTTTAGCTTTCTTGTTTCGGGACTTAAGAAGACCCGATGTCATCCAAGGCTGCTTAAGTTCACTTCGGCGTTTCTGGTTTTTGGCATAAATGGGAAATGCAGAGTCATAGGCCTTTTTTATGAGGTGATTAAAAACCTGATGAGCAGCATTCGTGTCACTGTTGGCACAAGCTTGATCAAAAGGCGACCAATCAGTTTGACTCAGTAAGTTATTAAATATAAGTTTGGCATTAGAGTCCGAGCGACGGGTATACGTTGGGAGAGGGAAGCTAGTAGTATCCGGTTTATGGTCTATGTAAGCCAGGATTGGAAGATGGTCAGAAGTATCATCAATTAAAATAGTAGAATTCGGTACTTTAGCAATCCTATTAGTGAACAGGTTATCAATGAGAGTAGCTGTAGTTGTAGTTATCCTAGTCGGGCGCGTGAAAATAGGTAGAAAAAAACTTGAGGATGTAACATGAAAGAAATCGATGGTGAAGTTATGGTCAGCTGTCTTCAGGAGATCGATGTCGTAGTCACCTATCAAGTAGGTGTCCTTATTCTTATGTTGAAAAACTGTTAACAGCTCAGACCATTCGGTAATAAACTCAGATAAGTCACTGCCATCTGTAGATGGAACCCATAATAAAATAAGTACCATTAGGCAGTGGAAACTGTAGAAAAAGAGCTTCATAAGTTAAATGTTTCAAGCACTTGGTTGGTAAGGCACAAAAGGAATAGTATAAAGATTCCTTAATAAGACAATCCACACCACTCCCACACTCAGAAAAACGGCACTTATATTCAAAACTATACCCTGGAACAAGAATATTAGCAGCCTGGGAGTTATCTAACCACGTCTCAGTCAGAGCCAAAAATATCAACATCAAGTAAATGTACAAGGTATTCGAAGTGTTGGAGCTTTGGAATGAGGCTTCTACAATTAATATGCATGAGTGAATGTCGATTCTTATTTCGCAGGTTTAGGGTCTTAATAGAAAAGTGAGTTGAGTATACGGTTTCGCTAGGCCTCCTGTCAAAGTAATTAAGATCGGGATCTACATCTAGGTTGTTAAGTAGTAGGCGAGAGGGGTCTATATCGTCAAACAGTTCTAGTTTAGGACCATCCATAAGGAGACCCATCCTTGAATCCTCCATCGTTTCATTAGAGATCGATGCCTTAAATTCATTCTCATCTGACATGTGGTTATAAGGGAATGTTTGAATCAAGCATTTAGGCCAGTACCAGGGAGAGTTATCTTTAGTAATGAAGTAGTGATTAATATGGAAGGCGCTGAAGCACAGTCTACACTGGATCAAGCAATCACTTGAGCATATTGGAAAGGTGCACGAGCTACAGAAAAGGGAATTGCTCATTAGCGTCCCAAGCACAAAATAAACCATAACAGTTGCGAGTAAGAGAATTAAAGTAAAGAAAATGAGGGTAGTTCTGCACATTAGTTGAAGGGAGAGAATTGACTGGTATTCAAATAGTCTGTCTATCTCTCTGTTCAGAATTAGTAGACAGCATCACACAATTTAGTAACATAGGCCTACTTTGCTTAACCTAACAATGCAAAAAAAACATAAACTTATCGAACCAGACATTGGGTTGAAAGCAAATGGAATTATTCCGATGATCTATAGAACCTCAGATCTACAAGTTCACTTGGTAATTAATGAACGTTCAGTATTCACCGAAACTGGAAGTCAGTGTGAATTAGTCCAACGAGTAGGCCATAGACGATCGAGACAAACAACGACTCAGATAGCGGAGTAAGTCCTGCAACGTGGCAACTCTTGTGGGTTTTTCTCCCACAGCTTCTGTAGCCTTGATAAAGGTAATTCCACCATACTTCCAAGTGGAGGTGATCTTCTTATTCCGAGTGAGAGCTCTGGCCTTTAAGAATATGGTCGCATTGTGTTTTGTGAGGTTTTCATTCATGTAGATCTGGATTTCGGACTGCCTCCCTGAACGGGTACGCGCACGAAGTTGCATTCGAGAAGAGAAGACCGAGTCCCTGGCGAACTTAGATGTAAATTCGACCAGGACTGGTCGAGTCTGATTTCCTTTAGGTACCGCAATGCCGCAATAAGTACTTGCAATATCGGATCTCACCAGAGTCAGGCCCAAACGCGACTCACAGAGGTCCAGCACCGCATCGGCCGATTCTTGATTGCGATTTATTTTCTGGCGTCCACTTGAGACATCGACCGTAGCGGGGGCATCCTCTTTAAGTCCATGAATGATAAGGGAAGTCGCCCTTTTGTGAACTTCCTGCTCTTCCAGTTTTTTAACCATGGACTTATTTGTAGTTTCAAGGGCAGCCATTCTGGTCTGAAGATCAGATGACAGCGACTCAAATTTGTCGTTGATTTTCCCTTCAATCATTTCCCCTAGCGATGCCTTGAAAGTTGACATGACTTGTGCAACAATGTTTTGAACAAACGGCGTAAACGACTCCGTTAGCTTGGGGATTAATTGATCCATGGTGCGTTAATCTTGAAATAACTCTACGAGATCGTCAGATTTAAGCGTCTTCTTGGTCATAGTTGCGACTTGACAATTAGTCGAATGAATGCACAGACGTTCCAATTGAATGTTTACAATACTTCGAGTGGCAGGCCCATGCAAGTTCTGTGCATTAGGTCTAGACTCGACATCGACATAGATTATAACATCCAGTGAGTGTACGGATTATGCTTCTCACGTATAACCGCGGGAGGAGTGCCAACGCTTAAAAATCTTCGACAAATCCTCGACAAAAACCAGTCACAAACCGCAAAACCAATCAGAACCACAAAACAATCCGCATCAGCATCAAAATCTCATCTCTTGCAGAATAAGGAGTAAATTACGCAACGCTAACACATTAAAACTGTAGATGAGTCATGACTCACGACTGTACCGTCTACTCACACTGCCGATATTCATGCATACATCAAGACTACTACCACATTTAGTTGGCGACTTAGCGTAAAGACATCACCGGAAAAACCGAGGTATATTATCATTGGATTTCAAACGAACCGAAGTGGCAATCAAGAGGCCAATACATTAATTTTCGACCATTGTGATATTAAGAACATGTATGTGATGATGAACCAAGAAAGATGTTCAGCGGTCGATTACAACCTATCATTCCCGAATCAGCAATTTTCCAGAGCTTATAGAGATGACGCGACCTTTAACGAAAAATTCTATGGAATGGATCAACTCGTAACTCAGAGCAATATTACGCCGTCTGATTATAAGGATTTACATTCGGTATTCATTTTCGATGTGAGTAAGCAAAGTTAAAGTCATCTGTCGTAGACATCCAGATCAAGGCAACTTTCAATGCTGCCGTGCCAGCTGGAACGGATGCTTATGCAGTTGTCATTTCTGATAAATTGCTAAACTTCCAATCAGATTATCAGAAGATGAGCGTTGTATATTAAAGAAAAATATGTTCTATTATAAAAACATGAAAGTCTCAAAACTGAAATCGCTAATGAAGGAACACAGTATAAAAAGCGCAAGATTTGTGAACAAGCCGGATATGTTAAGGATACTCGTTGAGAAAGGTATTTTACCGGAATTAGAACTGCCAGAAGAGAAGGTGCTGGTGAAGGAAAAAACGAGGTACTACCTAGATACGAATATCTAAACACGATCCGTAATAATCCGATAAGCGTTGAAATCTTTGACAGAGATATGAATGAAACCGTCAACTACCCATCGTTGTATAAAGCAAGTATGGCGTTTAAAATTGGTACCAACTCGATACAGGCTAACAACGGTAAAGTGTGGAGAAATAAATACGAGATCCGTGTGTTGACATCAAGTTTTATTCATAATATTTAAAATGAGTACTCGTAAATTTATAGATTTCTCAACAATGGAAGAAGACGTAGTTTACACAGTTAAAACGAAGCAATATCTGTACGGTACAGTAGGCTAATTCTACCTGATTACGGTAAAGGCGCCGGATGAAATAGAATATTACACGAGCGTATTCGAGGGGCCATTGCTCGACAAATTGCAAACGAATAAAGAGAACAAGACATTTACTTTTACAAAAACGAAGATAGAACCGGAACGGGAATACATCTCGTCGTATATCGTGGTATCCGGAGATAGCGAAGTTGTTGAACTCGTGGTTTAAATTTTCAATGATGCTTCTTATTGAAAATCTTAGCGAGTTTAATCATCGTACACGAATAACTGCATCACGCCTAATCCGTGCTTCCCCGGTTCAGTACCACCGCGATGAAACTCATAAGTCTGAAATTTTCCAAAAGAATCGATTAAAAATTCTTGGTAAGTATTTCCTAAAATAGCGAGATAAGGCGATGCGTAAATAATAACCTCTTATCCTTCATAATTGAATGCTTTCATATACCACTGGATTATCCTTTCGGTGTTTTTATTCCTCCCCCTCAAGCCGATCTTCCAGATTCTCACTGCGGCTGGACACTTGATGGATATATACGATTCAACGCCATCGCCAGCATCATACACCCATTCTCCTTCCTCTTTGAACGCATGAAAGGCTTTGTTATTTTGAAATGCTGAACTGGCGTTCGCTTGAAAACCAGAATTACTAGTGATCGAAGTTAATCTCGGCACGTAACCAACGTAAGATTTTCTTCCTTGTGCGAATTCAGGCTGCCTTGGTTTCCACTGTAGCATGCAGACGACAGCGTATTCGGTATCAGAACTCGTGGATATAGCATGAAATCTCCAATACGCGTAATTAGACGAAGCGGGAAACTTCTTCATAAATCCAAATTGGAAGACATCCGTTTGAGGGGTTAGAATATCTGTAAATACTATTCCATCGTTACTAGCTTGGACTTTCCAACTAGTAATAAAGTCGTTTTCCGAGCGGCCTGCGACAATATAAAATCCTGACATTGACATAGGCATGGGGTACTTCATCTGAATCCAAACGTTAGCGGTTGTTTCAGAGACCCAAATGTCGGGGTAGTGAGCGTTTTCAAAAGCCCTTCCTGGGCCGAATTTATGCCCAAACACGCTGCGATAATCGCTACCACTAGATTCGTAAGTTAAACCGTTTATTATCGTTGTACCAGAAGTCATGGTTGGAGCCGCTGTCATGAATGCTCTCAGGTAATCGGTGGTAGAATAATTCGTTATCGCTTGGTTAATTAATGTTTCAACTTGACTAAAGCTCGCAGCCTGGCTGGCGATGATTGATGGATGAATGTCAGTCGGTAGACCTTTTATCGAGTTACCGCTCATTTTCAAATCACCGTCCATAGCATTCGCTCCATCTCGGTTTAAAAAGGTATTACTCGCTTGAGAAAGAGTAACACCTACAGACACTGTTCTTTGCATTGATCCAGTATCAGTTCTTCCAAATTTATCGACAGGCGTGTGTTTTTTAATACTAGATATTATTTAATACAAATCATTAATAACTTCTTGAAATTTACATCCATCGTTGTTCGTCTTCTTCAATACATACAAACATAAATGACCACAAAACACTTCACTGTTGGGTTGTATCCGTTCACTGTTGTAGAACAGCGGTCTTCGTAGATAGTTTATCAATTCAGTAGGAGGAGGAAGTCCGTAGCTGTCGAAATATATTTTATCATTGGCGAGCTTGATCCAACACGTCCAATGTGTTCCTTTACCGTCAGAATCATCCAGATTAAGGATGCCGCACTCGTTCGCTCTTGGCATCTTCGGCAACTCGTTTCTTAGAAAAAACTCCACTGAAATTATTTAAATTTAGTTTCCTCGCCGCTTCGATTTAATCCACGTTTGACAAAGCAATATTAGGTAGCGTTATGCCTTCGACATCGATTAGTTTAGTGCTCATTTTATATTTAGGGAATGATGTCCATATGCTAAAGTGTAAATTCCATCTTTCTGAATAACTCGTTTGTCGTCGTCTGCTGAGAGGGCTACCTTGTTTATTTTTTCGGTGTAGACATGGTGAAGATGCGATCGAATAACATTCATCTTTATCGATTGTTCTCTCTTGGTGAACAGGCAGTCTTTGTAATGTTCGTGAGTGATTGATTTCTTGATGACATTCTTCTTAACACCTTTACATTTCTTGTGGTCTACTCCAGCCATCTTGTACGAATACAGTTTCGATCTTAAACCTACAAATTCTTCAATCTGTTTACCAGCTGTTTCATCTTTGAACATACCAATAACCTTTTTATTGATGCCAGTTGTTATACATGAGGGATGGTCTTTAGGATAGTCACTAGTGTCGAATCTACTTTTAACGTCAGGAGCTCTATCAGCGTAGAAGTCTTCAGTCTTAAATGCATAAGCTAAGGAATCCGTATCTGTTAAAAGTAACCTTACTCTATCTTCAAACTTGTTCTTGATGTAATTATAATGAAAATCGTACATTATAGTTTTACTCAAGTCTTAAATACACATGCCAAGATATATAGGCTTGTTGTAACATAGCTTCGTCGTTTCATGTGAATAGCGATTAGGTTTTCATCGAAAATAGTTCGAGTGTCGTAATTCGTTCTCGCTGCTAGTTTTATGGCTTGCTTCTCGCTAGAAACCAGTTTTATATCTACACGATTCTCTATATTTTCACACGTCTTACCAAAAACACTGTTGTCCATTAGTTTGAAAAAGTCTTTCTCAAAATCGTTGGTGGCTCTGGTTCTCAGGTTTGTATTTAGATCGATATACTTTTTTAACCAAGCACTTTCTTCAAATTTAATTCCACGATGAATTTGGTAATCTTCAAACCTAAGCTTTTATACAGCTTTACATTTTCATAGTGGACTATGTACTTTACTTTATCGTTCAAGCTTGGGATAAGTTTTAGCACAACCGATCCTTCGACATTAACACTCTCTGGAGCAGTAGGATAGTCATTGTGCAGATCGTGCAAGTTCCTCGGATAATCCAAGTCGACTTCTAATATACTTGGTATTCCTCTCCAATCATTTAGCTCATCGTTGCTCATCCACTGGTACCCATGAGTTGGTAGATTTTTACACATACTCCATTCGTACAAATTGTTTGCGTCTAAAAAGGTTATAAATGTTGAAGGCTTGCCATCGTTAAATGCTTCTCCCATATACTTATTGTTTGTCTGTCCACAACGATGTGAAATGGTGCTAACACCACCTCATATCCCATGCTTAACCATTAGTATCATATCGTAATCACAACTCCAACTCTACTCCAGTCAACTTTATAGAGGCGTCGCAAGCAAGACCTGGAGAAGTTTAATACCAAGCGGGATCTAGACCATAGTTCTCACTGCATACATCTCTAAAATTCTCAAATACATCAGCAAGCAAAAGAACATCAGTGAGATTATATAAATCGTGGTATTTCTTCAACGTCTTGAATCCGAATTCTTTCCATACCGTCTGCGCATGGTTGTAGTCTTCATCACTAATGCTTGAGTCGTTAAGCCTTGAATAGAACGATTTTGGTGTTGGTTCTCCTTCGTTCAGGCGATCGATGGAGTTAACAAAATCGTAAGCATACACTCCTTTTCTAAGCAAGAGATCGGGCTTATTACTAGTGTTTCCTTATTATCTTACACTGATCTTTGCTCAGGTTCCTCGATAAAGCGTCGAGACTCAACGCCATGATTCTAAAACCATCGATTAGACGTAATTCTCGTTTGACTATTATTTCCTTATGTTCTTTATCTATAAATTTATCGACTACGACCTCTCTGCTAAATGAGATATACTTTTCTTCGTTGCTAGAAATGCAGATAATCTTTTCGTTATCATCACCTCGTAATTTCTTTACGAATAGATGACTGTCATAACCGGATAGATTTATGAAACAATGCCGGGAAAATCTTGGGGACATTATAATTTAGATAACAATTCTTATGAGCGGCGCCTCTAAATTTACCGAAAAGATGACAGTGGGCTCTAATTCGATCATCACCCAGTTCGCCGTCGCATATCTGACAAACATTAGCCGAGTCGTATGACGTAGTTAATTCTTTCCGTGTATCATTTCCTTAGGTAATTTAAATCGATAATAAATATCTTTTATATTATCTATAAGAGTGTCTATAAATATCTGAGCTACATCGTCGTCTTCGCTCTCCGCTGTGAAAGTCACAGGAGCTTACGAATATAGGTCATCTTCAAAACACTTTTTATATAATATCAGAAAGAACTTGGGACATGTTTTTGATATATGTTGGTGTAGGGCATGCTGGGACCCGGTTGACAGGTGTGTATAGGTTTTATGAATGACTGGAAATCGGCGTACACTATAAAATGCACTCTCATTTCGCTATAATAATTTTTAAAACTCAACATAGTTCCTGGTTCTGGAAGTTCTATCTTTCTGAGCGGCGTGTTGGGAACAGTACTCAGTATGTTTATTTAATTACTCTTTTCTACTGAATACTGTTAAATATCGTTTACAATATTACATCAAAGTTTATGAGTTTTCGTTATGAACAGCCATCAGTCTGTTGAAATTCTTTATCCAACAAAAATGCTTCTTCAGCTCTTCAGAAATGAGTAATAGGTCTACACTGATATCGCTCTCGTGCTTTGATAAATATAGTGGGAAGTGTTTAACATCTTTCTCATAACCAAAAACATTAATACTAATATTATTATTTCTCTCAAACTCACTTATCACGTTAGCATCCGCTGCGACTGGGAATTCAATGCTGGACCAATCAAGTTCCTCAGACTGCTTGATTAATTCTTTCGTAATTCTTTCCGGATGTTCCTCAACGGGGTTTAAAGCTCTCGTTACACACCACTTGAAACATTCTTGGTCTTCGTTCTTCATATTAACAATAGCCTTTTTACTGGCTAGACATTTCGGTAGTGGAATGTAAGAAGTACCCTTCAGCGGTTTATAAACGACCGTGTTGATGCCCAACTTTATAACCGCTCTAAGTCTCCAGTTACTACCTCGCATCTGGAAGGCTGCCATAGACTCTAGGATTTTATCTTTCGCATTGTTATAAATTTCACTCGTATCGGTAGAGTCTAAAACCACTTCAACGAGTGTTGGGATTCCAATATCAGTAACAGGTTCGCCCATCAAACTAGCATTGGATGAAATTGGGATAAAATGTGAGGGGATGAGTGTTTGAGCCCCGTGAGCTTCAATTTTAATAATCAACTCTGCTTTACGCGGTCTCGTATAACCAACCATACCTTTCTGTTTCGCAAGTTTTCTTAGTTCGATAACAGTTCTCTTCGAGTATTCCATTTTATATTGGGGTGGCATTCTTTTAAGTCGGAGTGAGAAAATATTTTCATCCATTTTCTATATACAAGATTTTTTGGTTTGCTGAACAATGACTCATCATCGAAACTGCTGACTCATCATCGAAACTATTGTAAATTTCCGTGACTTTTGCCCCGTTGGTTGATGTTTTAACCTAAGATTTAGGATAGTGTATGAATTGTGTCTCATCATCATAACTATCGAAAATTTCCCAGGCGTTTTTTAACCTATTGGTTGATGTTTAACATAGGGCTTAGGTGTTGTGCGTGAATTGATGACTTTTAACCTATTTATAGGTTAATAATACGTTTCGGCAACCTATTAGGTGAGCGATTTTGAGCTACGTTATGGTTAATTGTCCCACTTAGCACGCTTTCCTACTACTCGCGATCGCCTACCGAAAACTTTACGAGGACCGTCTCTATTTGTTTGCAATACCGATCCTCACTAGGAAACCGGACAATATTGGATCGTTTTGTACTTTGTACATGGAGAATTCTTCGTACGGAGAAAATTTCGACTCGATCGGCAGACCGCCAGAAGATTCCTTTAGAGATTTTCTTAACAGGCATTGCGAATATTAGGGTTTTAACGATAAACATTTACAAAGTTCCGTTAATCGTTTCTGCAGAAACTATTGCAATTTCTACAAAGATGCAGAAATAAAAATCTTCTTAGCGCAATTACGGCCGTGGATGAATATTCCCACGAGGACCATAAACTCGTATGCGCGCTCCTTTGATGGCAGTTGCCGATGTAAACGCTTGGCCACCCAGTGCCAATGCGCAGGCCTATACCAGAAGTCTGGCGAATGACTTTATTGTATATGTTTCGACAATTTTACGATGTACGGCTGACGATGAATGTACCCACGAAGTCCATAATCTCGTAGAGCCGAGGTTTTGATGAGCGTAACGAGCCAGGCCCCCTGGGGAGGAGAAAACCAGTCGCCGCCGCTGCGCCATTGGCTGAGCGAAAAAAGCCGTAAACCTATGATTGACTGATGAACATTTGTCTCTTTCAATGCCTTACCCCCATTTCATAAGAAAACTCGTTGTTTCTCTACCCCATATGCATCACTGAGCACTTTTCCAAATTAAAAAACATCTGCCAGTCCTGTGACCGCCTAAACATTCTTCTTAGATCTTCTTGCAGTTTATCCCCTTCTTTTTCATCACCAATCACTCTACATAGTTTAGTATCACCCGCATTCTTATAAATCTTAGATAAAATCCCATCATCTATGTCATTAATAAAAAGTAATAGCAGTAATGGCCCAAGCACTGATCCTTGTGGCACTACACTTAACACTGACGTCCCGCTAGAATATTTGTTTCCTATGCCCACCTTTTGTCTTCTAACTGACAACCAGCTTTGAATCCATGTTGCATATGTTGTAAATATTGCCTGCTTGATTTGGTGACAAAAAGTATAGAACTTCATTATTACAACGCTGTAAAAGTGAATAATTATTATTAGATCAGTCAGTGTGTTGCTGCTATACTGGTATAATTTCCAAAATTAAGACTCATTCCTTTCCATATCATATCCAAGATAGATTGCTCCAGTCTTACCAAATCTGTCAGATTCAGTGTTGTTTTAACACAGGCATCTCCAATGTATTGTGAATATTAATTGCGATTTCCTTGGAAGCAAACGTTAAATTGTATTTGGCTATATCTGTCATCAATAAAAACGGACTAAAATGGCTGGAAGAATTAGGTGAGATGGCATTTGTGGATTCATCTCAATTAATATTTCGCAAACAAGTACTTTATATATAATTATATATATATATAATTACATATATATATAATTGTATATGTATAATTATATATGTATCGGGTCGGAAAGACAATCAAGTTGGTTGTATCAGGCGTTCGTGCAAAATTTAAATATTTAATATGAAATATTGCCTAACTGATTTGGTGACAAGTAATTTTTATGTTTTAAATTAGTTATGTAAATCAATTTCACAATCTAACCGTTGTTCCCGAAGATGAGTGATCATTTTCTGTGTGAATAAAAAAATACAGCGTTACAGTATTCAACATGTATGCTATAAACGTTGCTATGTGTATTGATTATTATTATTGTTTGGTGCATACTTGCCTTCACTGTCATGATTAAATGAGGCATATTGCAAGTAATGTAATTTCTGGTCTCTTGTAATGCAATATGCATGTATCTATAATATGAATTTGCATGTAGGCCTATGTAAACGTATTATGTACAAATAATGTCAGATACAGACGCATAGTTTCACATCTGAGAATTGTTATGGCGCTTATTCAGTGCAAACAATTCAAAAGCGCTCTCAGCGTCACAAAAAACCCTTCCTGCAAGTAAGGGATGAGGGTGGGACCCAGACTAAAAGACAACAACACATGGTACATGCATTATATGTAATGCATATATTCTTGTAAGCACACTTTCATATATAAGTCATTGAAGTAGTCAAATCATGTCAAAATGATCCCAGTGACACAAAATGGGAAATTTATGGTGAATATGACTTGACGCATGTGATGGAAAGGTCGTGGAACTTACGGTGGTTATGTATCAACAAGCACATTTATTTTGAACCGGAATGTCACCATACAAATGATTATACTGATTATACTCACGTTTAAAATGACATTCGGATACCATATAGGCCTACTGCACCAAATACTGGCATCAAGATATTAGATTCTAGGCTCATGTACTCTTACTGCTCTGCTCTAAATATCTAACATAGACTGTTGTCCTTATAAACACCTATAAATACCTATCTTTATTGTACTGATCTAAAGTGCTCTCTGGAACTGTCTCCTATGGCTAAATATACTCCTTACCATGATCATAGTTAGGAAGGAGTGGCATTTGGTCTATATAAGGATCTGTTTCGGAGGTGCGTTAGAGTGTGTTGGCTTTCTAGTTAAGTATGAATGCAGTTTTTCTGAGACCCGTTGCCTCTTTTTTCGTATTTTGCCAAATCCTCTGTTACTTAAGCCGCCCTACTTAGAAGTTCTGCTGATGCCGGTTCGTGTCTCATCGACAGACCGATTTGCTCTTCCGCACTGCTAGGCTCCGAATACCATTCCTGTTTAAGTGGTTCTTGTACATATTTTAATGTAATTGATTAAATATTGTTTTCTATAATAATATTGCAGAAATCCCTAGTTATGTGTCAATCATAAGATGCATGCTACAAAGTAGCCTACATCCATATGCTTAAAGTCGGCAGTTTCCAATAAGTACTCTCAAAGCGTTGGCTTCAAGTCGTACACGAGTTTGGACAGTCTTACTGAATTCAGGTTATGGAGCCATGAAATATTGAGCTATATGTATGCTTAACCTATTAACCTATGGTTCAACTTGCAAACGTAAACCAGCAGCATCTCTAGCACTCACCAATGACAACGCGATTTCTTGGTATGAAACCAATCTTTCCGCTGTTTAAATGCCTCACCTTCCACCATCCGACACTGTCACTGCAAAGAAACATTTAAAATATAAGCAAAGCGTTTCAATTAATTTGCATAGACGGTGTGAGATATATTTCACCGTTCGCTTGTGGGTGTTCATGAAATGCACTTTCAAAAGATATATGCATGCATGTATTCATGTACATTATAAATGGCCATTTATATGGCTCCTTATAAGAACCTCACATCTTATATCATCCAACGTTGTCACTGCACAGTGTCATTTTATACTGAATAAGCGAAGCGTTTTTTCCCGGTGTCCCGTCGCTACGCGCAGGACAAAAGCGCGCCATCAAAAGCGCGCAGGACAAAAGCGCGCAGGACAAAAGCGCGCCGTCAAAAGCGCGCAGGACAAAAGCGCGCCGTCAATTGCGCTCATTTGCTCAAAAGATTCACGAAAGAAAGATGATTTATAAATATGAAAAAGAAAATGTTTGATTAAACCAGGAATGAAACGTCTTACCCAACTAAATTTGTCAATTTTACTTTACTTATTGATCCCGCGTCTATCTTAGAGGCATTCTTTTAACAATCCAGCATCTACTCTAGCACGCTTAGTTTTCATCGATACAGTCCATTTAAGCATAATCATTTTGAAAATCGAGTTTATAGGTCTACTTCGACAGAGTAATTTTTCAACGATCTAGCTTTAATTTAAGCGGAGTTTATTTATCAATAGGCCTACAGCTCTTACTTAAGCGTGATTCTTCTCATCGAACCAGCTTCCGTTTATGCACTGTTCTAGTGATATTGACTGATTAGACTGATATTAAGATTTGGGGTCAACACACTTTGATGTGAGCTCATTCAAAGGACAGACCCGAAAAGGCATCAAATTACACATAATACACTGAACACATGAGTTTGAAGTCTGATCACCCGAAAACGGCAGATCACTAAATAATCGCATTTTTTAATTTATATATTTATGAACGGGCAAATTGAAAACTATATCTATAGTACAGTCTTATGGTCTATATATGTAGCCTAAGCTGCGCGCTTTTAGCAAAATTGACTGGAATATTTTGCTGCGCGCTTTTGACGGCGCATTTGTGTCTTGCGCGCAAAATGACGGGATGCCTTTCCCCTCATTCTGTATTCGCTTATTTTTTTTTATTTAAAAAAAGCTTGGTGGAATTGGTGGAATTCAGCAGTTGAAACTCCAGAAGTTTTAACCGAAGTTCAGATACGATATAAATTCACTATATGTGCAGCCTATCTTCATCATTGCGTATACAACACCAAGTTTCTAATTGCACAATTTTTATCATTTTTCCAATATAGCCTATTTGTTAAGTGCATTAATACTTTTGAATAATATTAGAATTTGCATACACTTAGGGATAACCTATGAATATGTTTTCATGAATTGGCGAAAGTACGTCTGAATTTTGCTCTCAGTTGCTTCATACGTAGGAAATACAGTTACCAGATGTTTGCAGGATGAATGGTCTCCATTTGATCTCCTCTTTCAAACCAAATTGCTTCAGCATAAGTATACACTTCGTCGTCAGGGTTTTCTTTTTCATCCGAATCACTCATTGCAAGCGCCTGTCTATTCTTGTGCATTATATCTTTGAGTTCGATTATCTCGCTGCGTCTCATCTGTTTTGGGTCAAAGTCTTGAACTGCGCGCAATTTAATTTCACCTGATATCATAAACACAACAGAAAATTTGTAACCCACTCACACTAAACATAATTATTCCTGAAAAGCATGACGCATCCTAATTTGCGAGATGGCCTCTAGCACAAAGATCCGTCGGTGTACTAGACGCATCGCCGTCCCGTACATCCAAAGCGCACCGGGTGCCTTCTAGGCATATAGGTGTAGGATATTGGCAACTAACACGAACATGTTCAAATAATATATAATAGAATACAGAGATTAATCAGTAACTCAATTGACGTGATGCGTCTTGTTCGCTGACGGGTATTTGTGCTAAAGGCAATTTATAAAGGGTCACCATAGATATTGCTTAAGTATACATTGCCACATAAGCAGCTGCTAAATCGGACGTGAAGCACGCGCAAAGATTAGATTTACGACCGCTTCATACAAGCCCCCGATCAGCGCAATCGGGGCTCCACATAGGCCTATATAGACAGTCTCGTCACCACATCTTAAGCCACAAGATGTAGGCTTAATTTACAATGCAGCCAGTCACATGAGTGTGGAGCAATAGCCGCCTTAAATATGCACGATTTGAAGCATCGCTGTCTGTCGTGTAGTGGTCTGTCAAATAAACATTATGCTGGCTATAAGCAATGATATAGTATTATTGGTCTGATAGTTTTTATGATGGTTTCTGTCTGCCAGTCTTTAATCATTTCATGGTATTAATGATCAATGGAAGTGTGTAAACATCATAGCATGGAGGATTGGAGAGGTCGGTGCCTGCAACGAAAACTGATAAGATATGATAGGAAGAGCCAGCAACGCCACCCAAAGAATACCAAATCTACCTTTGACCGCGAGGGAGGTCTGCAACAATCGAACTCAGACATTTAGGATGAATCCGAGAATTTTCTGCAGTCATATGCATTCGACAAGAAGAGTAACTTGGGATGTTTAGGAGTTTGGATAAGCTAATACTGCGTTTATGTTTATGTCTATGTTTATTCTGAACTTTGTTATCGCCCTTCTTCCAACATTTTTTGCTCAGAAGTGCATACGCCACGACGACGCAACTGCAATTATACATACTGCAGAGCCTTGTTGTGCGTGAAGGACCCTACACAACGACGCCTCGGACGAGGGTCGAACCCGCTCACTCCGCGCACACTCAGCGTTACAGGCTGACAGCTCTAACCAATCGGCCACCGTGCCGACATACCAAGGCATCATTAAAAGAGACAAACCAATCGGAATACATTAGAAAGTACCGCTCGTGAGTCAAGTAGGCACGCATGGTCGTGTGGATCATTTGTAGACTCCTGCTTATGTCAGGGTCTTCTCTGACAAATGCATGGTTGAGTGCTGAACACAGCAGATACTATGGGTAAGACGCATGCCAGGAGTTCACTTGCAGGTACTAGCAGAAGAAGCCTAAAAGGTAACTGAATGGAATGCAGAAGTTCCACGTCTGATCAATAAATCATCAGAATAGATAATGGAAATTTCACCAACAATAACTGACCATCACTGGACACTGTGATAGTCATTGGTTTATGGTCCAACCGCTTGATGGTGTTGTATTTTTCATCTGCTTATCTTATTATTCCAGATGCATTTCTCATCAAAGTCAGAAACGAATAAACAATTGTCTTTCTCACTGGCTCCAACGTCAAAAGGAGATTGGATAGGAAGTTGTATTTGATCGTTAAAGACAAAAGAAATGATGAATGGAGACAGAAGATATCATTTCGTAGTTTAGTCACTCTACGTAGATTTATATTTCCTCCTGTTCTGATTGTCTCAGAGATATTGACGGATAGTTTATGCAACATTCAACCAGAACAAATTGTCGCTAATATCAATAAATTGACAGTTAATAATTATATGGTAACATTGTAACAAGAGCTGAGGACTAAATTTATTCAGCGCTGCACTTAGTCTTTTGATTATAAATGCAAATAAAGTGCATATGCAACTGTTTTCTCATTAACTGTCTCAGATTTACCACACAACATGAAGAAACTTATTTAGTTTTTATTGTACAATATTTTCTATGGTGTAGTGGATATAGAATTAAGCGTATTTAGTAACATAATAGGCCTCTGTAACCGAATCATATACTTTGCGTTTACTTCACGCAATTATGAAAGTTCTGCCAATAAATACCTGGCACTGATACCGCCCACTGTTTACAAAGCCAATTCTCTGTTTCTCCTAAATCTTCAGAATGTTTTCTTTTCCTATCCCGTCGACTGATTTCTTCACCTGAATGTATGAACAGACAACAATTGCTTCAATGTCCCAATACATTTACTGACGCATTTTTTTCAACACGCATCTGTTATTTGTACGACCGTAAACGCGCAACAATTTGTATCGTATCGCAAGTGTAAAATACTGTCGATAAATTTGGTTCACGGCTGTCCAAGTAACCTCCCCTTCAAATGCGAGTGGAGCGGTGTGACGAATAATCATTTGGCAGTTCTTCATGTCTTTGATCTCTCTGATCACGATTATGTCTTCGGCCTCATTAATGTCTGTTCGCACCAGTTAACAACAGCTAATCATCTCTTTGATGACTGATCACGTTAGTTAATTTCGGCCGATGGTCTGTGAAGTCTTCGATGTCTTTGGTCTCTTTAATGTCTGTTCGCGCCAGTTAACAACGGTCGACATAATTGATGTTTATGTTTATTATCTCTTTGATCACTCCTCAAGAGGCAGCATAGGACGCACGATAATAATATCGCGAGTAAAATTGTTGCAATTAAAAAGGTCGCACGTTAATAATGTCGCTCGATAATAATATCGCGGGTAAAAATGTCACAATAAAAAATGTCGCACGTTAATAATGTCGCTCGATAATAATATCCTCAGTCAAAATTTCACATATACATAGGTTGTGCATCTAGTAGCCATTTTAATTAGTAATAATTATATTAATGATTTATTTTGCGAACTTCATCTGCTATGTGCTTATAACGAACTTTCGTAAACCGTAGCTTAGTATTGATGCATTGACGAAAACAATTCTTCTTTAATTAAATAGAAGTGGGATCGATGAAAGTGTTAGGCCCCTGTATATAGCGACAGTTTGACTGACGATATTATTATCATGCGACTTTATTAACGAGCGACTTTATTAATTGCGACATTTTGATGTACGGTATTATTATCGTGCGACATTATAAACGTGCGATATTTTTAATTGCGAAATATTGACTGCGATATTTTTATCCGCGACATTTTTCATGCGATATTTTCATAGTAAACCGTTTTTAAGATGACAGCGAAATCGGCCTATGCAGAATACATACGCCTGGAATCGAGCGCAAAGTTATCAATTCAATTTGAATTAAATTCTTACCTTTGAAATATGTACGCATCTTCTGAAACTCTTCAGTGGACATTGTTAGTGTTGCCACTGTTATTGTTTTTGATCGGGATAATAAGGAATTGAACCAAAATTCAACGGATTCCTTGAGTCGTTCTGAGGTTAGCGACTCCCATAGTTGTTCTAGATCTTCGACGGTCTGGCAATATATGTACAGAACGATGCTTTGACCTTTCTTAGCAGCAATTGCTCTCGAATGAACAAGTCCGAGTATTCTACCTGTCTCGTCAAGTGAACTAGTGATGAGAAGGTTTTCTATCTTCGTCACAAGTTCATTTTCTGTTTCGTTGACGTTTTCTGAGTCCAGATTAATATGAACTCTGGCAAGAACTAAAAATAATCAGAAGCATGAGTCTTCCAATGACTCCGAGAAAAAGGTGATCTGTGTAAAGGATGATAGTTTGCTTAATTAACTAACAAAATGCATTTCAATTTGTCGACTTGAAGCTTATCTATTTTCTCAGAGTTCTCATCTTGGGAGCGCTTTTGAGTAGCTCATACCTTGTTTTAGAAGGCGATAGGCCTACATAATAAGACAAAGGAATATTCAAGCGAGCGCTGATTTTGAAAAATTAAGAAAAAATCTGATGAAATGCATGTGAATCTCTTCTTTGAAGTTGCTGCGTTTAAAAATTTACCGTTTTAACTTCATTGAAGATTGTGGTTTAGAGAATATACTGTTATTTTCAGGCATACATCTCGCTACAGTCATTTATTGTAATTGACATGACTCATTGGCCTTACCTTACCTCTCCTGCTTGCACGCCCTGAGGGTCATAAATGAGCCTACGGCACTACAAATGCCCGGGTTGTATTAAGCCTTTTTCAAAATTTAGAATTCAAATAAATTATAGACCAGTATAATCTAAGTCGGGGCCAATTTTCTAAAATGTGACGGCTCAGTACGAAAGCAGTCACATATTTCCAAATTGGGAATATGGGTTTTTGATGCAACATTATAGACCGTCTTGTTACCTTTCCAGAACTGCTTTTGTTTCTCTTATATCTTATACCTGAGAAAAGTTATGTCAATTTAAAATCGAACTGTGTTCACCTTCTCTTCTAAGGAAATCGCTCCCAAAGTTCGTAGGATAATTTGATCATTTTTTCGTAGCAAGGTATTTCTATGCATATGACCTCTTACTCAAGCTATGATTTGCTTAAATTAAAAGCTAGTCCATTTTGAATACACAAGACGGCTAGAGGTGATGTTAATTAAGCTTGCAAGCGATATAATTGTTGTAGGACTGTAAGCATGGGAAAATGATTCAACAGCCCTAGGAAATAATCATAAATTTCATAAAAATACAGAAATTCTAAAGTGAAATTAGCGTAGGTTACAATAAATATTAATTAAACATGTTTAGCATTATTTTATAGCAATTGGCAATAACGTTTATTAATAATTTGTTTAATGGCCAGTGTAAAAATGTCAAAAGTCATGAGAAATAAAGTCTCACATTAAAAGGCCAAAATGAGGCATTTAATAAAATGCGACTTACGACTGATTTTGTGAGAAATGATCGCATATAAGAGACACAGCTGATGTTAGCTGCTTGACTCTTATAACTGCAGTTTTGTTTTGTTACGCCATTCTCTTAAGAAACCCTAGTAGACCTTAGAATAACGTATTGCTGTAATGGCAATGTGAAAGACCGAAAGAGTTAGATTAGAATGGTCTATAGCAGATTCACAAGGGAGTAAATGAAGAATGAACTAATCGCTCTGCAAAATTTTGAGTGATAATTGATATAGTTCGTATACTTAAGACTTTTTCCTCTCCAAGTCAACTACTACAGCAGTGGTGTTGAAGTAGAAGAAGGTAGAAAAGGTGAACGAAGAAGGAAAGAAAAAGAATTGTCAAGTAGAAAAATTATGTCATTAATGATATGCTGCATAAAAAGTTTGCATTCTGTGAAATGACACATTGTTGAAATTTGGAAAGTTCATCATATCGTTCTTTAACAGACCAGGTATTTGCACGTGTGTAAAGTTGTGCGTGCAGGTTGTAGCCTTTAGAAAGTAACTGAAACTATCTCTTGTGGCATCTTCTATGTCTCACTTAACTCTGTGGCTGGGTTACCACCCACTTCAATCGTTCCCTAGCAGATTCTTTCACTCCGCCTCAAGGGCATGCCAGTTGCATCACCTCTGTGCCTAAAATTCCTCGTCCTGCCACTGAGGGTGATTTCCGGCCGATCTCCATCACAGCTAAACTTTGCCTAATGCTCGAAAAGCTGGTTGTTAGACGCTACTTTTACCATATTTTCACTGATTCTCTGAGTTATTCGGACTTCATAGACCAATATGCGTTTCGTCCTTATGGTTCAATTACTGCCGCTCTGGTCTCCCTTCTCCATCAAATCCAAGATAGGCTTACTACTGAACCGTATGTCCGACTCATCTCACTCGACTTCTCCCGTGCATTTGATACGGTGAGCCATGAATACGTTCTTGAGCAGCTTGCCTCGTCCCCAATACCTGATTTAATCTATAACTGGATACTCTCACCACTATCAAATCGTTCCCATAGCACAAAGTTCATGGGTGTTGACCCGTGTTGTCTCTCTCCTCTGTTTCATTAATGCGGGGATCATCCAGGGTTCTGGTCTCGGCCCACCAAACTTTATTGTTTCCATCTCTGGCCTCAAACTTCTCAACAGCGCCAATAAGCTGCTGACGTATGCGGATGATTGCAGTGTCCTGATCCCTGCCTCAGCTATTGCATCTACCGACTCTGAGCTAGTCCACTTGCAGGCATGGGCCTCTATGTGTAATCTCAAACTTAACCCATCCAAATCTAAAGAGATGATCGTAAGTAGACCTAGAGCCAGAGGTTATGCCTTCCTACCTCCATTGCTTGGAATCGATAGAGTGGAGGAGATGAACATTTCGGGAGTTGTACTCACATGTAGGTTTCGCCCTGATGCACATATCGACCGAATCTGTACTAGGGCTAATCAGTCTTTCTACACCTTGCGCGTCCTTAGAGCCCATGGGCTTCATGGCGTGCCCCTCCATGATGTCGTGCGGGCTACTGCTTTAACCCGAAACTGTATGCGTCTCCAGCATGGTATGGTTTCACTAATGCGACCCACCGTGCTCGCCTCAATGCTGTTGTTGCCGGTGTGACACGGGATGCGCCCCTCTGAACAATTATCAGTTGATGAACTCTGCGAACGAGCCGATGTCTCCCTTTTCAATTTCACTCACTCTAACCCTGACCACATTCTAAGAAATCTTCTTTTCCTATTAGGAGTGTAGAGACGCCAGTTGTGACAGCGTTCTCACAACAGGTCTGTCCCCCGGGCTTTATTATTAGGTTATTGTATCGGCTCCTTAACCCCCATTGACTTTTCTTCCTGCCCGGCCCTTATAGTTGCTATCCTGGCATTTTACTAATTTTAGTACTTCCGACAGATTATTTATAGGCCTGTAGATGTTTTGTTCGTGCCTGTTTTTTTTGTACACGCCGTGCGTTTGCAGATGTCTGATTAAAGAATATACTTACTTACTTACTTATAATTCGTTTGCTGAGTTTCAAACCGAACATTGACTTTCTACCAAATGTGATCTGTATATTAATGAACGAGTCAGACATAAAAAAATGATGTTGACTCAGTTATAAATTGCTCTGAAAAGACAATGTAATTATAGCCTAACTATGCTGCATAGGCCTACTCCTGCTATTCACGTATTCTGCCTTGAGGTAGGTTCGTATTTTTAGGTATGGCCAATATCGCCATGCTATGTTACCAACCTAAAAATCAGCTCGTTTTCGCGATTTCGACTTTTGGTCGCAATAGAAATTTCGAGATCAAGCTGAGAATTGAACATTAAAATTAATTAAAATTGAAAAGCAAGTGAAATCCTAAGAAGAGGAAGGTTTTATATCAGATACCTGTTGAAGGGAACCCCACAATAATTGTTCAACGTAGATTATTTTGTCCTACCTCCTCCAATATCGAGTATTTCTGCAACGCGGGATTGCTCTGACTTAAAAAGACAGGTGATTGTGTTTTGGTAGTCATGTAAACTGCGTTTTCTCAGAATATCCAAGAATGTTTCGTTCTTCTGATGCGAAGTTGGCTTTGCAGAAATTGTATCCATCTGCCTTCTGTTAATGACCTTCGAGGAATACAGAAGACCAAGTGTACCTAGATCGGACATTTCCAGAAGATCAACCAAACTTTTGTCATTTGCGTTTAGTATTGTAATTTCCTTTTCCGTTAAAGGCTATTCTCCGCCAAATGCAGCTGAATATTCTAAAACAATGATCATCAACAAAGACAAAGTGTCACATAATTCTAGAGGCTTATAATTGCGTTAAAATACAGTTTAGTTGTAAGTGACCGTTGGCAAGTTTAGATCAGGTGAATTCTTGTCCACAAGAAGTAGTGGCATGACTGACATTTTCTGTTGTCTTATATACCAGCCCCATAATACACAGCGGTTGCCATCCGGCGCACTGCCACTCAGCTGTGATTGGTTGGGCCGAAATCAGGCTTGGATGAGCATCTTACCTGAACATAATTATGAACTGACCTAGGTGGTTGACTGGAGGCTGACCCTCAAACCGATTCGTGCAACAAAATTGTCCTTACATCGAATGATGTATGGCATTTTGTGTAACAATCATCTGCCAATATTCGAATGGGATGAGATTTTCAAATGCGCTCCATGAATTGCGTAACTACTATCAATGTTAATTACGGTCCCTTGAACATCATAGGCCTAGTACTACAGATCTTGAACAGTATGGAATGATAATTGTTTTTTGTTGTGTACGAGAATGTTTCAAATTCACTGTGTTAACTACACGAGAGATGTAACCGGTCGCATTGTTCAGAGTAGGCCATATAATAATTGAATAACTAAAACCTGGTCAGAAAAGCAAGAGAAAAGACCCTTCTCCGTTTTTCATTCATTTATTTTGAGTATTTAATGTATTTCGACCCCTACTTAAGGGTTGGATAGACGTCCGGAAAAAGGAGGACATGTCCTATGTTTTGAACTCTTGTCTCCCATCTAATTAACCGTCAAATGATTTCAGCGTTACTACATTTCTTTGTTACTTTGGGTTCCTTTTTAACGTAGATATCATGATTACGTAGTCGATCATAATATTATAATGCGTCCTTCATTCCCCATCCTCCTTTCCGGCTTTCTGTTTTCCTCCTTTAGCTACCGATGCAACTGACCATCCTATCCACGTGGAACCTATTCGTTTTCTCAATTCATCGGTTACGGTAACTAGTCAGACAGTCCACATCTATAAGGTACAAGGAAATGATACACATGAACTCGTAATACATTCTTTGTATTGAATACATTCTTACTTCCATTCGCTGTCAAATAGTTTACGATGTGCTCCTGATCTGAATCTCGTAGAGCCGCATACAAAGCATCACTCTGATCTTGGGACAAAATGTAATCCAACAGTTTTGAGTTTTTTTCCCACGACGTATTCGTCCTCGCAACTATCTCTATTTCTTTCCAATCAATTATTCCTCCAGCACGGATTGTGTTCAAAAGTCCAAAATCTGGATCCATATGTCTCTCCAGAAATTCTCTGTGCTGTTAGAAAGAAGACAAATTTGTATTGCAGTAATATGGGGCAGTAGTTTCAATATTTACAGTGTTGGTGGATTGGGGTGGGTGGGAAATATCCGATTAATAAGAGTAAATACAAAAACTTGAATAGTTAATGCGAAAGTACTGGTGGTAGTGGTTGTTCTGGAACAGTCTGACCTTTGGACCGTCACGTGACTGCCTATGACGTCATCCATTGTGCAGGCGGACCCCTAGCCCCGCCCACCTGTCATCCATTGCTGTGAGTGCACACTTGATTTCTTAATGAAATGCAAAAATTCAAATGATTGAAACTTTATTCAACAAACTTTATTCGCAAACATCTTACAAATGCAATTATGAACCAAATGATCATTAAGACCAGTGTCTGTAGTAAGCATATTAGTAATGGCAATAATATTTTTATTTCTGCATCTATGCAAACAATAAAAAATGCAGTAATGTCCACAAAAATGGCTAACAGAACTTTGCAAATGCTTATCTTTATAAATCCAATGTTCACAATGTCTGTTCAAGAACTCTCTGAATACATCTTGAGGCGGTCTGCCAAAAGGAGGCGAAATATTCTCCATATGAAGAATTCTCCACATACAATACTATCCAATGCTCCTCTGTTTCGTAGTGCGGATCAGTGTTACAGACGAGTAGAGCTGGTTCTCGTAAAGTTTTTGGTAGACGATCGCTAGCAAACATGCCAGCAAACATGGATTCCCACTTTGAATCTCGGCGAAGTAAGTTATCTATTCTGGCTCCATCCAATTTCAGTTTTTTATAATCAAAAACCACGTTTCTCGACCAATAAATCTCCAAAATTTTTTCAAATTCTGCAAATGCTATCACGTCTATGGTGTTCGCCAAAGCTTGAGAAAAATTTCATATCCAGTCGAATATTTCCGTGCTTGATCAGATTGAAAGGATCGCCTTCGCAAAGATTAGGTGTCAGATCTATGCTTATAGCGCGAATCTACCAGGAAAATCCTCTCTGCTAATTTCGTTTCCTTCGTCTCGCATCCACTTTCCAGTTCCCATGAACAGCGTAGCATAGGCATTAATAAACTGATCGGTGGTAAAGTTTACTTCGACTGGTTTCATAGATTGCTGCTGGCCATCCAAGTATACTTTAAGCTGGGTAAGATTCCTATGTGTAAAATTGAATGGATTCTTCTTGTAGTTTCCGTTGAAGGCATCGTTGTCTACGCAACCGATAACTATTCTGGTAGGGAGCTGTTCGGAGAAAAGACTTTCTTGAGTGGCATCCAAATTACCGGCAGGTACTGTGAAGGTTTTACAGACGGCTCTTCGTATCGGAAATTTTACGTTTCCTCTTTCCAAAGCATTGGCATGTGCGACAAATACTGATGGGCTAAGTTTCACTTTTCTAACATACAATTTGCAATCCAAAATTTGTACTTTATATGCTGCATAGGCAACTGATGACATTAGACAGAATGGGTCTTTATTTCTAACCAGCCTCATCTTTATATTAACGTCGTTAGGAAGGAATCGATCTTGGAAAAACAGATCGCTGTGAATGCAACCCAACATGTCTACAACATATCCTTCGTTAGTTAATGCGCTGCGTTTCTTAAATCCAGTGTTGAGAGCGGCATTGTCGTGAGGATTGGCATTTTCCATGTGTTTAGCCACGTCTTTGTAATACAGCGCTGCGGTGAGTTGTGAATTTGTGGCTGCCGATCCGTAACTTAGAATTTTCTCCAAGTAGCTTCGATATGCATAAGTATTGTTTGAGTTGGTTATAAGAGTATCGTTTAAAGTAATGTCGACTTCCGAAAACAAGCTGTGTAGAAACAGATTGATAGGCCCAACGTGATCGGTATCATCTATGGCATCGTTGTGTGCGCGCACAATTTTAGCTCTAACGCACAGTTGAGTACTCGACAAATCCAAATAGTCTTGTCCGGCACCAGTAATGCTAAATTCGATAGGAGTTCTTTGAGAAATTGTTGAAATTGGATTATATTCAACAAATTCCGTTTTCTATGCTGGTCTGCGTCGGAGGTACCACAAAGAGATCCAATTCGCTCTTGGTACATTCGCAAGATTGAGGGTGAACGAAAGCCATTATTCTTAGTCGTCTTCGTCGAATATGCCCTGCTTGAACTTTTTATTTAATCTCTTGACAGGTTTCTTGCGTCTCTTACCACCGCTTCCGCTTTGAGTATTAAATGGATTGGTCGAAACAAACTCTTTTATACCGGTGGGTATACGACTTTTGCTAGCATCTTTGGAATTTTTGACCGTCCGCCACATCGTTCGCAATCTGAAAACTTGTTCTCAAGACTTGTTTTCCGAAAGATTTAGCGCCCGTTTGAATTAAAAGCCAAGCGCTTCTGAAAAATCCGCTGAGTATGCTTCCCAATTCATGTCCACGCTGCATGCGATAACCTTGAAGAACTGGCATTCCGCTCCCGCTGTGTTGGGAATAATAATCTTCGTATGCGAAACGACTCCCATCGCAGCAAAATTGTTTTTTCAATGTAATATTTATGGTATTTTACAAAGTCTGAAGTGAGACGGTACAATCACCTTCCCGGTTTCAAATGGTATGGGGTTGCCAGTGTCATTCCTTACATCTATCTCGATTGAATTGAAATTTTTCTGCTATTTTTCCGATATTTGAACTATGCGAAGCGGAGGAACTTTGGTATCTCCAACAATAACATGTCCCAACAAGTTGCAGTACACAAACATCGAATTAAATCCACGGTTTATGTCGCCCACGCTACCTGCTTTAAAAGGTAAAGGATCATCATCAAAGTGTTGTATGGGATTCTGAGGCGACTCGATGCCCAACATCGAACATAACGGTGGTCAAAATACCACACTCGCGCCTGTGACGATTTCACCCGTGAAGTGTTTTGTGATGGAATTATATCGGAACTTTGAATATTTGCTGATTTCCGCATTGTTTGCAACTTCTTTAATGTTGTAATTTATAGATTGTACAATGTCTGAAGGCGACTCGTAATATCCGGGTGGTATATGTATATTATGCTGCATGTGAAACGGTTTGTCACGTACATCTGCTACTTGAGAATAATGAACTCTGCCTTCGCCTCTAAACCAATTATACCAACTGCGTGTATATTTGATTTTAACCAATCCAACTTCCCAATCGCCAGACAGTGATATCGCATTCTCCAATCTCGTAGTAAACTTTGTTGTCTTACTTTCTGGATAGTAATTCATAGAGCTGTTGCTTGGCAATGTGAGGTAAAATTCGACCATTCTGACAATCTATACCGACGATATACTCAACGCATCTGAATCGAAGACAGCCTAAGTATCAAATATACCCAGATAAGTCCAAGAATTAAAACTGTTGTCATAGCCTTTCCACTTTACAAAATACCCCAGCTTGCCACCGTGTTTGCGAGTTTTTAAAATATTTTCCACTTTATAAATATCATCTTCTTTCGAAATACGTTGCAATTCTTATTGATAGAATTCTTCTCACCACTCAAATCCATCAATTTATACGTTATGGGATCGGATGGTGTTTGTGATGTAATGACAAAGATTTCTCCGGACCAAGAAGGTAGTTAACCCTTTTTGAATACTATTCTGGTCTTACTTATTCTCACTTTGTCGCCTGTATTATATTTCAAAATCAGCACTCTCTTCTTTATGCCAAACAGACGATTTCTGACAAGTGCTTCATTTTCCAGAGATACTAGTGCAGGAGGCATGCCTATGCTTCTGTAAAAGGTTTCATTGTAGGAGTGCACAAGATCGGTCAAGACGTCGGTATAGCGATGCATGTTTTTGTGCGTTAAATATTTCCACATTTTGGTTTTGAGCGTTCGATTGAATCTCTTTACAACAGATGCTTTGATATCATCATTTTCTGATGTGTAGAAACGGATGAAATTTTTTCACAGCAGTGTTTGAAAAGACTTGTTGAGAAATTCGGTGCCTTTATCAGTTTGCAAGGGAGCGGGGTGTGCACCATCATACAACATCTGTGTAAAGGCTTCTGTCAATGCATTTTGATTTGAGCGGGAGCACCCTTTCATACTTGAATAACACATCGATGCATGTAAACAGATATTTATTTTTATCGTTATGCTTTGACAAAGAAGAAAGATCGGCCAAATCTGCCACAAATCGTTTATGCCTACAGTGAAAGTTTTTCTACGTCTAAATTTTAATCTGACAGCTTTATGCAAAGTGTAAGCGTCCTTATTGGATAACCAAGTTCAAATCTTTGGTCTTTATTCGACCGTTGACATGTCACTTAAATTTCTCCACACTGCCGAAACTGCCCGCATGCTTCGGATCGAAATACGACTCCATCAGTGAAGTTCCCAATTCAATTGTTTTCGAGGCTTTGTACGTCCGATTTTAGAAGCAGACTTAATCACACCAGTTGTTCTACGCGCAAAGGTTGATCTTCGTCCAGTGTTCCGAGTAACTAAATTGGTAGGTTTCAGCGAGTCATTAATATATTTCCATCTGTCATCGTTCCCAATTAATTGGTGTGGTATGTTGTGTTCTTGTAAAGCGGAAAAACTGCATCCAACCGTTTGGTATGAGGGTAGAAGTTCTTTTTCTCATCAGATCGTTAACCGCATCGACGACATGCGTTTTTGGAATGGTCTTATTCTTCAAAATCAGCTTCCCCTTTTCGCTCCAAGCAACTTCTGAAATGTTTTTGATATGAGTCAAAAGACGTGAAGCTTGATATTTCCACTTCTTCGGAATGCTGTTAGGACGAGAGCTTCGATGTCGGTAGATTATTTCGCTGGTTTCACTGCCGCTTCTTCCACAATTTTGTCATCAGTTTCATCCTCAGATGTAAATTTTTAACGACTTCGGGCTTATCGATATTCAAATACCGCCTGAGACTGTTTGAATAATATTTGGCTTTTTCATCATCGGCAATGTTTCTGTGTAAGATTTCATACATTTCTCCTACAGTTTAGACAGTGTCTTTTCCAGCATCGTTTCCTTATAGGCCTACTTTTCAATCTGCCTAGGCTCCACCAAAACCATTTTCTTTGCATAATTCATGACGCTATCTAATTTGCGGTATCAACTTTGGTATCAGAGGAGAGCCGAGAAGCGAAAGTACTGGAGCTAGTAATGCGCCTAAGAATCCTCCAGATTACAAAATTTCTTTTTTCGATTCAACGTGCGTTTTCTTCGATGACAGATCTCGTTACTTCTTCTTAAATCGCTTCAATCTAGTCTTCTGAGGAGTTTTCAGCGGAACGTTACTTTTTAAATGGTGTTTTGCACACTCACACAAGCAATGCAAGAGACTGGAGTGCAATCCTTCAAAATTTCTTTCCTGACTTTGTTCGATGCTTTTTCAATAACGTCAATTTAGCAAAATACTTGCGCAGTCTCGAAGACATTTTCATAGAACGGTTGCTGAATCATACTTACAAATATCTATGTAGTCTTACTTTCTTATATAAGCGAAATGCGTCTCGCCTGGAAAATGTTTGTTCTTAATCGACATCTCTCGTCATGTCTGGTCTAAGATCGACCAACAGATATCCGAATGGAACCATGGTAGCATCGACGAAGGCTTCCAACATGAAATTAGACTTTCCTGGGAACATCTGTCTAACCAAATTCGCAACTTGAGTCGAATCTCTCACGTTGTTTAAGATAACGAAATAGTTGGAGTTCAGACTTATGGTTCTGGTATGCTTGCCTTTGTAAACAGATTCTGTGTTAGATATAACACGGATACGTATCGATGGTGACTTATCTTTGTAAATATTTTTGTAAAGCGTTCATCGGTTTCGCTTATCAAATCGTCCAAAACTAGCAGATTTTCTCTTTACCATCAAAGATTTTTAATTCTGGCAATCCTTCGTGAAATTCAACCGACAGATACTTGTCAAATATTTCTTGATATATTCCATAGCACCATAAAATTTTGTCGACCATCGGACTTATCATATGAGGCAAGTGATCGATAAATTTAAACGTAAACAGAGTCTTGCCCGAACCGCTAGGGCCACTAATTATTGCAGAAAATGGATGTTGCCAAATTGGATTCATTTCGGCGAGTGAGTATTTGTTGCTATAAAAGAAATTTATATATGATTTATACCATATAAATTTTGAAGGTGCCCAATATACGTTTCGTACATAATGGACAATAATCAAGAATATCTGCACAAGAGTCGCATAATACTATGCGAGCGCATGGTAGAGACAATGATTCCACAGCATTCAAATTGCAATTTCTGCAAATAAGCATGTTCTTAACTTTTGATTTTCTGCTTTGAGATTTGCAAGACAAAATACACTCAAAACATCCTTGGCAGAAGGTGGTGTGTCGAATTCAGAATCTGATTCGCATTGCTTTGACATCTTCCGCCATTGCATAATCTGCATCGTCATTACATTGAGGTTCTACATTTGTGTTTTCAATTTCGTCAAAATATTCCCTCCAATTAATATGCGTGTAACACACTGTTGCTGTTTGTATTTCAATAATCATGCAATCCGCAAGCTCTCGCGCCAAAACTGTTAATGAATAAAACCATCAGCTACATCTGTTTTATATCTCTATTGTAATCACTTTTTTATTAATATAAATATTATTGTGCTACAATAACAATGTACTGGCTTCCAAGCTACCGTTGTCCAATAGGAATGACGCTAAGGTTAGAAGCCTAGCCGAAGACTAGGGCCGCCATGCACGCTATAGATAAGCAATTGGAATGCTCCTCTACTAGTCTCCATATAATGCATAGTTAGGGATAGCACAAGCCCCCTTGTCTATGAATAGGGGGTGCGGCGCCAGTCTCGGGATAGACCACGTGTACTCGGAGGTAAAATAGTACAAAATAATGCACCTGTCAAACACGTGTCAACTCCATGTCAAGGGTCGTAACAGAACACTCACTTACCCCACTACTATAGGATGGACAAAGGTCATTGAGATAAGCACAGTACAAAAATTGACTGCGCTGGAAGAACAATAGATGATTGGCAGACCGTTGACATGTGATGTATACAATGGCTACTGATAGGGCGCCAGATGCCCAGTGCAAAGTGCAGCCACGATAGCAATGGATGATTGATTGTTGTGTACAGTACAAAGGTTAAGTGTGCACTCACAGCAATGGATGACAGGTGGGCGGGGCTAGGAGCCCACCTGCACAATGGATGACGTCATAGGCAGTCCCATGACGGTCCAAAGGTCAGACTGTTCCAGAACAATCACTACCACCACTACTTGCGAATGATGCTAATAATTTTATGTCATTAAAACATTTTTCCTGTCGAAAACAAGGATTGATAATGGTAATTGAAATTAAACAATCCATACAGCACTATTTCAATAAAAGACATACCCGAGGCGCTCTTTGCGATACTATAATCGTTAATAATGAAAATTTATCAGTAGTTAAAACAATACTTAATCACCAGGGACGAATTCACAAATTTTCTAGCCATTCGTCTGCGCTGAGACCTAATGGACTGACTGTAGGTGGCGTTCATAACGTAGCCTACTCGACCGAATCCAACTCTTTTCCGAGCGTCAGGTATAGACCACAACGGTAATTATGCGAAGAAAATACTGTCAAATATACAAACTTAGAAATAATAAACTCCAAAATCTTTGAGATTTCTGGACACATTCAATATTAATGCACCAAAGTCAAGAGACAGGATATTTTAATCTTACTGTTCTTATTGCATCTAAAGAAGTCATCTTCTTTTCTGAAAGGTAAATATATAAAACAGGCAATTATGTAGACGTAGGACTAATGTTTTCTATTCAATAAAAATTTAACAGAGAATGAATGATCGACGGTAACTTACGTCTGAAACTTAACCGTACAACGGTTCAAGTACAATCTTAAATACGAAAGATAAACTTAGTAGCCAGTCTGAATTAGTTGTCGCAGACACCACTAGCGGTGGGTAGACCCCCCCTACACGTCAATATTCAGCTATGGGACGAAACACCGCTTCTCGTATCCCCCGTACTCCCGTAGGGTTAAGTAGTTCATCGGTAGCTATGCGGGGGCGTTGCATAATCATATCCTGAATGTCATGGTCGCCTAGCATGGCCATCGACAGTTTAATTCAACTCCTGTGATAACTTTCTCATCATCCCTTAATGCTACACTTTTAATCATACTGCGTCTTGTCAGTATGAAAATGACTAAATTTGTCGATTTTATTATTACTAATTCGACTTCAACTAAAGCGCCACATTAGAAGTAGATGGCTAACTCAATTTCAACTGCAGCGCTACATCAAAAGCAGACAAGGTCACGCATTACATACTTACATACATACATACACTTACTACCACTTAACCTGCGTACTAATCTCTATTATTCTGTGATCCATCCGTACTTGACATATTGGAACATGGTATGGGCGTCAAACTACCCTACTCGCCTCAAAAGGTTACAACTCCTCCAAAACAGAGCCTTCAGAATTATCCATCGCAAAGGCATACGTCCTTCTTCTCTCAGCATTGGCGCCAATCTAAAGATACCTAACATTTCTCAAATTACACAGCTTCAATTAAATGTTTTTATGTATCAATGCCTCAATAATGTTCTACCATTGTGTTTTAAAAACCAGTTTAATACTGTTCTACAACTCAACCCTTATTGTCTTCGTAATGCCACCAATTACAGACCTAAATACTTACGAGCTAATACCCGCCAATTCTGTATCACTTCTGCTGGCCCTGCAACCTGGAATAGTCAACCGCATGAGTTACGAAACTTGCCTCACATAACTATATTTTAAATTAAACTCCGTAATCATCTACTAGCGCTTACCGCTTCATCAATATAATCAACATCCGACAATGGTTAACCCTATTTAAATACGATAACATTATTTTGTGGACTTTCATAGTTAAGCTAGTTAAGTTGTTAAATAAATCCTTTCTCAAATCTCTCACTTCCGCCGCTGTCACATACCTCTCATTAAGGGTGCCACTACCAGTGGTCTCTCGGTCCTTTTGAGGTCTCCTCCCCAATTGATCACAGCCACATCACCTCTCTCTTGACCTGGTCAATTCTATTCAATTCCATTCTATTCTATTTACAGATTTAGAAAGCGCCTCTCACAGTACAATCTAATCAGAGGCGCTCAAATTACAGTACTCGCATGTTATTTGTTTTCATTGACCGTGTGTTGTGTGTGCTCAATAAAAATGTTTGGTATTGGTATTATTATAACAAACGTGAACTGAATAAACGATTAATAAGTGATAGACATAGCACAGATATAAACATAATCTAGTGAAGATGAAGTAGGTGAAAAACCGGGTGAATGAGGTAGACATATAACATGAAACAATGAAGTAGACATAATGTTGATGTGGTAAATGCTGGGTAGATGAGGTGGACATAACACAATTAGACTTAACACAAACTCTAGATGAGGCAATAAAATAGATTAGCATGCCAATTGCTGACTAGGTGGCTACGATTTGCTACCCAGTTAAGTTAGCATCGGCTTAATATGACAATTAGTATGTACAGTAGATATTATGTGCTGACAGAAAAGGTACCATACCAGAGGTTTTGACATTTCAGCATATCTATGTATGTTTTATAAAGCCACATCATATGGTGAAAATTTCATAAAGACATCCTCTACCATTCCACATATAAGCACTTTTGAACAAGACATGGTGAAAAGCGTCAAGTTTGAGAAAATTGACTTTGAAAAGTTGCTATGCTATAATATGCAAATAATCTAAAAAAAATGAAGTGTTGCAGATGAAACTTTGCAGATCCATCAACATGTATTAATGAATGGTATTAGTCAATAACACTACGCTACACTTCTCCAATTATTCATTTTACTTCAAGTTGCCTGGACAAGTAAGAAATATTGCCTAGTTGTGGCATCCATACTTATGATGCCTTTTACCCAACATTTAATTATTTGCAACAAAATAGTAAAGCAACTAAAATCTGATGCCATGATTTTGAAGTTCAACATCAGCAAGGTTCAAAACAACAATGATAAAATTTTTAATAAAAGTCGTTATCCACACAAAAATTGAAATGACTCCTTAATTAGCAACCCAATAAATGGAACCTTTTCTGCCAGGAGGTCGCATTTTTAAGAACTAATACAGCGCATTTATATAACATCATAAATACTCAGCAATTGTAGTACCATACAAATATTTTTGGTTTAGGGAGACAGTCCTATCTAACGTGATCTCGATCGAAGTTTCACATTTACGATCCATACTCATAAGTTAGTGTGAATACTTCATGATTCTAATCTAGGTCGCGAGAACGCCAATGCACTGGTAACTGGGTCATTATACATGTAGATCTATCTATATCTTAGGTCAAATAACGAAATGTAAATACTTGATCTCCAAATAATTAAGACGCCAACTGAATTATGAGTATGAAATGCAACAGCTTGTATCAAACTCAATCCTCCTAGTTCGCTTGAGTTTAGCTAAAATATATTTATGCAGTTCAGACAAATTGCAGACAGCAGTACTTACAGAGCCAGTTAAGAGAATTTATCTTCTTCTTTTATCTTCGTTCAAGGAAATGAATGGCTAAAGTTGAAACGTTCCTGCTTTTATCAAAAATAAACACTCAACGTCAACTAAGGCGCTATTTCAAACAGTCTTATCTAACCAGAGGCTCAGGCTATGTAGCAGCCAAAAGTTTAAACTGTGTATAGTATTGTAATATTGTATAATATTGTTTACACCGAATCATGATGACCCAGTTGACGCTTCCATTCGGGCCAACGATAATCTAGCTTTTATTTATATCGAGGTACATACGAGAGACTAGGCTATAGGCCTAGACATCGACTTATATTATCGTCGTCATAAAAATACATTCATTGGCTACATGCAACATGCATCCGTCTAGCTAATCAACGTACAGTCAATGTGTGCAACCAGTCATTGCATACAATGACTAACATATTTAGCGAGTTCACACAATGACTGCTTTAGTCAGGCATTGTATACAATGACTAATAAAACCAGCGATTTCACACATTGACTGGAAATTGATGGCTTTTATTGTACACTTTGACTGATGCAAGGTTCAAGCCGAAGACATTAAGGCCTTCAATTAAGGGCCTACTGGGTAACTGGTAATATTTGTAGGCCTGTACATAGCAAATAGCATTGTCACAACGACTTCGAAGATTATTAGTCCTACAATTACAAGCTCTAAGGTGCTGGTAACTGAGTAGGAAGTTCTCTTAAGACTAGTTTAACTTTAATCCATGCATCTGTCATTTAATTCATCTTGCAATCTAAAGCTTCACCACAGCTTAGAACCAAACATGGCAAAGCATACCATAATGTAACGCACCAAACGTTCGAATGATTCAGAGGACTTTCACAATCTGTGAAAATTAACCAGAATACGCTTAAGCTTATTTGAACTCTTCTTCAGTTAGTCTCAGACTAATCAAATAAATTATAGCATACAAACCTCTGTAAATAGCCAGCATCTAAAGGCGAATCAGGATCCGCAGTGCATGTAGCTGTACAGCTGGTACATCCTATCGTGTACAAGTCCTATGCAGAGCACAAAACATCAGCTAAGCGACAATCTGAAAATTACTCGAGCACCATCAAGAAACGTAGAACTAGTGTTGCATCATCAGACCAGTCAAGCATCGTCCAACATACCACTAGGCCTACGTACTATCGGCAGCCACAAACCCATTTCACAGGTCAAGTTTGATAAGCTCATCATTAACTTAGTACATCATGTGTGAAATGCGTCAGTTGTCTAGGCCTACTGTGGAAAACCCAGTCTTCAAAGCTCTGGTTGAACGTTCGTCGAGAAGGAATGTTATGTGTCGTAAGACTTTGTGTAAGAACATCAATGACCAATATGAGTCCATGATCACAAATCCAAGAGAAAACACGAAGACAGTGAATTATGTATTGGTACAACGGCAGACATTTGGTCAGTGACTAACCAGAGCTATTTGGGCGTGACATGCCTGCTTCGTCTTCATCGTCGTTGTCGTAACCATCTTAATAATCGCAACCATGACCACTACCAGCATCACCACCACCACCATGTCCATTTGATGACGCATTCAAATTCGTAGCTGATTGTGGTCCTTTCTTACCTACATACACCGTTATAAACTGCACTGTCTTACAGGCATTTCCTGGCAGTCTATGTACAGAGGAAATGACCGTAAATAAACTTCGGACCGTAATACATTCTAGACCGTATTGTTTACGATCACATCACAGTAAAATCTTAATGTCATTTGACCGTATTTTTAATGTCGTCTGACCGTAAAGTTAACATCGGTTTAAAGTATTTTAACTATTCAACAGGTGAATAGTTATAAATAGTAAATTTCATCTTCAACTCTCTTACACACATCTTGCAGACGACTAAACAAACTTACCAAAGTAACTGTTGTGGACAGATTAAACATAGTCTACAAATATATAGAAGAACAGAAGAGAAAAGCAGTCCCTTTAACTAGCCCTGAGTAGCAATGGGCATGAAGTGTTAACGACTTCATTTTCTTAGCCTCGGCATGTGAGGGCGGGTGGTTAGTCCTCCCTCTCACCCTCTAATCTTCCCACCGACAGTGTGGTCGATGTGCTCGAACTCTTGAATCAACTTTCTGCCTTGAACTATCAAAGCAATAATCTGCCCTGGCTGAGATTTGAATCCTAACCTCTTGTTTGTCAGCAAACTACACTCTGAAACAAGTTTAACAGTGTCAATATATAGCGTCACATTAAAAACTGTGAAGAACACAATTTATGTAATATGAAATTGCAAAATAAAACAATTCAGGTCAATTCAGAAAGACTAAAAAGATTCCACGGTTTGTTATTAGAAAGCAATCCCCAATCGGTTACATTACAGGTCACATAATTACATGTAGACCTATATCATCCATATATTATATTTATTTAGTAAGTTCTATACACAAAACCATTTTTTCATCATATTGATTGCCTTTGGTGCACTTGAAGTGACGATGCTAATAGGCTGTAGGTCAAGCGTTCTTCCAGTAAGCATGTTATGACCAGCGGTGTCACGAGTTGAATTTTAGGGAATTGTTTTGCTTTGACCACCCGTAGAAAATTGAATCGTGTATTTTGATAGTTCTTTTATATAGATGATCATTATTTACGCGATGCAGTTACAGCAGTGGTATATTCGTCGAAAATTCATTAACGGTTCGCCGCTCGCCAGAGTTGTATGGTCTTGAGACAGTGTCTCGGTATTGAGACGTCTCGAGACAGTTCTTTGGTGTCTCGGTCTCAGTCTCGGAAGCCTGCTGTCTCGGTCTCGGTCTCGAAGTAGTGTCTCGAATTTATAGAAACTGTCTTGAAGTGAATGTCTTATTCTGTCTCGAACAAGTGGTCTCGATAAGTTTCGCGTGAACTGTCTTAAAATCTTGCGCGGCAATATAAAAACTGTTCTCAGGAATTTGTACTATATCAATTATAAGTTTCAAATTGAAATTACAAATAAACATTATTCCCGAAAACTGATACATTAGCATTTTACGGCATTTTATATAGGATCACTTGTCTTTTACTGTCTCGTACTGTCTTGAACCTAGTGTCTCGGTCTCGGTCTCGGTCTTGGTACCTCACTGTCTCAGTCTCGGTCTCGGCACCTCACTGTCTCGGTCTCGTCTTGGTCTTGAAGTTTGAAGTCTTGCATACAACACTGCCGCTCGCTAACGGCCTTTTCCTGTACTAGATGAAGTGCTTATATTGCTTTCTGTGCTCTCTGCGCGACCTCTTTCAAGTCTACACCTTCTCCCTTACTCTCTCGCTTTCCTCGTTACGCAAAAGCATCGGCACCGCTATATGCGTGTGTGTCGTCGTATCTCGGTATATCTGTATAATAATTATAAGTTTAATTATCGACGCTTCTATATCGGAGATGATAAGCGTGTCTGGATTATATGCTTAGGTGAACTGTTTCCCTGTCATACTCCTCGTCCCTCTGTCAATTGCTTCCCCAGTTCGTTTTTATTTTCTGTACCCACCCATCTCTAGTTTCTTTCATATGTCCGTCATTCGCTTCGGTCTATGCTGGTCTCTTGCCCAGAGTGGACCAACCGTCCGTCCTTCGTCTCTCTATCTTTTCTCTCTAGGCCTACTTATAACTGTGCATATCTGTCTGTCTATTTCAAATGAAGGCTTCTTATATTTAGAATGACATAAAAGTTTGTTCATCATTTTCAAACTAAGACATCACGGTCAAAATGATTTAGATTTCGAAAATATTTTGCCAGACAAAGACAGAGAGTTGATTTGCATTGAGATCGCGTATTTCTACAGCGCACACACACACGAAGTAGCGGGAACCAGCTTATTCACAGGCTCTTATTCAGAACATAATCGATAGACAGAGGGCAACATCCAGAGTGAGGTAGGCAAGCAGACAGACAGCCGGCAAAGACGGATGGTGGGAGAGGAGAAGGAATCAGGATATGATTTGCGAAAGAGCAGTGTTTTGAGTTGTGAGTGAAAGACCTGTGGAGAGATAGCAAGAGGTGAGGTGCGTGTGAGTCTATGGGACGGATCGGATATTTGTCTTAGTACTGGAGGGAGTTTCTTCCAAAGAGGCGGAACACCAATGGCTAAGGAGCGAAGCAGAGTGATGGCGGAGGTGGAACTGGTTGAACGATGTGGTTGAATCGTGCCCAAGTGGCGGAGATATTTGGACTGGGATGATTGCAGTGTGCTGTAGGTGAGTGAGACGACCCTATATTCGATCCATTCAAGTATTTTGAACCAGTGGAGTGATTTGACGGCAGGAGTGATATGGTGATGCTTTGGGGTTTTGGTGACAGAGCGGGCGAGAGCATTTTGAATGGCTTGGAGGCGGTTTAATTGAGTGGTGTCTATATTGAGGGAAAGTTGATTTGTAAGAATCAGAAGCTTAATCTTGTCAGTTGAATGGAAAGAATAACTATGTTTATGGTAGCAGTTTATTTTAAAGTATTCATATGATTTACAGACACGCCACAGAACTGGCAATTTGTCGTGGTTGGCAACAGTGTGATTTTTGGTTACCTTAATACAATGCAATACAACTTACACTTATATCGCGCCCTAATAAAACAGAGTCTTACTTAAAGGCGCGATACAGAAACAGTTTGGTTAGGTGTCATTTTTAGGAGAAAACTTTGTCAGGCTGACAAAACATTTCCAGTGTGTAAATAGAAGAGTCACTGGTGGCAGGTTAGCGCAGTCACGTTCACTCAGTCAACAGATTCCCAATTATGTTCGATGGAGACATCCGTTCGAACGGCGGATGGAATGTCCGTTGTCTTTCGAGTATAACTCAGTGCCACAAGACAGTCCCACCCACAAAACAGGCGTTGATCGAAGATCGATCGAGCAGTTGATTTCATATCCACATTTCAGTAGTTACACTCTTCCAACGATCGCCTCCATATTTCTCCCGGGTTACGGATTCCCCGAGGGAAGAGGGGTGGAACAATTGGCCCTAAAGCATCTCGAGCGCAATTACAAATTATGACAGAGTATAGGCCCTACCAAAAGAAATCGTACATAGGCCTACATTGGGCACCCTACCTACTTGCAATATTCCGAGCAAGCTGTTAAATTAGGTCAATCGACATGCTTAAGAATTTGAGCTGTCGGTTGCACAGGCTTTCATAGAAGTCTACATTGGAGTTCTAATAATGGTAACAGCTCATATCCATGGCTGCCTCATGGTTAGTATAAGGAAATGTTATCTCATAACTATTATTAGACTACAATCATCCGGCTTTGCATACAAACAGCAGCAGCATCGCAGTGTTTGCACATGAAGCTATGCCTATACCTCCGCAAAATTTGCACACAGCACAGCTTGGACCCTCAGCCTGGATACAAAATGCTCGGGAATTTTGTTGATACTTGAAAATTTTGACTGTATTGCAACCTTAGTGTTATATTATTATAATTGCGCTCTTGTATCGAGATTTCCAGTCTACTATTGGTCGACTATCATACCATTAAGACAGCCACTCAAGTTGCGGCGCCGTAACGAAAGCGCGAAGGACAAAAGCGCGCAATGAAAAAGACAGTCGATAGGGTACCCAGACTATTCGGCGCGGGACAATTCGGCCACGGACAATTCGGTGCCGGAGGAGTTTGTAAAAATATTTAGACCAGATATTGGCATGTAGTAACTGACATTTCTAAAATATCCAGAATGGGAGCGAAATAGGAAATTTGCTACAGTCCAAATACCCCCCTCCCATGGCCTAATCGTAGAGAGAATGGAAACAAGAGATATGTGCCAAATAGTCTTCAAAATGTAAAACAATCCATAATGTACAAGTCTTTATAATCGCCATTTCTGGATTTATACAGCACTCACAATCTAATTAGCTTACATGTATGTGTGCTGTTAGACGTAGGAATAAGATGCTCAAGCTAAAAAAAAAATTGGTGAAGAAGCCACATTAAGATTAGAATCTGTCCAATATATGTAGGCCTACAGTGAAAAAGATCAGCGTAGGCTTAGAGAAAATTGATTGAGGTAACTTTCGGAACTGGTGTGTCGCTTATTAGCAAAATAGTTTAAATTAGGGGTCATTTCTTGAGGTTAGAGTTGAATAGCATGTAATTTGTCTTTTTAGCATTTAGAGATAGTTTGTTGGCTGCAAATCATTCATTTACATTCACAAGCTAGAAATTTAGTTGATGAACCAATTCTTCGTAGGATTTATTAGATGCAAATATGTTTGTATCGGTTCTATGACAATTACCCTCAGACAAATGACCCCTCAGACAATAACCCCCGAATAGTATAATGGTAAGACACGAAAATACCCATAAACGACTAATATGAAGAATGAAATTACTCTAAAAAAATGTATGAAAAACAGAAAGTAATACTGATTTTATTAGACACATGAGTTATAGTAGTTTAGTATTAGATTAATTCTCTCAAATAATGAATTTGCTGCGTATTGCGATACCAAGAATTCAAGATTGTCGCAGCATTTCTGATTATTGCAATGATTATGCCAGTTCAGGAATCGGTCGTCTAGAGAAGTGAGTCTACAATTATTACTTGTAACCTACATTAAACACTGTTGAAAAAATAGGTACAACATCAAGTGCGTGAGACCACCATTTTGCCAAACGAAATTTTCAACTTTGACATAATATGTAAAGACACGACCTACTGTAGGCGTGTTTAGCTTGAGCTTGTTGTAACTATAGGCCTACTACTCACAAACAGTTGAGGGATTTTATTCTTGTTTGATTGTCTGGAACCTTTCTACTATTTTGACTCTTACGTTATTTGTCTTATATTTTCTACGGGGTTTATTGTCAGAGGTTTATTTGCATGGGGGCTATTATCCGGGGTTTTTGTACTGGGTAATTTTCCGGAGTAATTGTCCGGTGGGTAATTGTGCAGGGGGTTATTGTCGTGTCACCTGTTGTATCATATGCAAACAAGTAAAAATGAACGATGCATTTGGAAGGTCATTTATGATTAATAGTAAAGTACAGGACCCATAATTGAGCCCTAGAGAACCCCATGTTTTGTCAGATTTATTGAAGATAAATAGTTTTACATGTGACTTGTTGGTATTTGTCAGTTAGGTAACTGTGGAAACAGAACAAAGGGACACCGCGTAGGCCTAACATTATAGTTTAAGTAACAGTATGTCATGGTTTGTCGAATCAAACAAGGCCTTTACTTCATCCACGCAAGTGCCAGTGACATATACATTTCAATCATTTGCAGCCGTGATGGTATCTTGCACACTGAGATATTACATTAGAATGGAATCCATGCTAAGAGTCATAGAGCATACCTGTGATTACATTCTAGTTCACACATTTTATCAAAAAGTCGTGCTGCTTCGCTTTAAGAATCGATTTTATGGCTGCCCGTGTATTTTTGAAATCACCACTGCATAATTATCGCTTAGATCATTACTATATCTGGTAAATTCAGAAGAGTATAAAGTTTTCGGAATTCTTACATAATGATTTCAATCTATTTTGATAAGTAGTATAAGTTATTTCCATGTTGGCCTACATTGATTATGTTTATCACCTGGACTGGCAGACATGTGCTATGATATCCATATTTGTATTCCGTAGGCCTACTTGCATTTTAAGTCTTTTCGCAAACATTACTTTTTAGAGCGAAGATTATACTGACTGCACTAGGGATGACACACAGGTTGCCAGTGTCCAAGTAGGTTTTATCGACGCGACGCGACGCAATCATCGGGCTCTTTATATCCATATGAAACGTGTACATCGTAGAAACTGCATTGTATGCAATTTATGCGATTGGCAAAGGGCTTCGTGTGCAGAATGCGTGTCTAGTCTCATGCGATGTTGCCTTCTATGTTATGTTGAGAACAAGAAGAGCAGATTCCGAGGAATCTTCGAGTATGAAGAGCAGTAATAATGGGAATTCCTAAGTAAATTCATTAATTGTGTGCGAACAAGAATGATGCATCTCAAATCTAAGTCATAGGTCTATCGCAGAGCAGCTAACCTTGTCATTTTTAAATTGATCGAAACTTTTTATTATTGCAATTGATTATTATTTTCTGTATGCCCCAAGGTATACAGGATCCCTCAGAGACTTAGTATTATTGTTATTATTATTCTCAATTGAGTAAAGCAGAAAAACGGTAAAAAATTTCTAACTTACGGTGTCAAACTTATTGATCGATTGATTGACTGACTGATTGATTGTTTAAGTGATCGTATGACTGATTGAACGACAAAGACAAGAACCATTTAATGCTACATATGTATTTAATCTCCGTGTTTCATTATTATCATATATGATATAAAAATTATCATACACCTTGCTCTGAGAGTTTCAGTTTTCACAACTCAACAATTTCTTTTCTATTCCAAGTGTAGTTTGCATCAAGGCAGCATCTATGAGCTTAGTCTATTAAAGGCATGAGTCAGTTACCGTTAAAACCCGATATATTTATGAGTTTACGAGTTGTTTGCACCTGAATTCAATCAACACGCAACGAAGTGCATGAGCCTGAAAAGAAATGATTGGAGGAGTTTGCTGGTAGCGGATATGAGTTAGTTGCGGAGAATACTGGGTCAAAACAGAAGAGAGAAGATCAGAAACGATGTAACCAGAGGGGAACTGGGGCAAGAATAGACAAAAATATATATGGTCTAAGAAAAAGGCTGTACGTGGCTCGGATATGTGACAAAATTGGACAACGAAAGGCTCCCAGCCGCAGCTGTAGGCGTCAGGCCTATATGATCATATCGAGGAAATACGAAACCGGGGAGGGTAGCAGAAGACCAGGATGGCCAACATTAAAGACAACCTGACGATGCTGAACACGATTATCAGAGATTGATCATGCTGGATACAGAGCAGATGCCACACGATGTGATATAATATGGCGGCAAACTTATATATTGGTACTCAGCTACTTGTCTAAACAGACTATAATGAAATAAAACACCACACACTTCTTTTCTATTTTCTTAAAAGACAGGGTTTTATATTTTATTCGAGATAAAAAAATTTCGTTGTTGGTTAGGTTGATCTTGTGTGGGACTTTAGATGTAGCCTACGCTTGGAACAAAGCGAAATTATTGCTTAAGAATAGCGTTTTTGCCTATTTGGCGTATGCTGCAACACTTAGATATTCTAAAATTATAAATATTTGTCGAGTTCTCATTGGCCTCTAACTTATATGATTCTTAACATTTCTAAGTCTCATAAAGCGCTGAACTAAATTGATCCTTGACTGAACCTTACTTAGAAGGTTCCAACGTATCCCCTAACAGAACCTATGGATTTGTCGTTGACTTATATCCAACACACCGCTTTTTAACCATATACTGTTGGAGATGTGATTGGAGAACGAGTTACTACAGAAGAGATGTGCATCAAAGATAATGACATAGGTGAATCGAACTTTAAAGTAAGAGTTGAAGAGTAGGGGCATTGAAGGGGTGTAGCTAGCGGGGGGCAGAGGGGCGCCGGCCCCCCAATTTTCAAAACTGAGGGGGCAAGGCCCCGAGTTTTAATGCTCAGTGCCCCTAGGTGCCCCCCAAATCGGTTCTTTTTATGTTTCTCTAATGGTTTTTTAAGATGACTTTGTTAAAATAATTTGAGCCCCATTTTGTCAAATTTCTGGGGGCAAAATTAAAAAAGTGGAGAGGCAAGAAAATTTTTTTGGCGCTAGCACAAAATGTTTCAAATGATACATCTTCCCACTTTTGAAAACCTCTGGTGCATTGGAGTGTAGGTGACTTTTCCTGATCTAATCTGGGAGGTAGGTTGTGCAAACCCAACAGCCTTTCACACCTTTAGATGAGTGATATCACTGCTCTATGGCGTACGATAAGAGGAACATCGTCCCATGCAACTACATTATCCAACGTTTACAAACAAATGGCAACCAATAATTGTAATTTGCATAAACAAGAATCTTTTGAAAATCTTTATAGAAATTGTTTCATACAAAAAATTCTTCAAATGTCATTATAAATCGTCTTCATCGCACCATTAGGCCCAGACAGTTGGACCTGACTTTGGTAAAACATGCGTAACAAAGACACTCTTGTGCAGAGTCTAATCAATCGACTGGAGTCTTCATCCCAAAACGCGCCTTCAACAGATGTCAAAGAAATTGATAGAAGAAATAAGATGACAAGCTGCTGGCATTGACCCTTTACTCCAGTTTTTTCATATGTTGCGATTTTGGATTTGATAGCAACAGCCAACAATTAGTCCCGAACCGATTAGGGAAATTATTTGACGAGGGCCAAGTTTTCATGGGCCGCTAATGGCGATTTCCTTTTGTTCCCTTATACTATGCAGGCCTAGGATCAAACTCAGAGGCGCAAAATGCTAACGTAAGCACATTTAAAGAATGATGAGCTGGTAGCATAATTTTCGTAAATACGAATTGGTGCATACATGTATCTGCAATTTATTCATTTCCATTTGATGGTTCGGTTTGCTTCGCATTATATTATGTTTGATTGAAACTTACAAGACAACAACTTTAATAGTGCGAGATACAAAAAGTACCAACGGATAACTTGCAAAACGAGTAAGTGACTGAAATAAAAAGTGGCCCAATATATAGGAAGAGCAGAAAAAGCAGGCTAACAGAGATTAATGAAGAAAGGATGAAAACTGTGCCAAATAAAATAGCTTAATGCGATCGACAATTGCCGTGTAAACTGCAATATAAATGAGAAAATAGCAATTATAGTGCAGTGGCCAACATTACCAACAACAGCTTTTTGGACCCTCTCTAATGACAGCATTTCAACACTGTGCGCCACTGCTTCTGCAGTCGACGGGGCCTTCTGAACGAGGGAGAAGTTATAATCGGCTATATCGTGTATCGTTATCTAGGGACCTACATGCAGTCAAAGGAAATCTGAACACAACGGTCAAAAGCCTAGTCGTTGGATCAATTGATAAATATGCGATAAAGACTCCTTCAACCTGTCAAACTATTATCAGTTTCATACATGATGCACATCCATCTGATCTAACCCGATTAATCTGGTTGCCATGCGCAATGATTGATTATAATGCGTCTGCTATCAACATTCTATCGAGCTGACTATCGAAATGACAGTTCACTGTCTGATCTACTACATGTAGGTCGCTCGCTCATTTATTCGCACATTCAAGCAATCAGATATTCAATCATTCATCGTTTTTACTCTTTCTATGAGTGTAGTCAAGAAATTATTTTATGCCAATCTCCTCATAAAACCAATGGTCTCAAATCTTGCGACACTGCTAAGCAAATCAATCTTTGAACCCTAGCTTCTGTGATAAAGAGTGCAAGATACTGCATGCGTTACTTTTGAAATCTTAAATTAGGCTAGGTACATTGCTTGCATACAAGTAAGTGTTGAGGTTTTATGAACGTTTCCAGTGCTTGTCAACAAGAGAAGATCATTTATGGGAAAAGATGCCCTCAATGAAGAAATGATTTAAAAACCTTGAAAACCTACTGACGAGGTTTTAGGAGGCGCATTGAGACGGGTAACTAAAAGCAATGGAGTTCATCGGCAATAGGCCTAATACAAACTGTTTTATAATCCTATTAGTGATCTTTGGTATGCGTACTTGCACAGTCTGGACTTACTGAGTCTTATTCAGAGTTATCGATGGTATAATATGAAGCACAGATAGACAACCTTCGCAAAGTAGTTATGCGCACTTTGACCTGCTCAATCAGTGACAATCTTATCAACGCTCTGCTATGCAAATGTACAGACATGCAAATGACGAACAATGAGCCTAACAAATATTAGTCCAACAATAGCAGGTTACATTGTACAGGATATAACGTAAGCTCTCATAATGCATTGCTATTACTAAACAGTTGACAAGTATTTGAAGTCAAGTACAAAATAATACGATGTCATCTGATCGTCATTATGTCGTATAATCTGTTAAAGTTGGCTTACATGTTTGTTGTTAGGTTCAAGTTATGAGAAAAGGCACGTCAGGGTATGTTGTAAATTATATGAAACATAACTTCTCATAAAATGACTAATATAGAACTTCGTGTAAAATGTTTGATACATTATCATCGTCAACGGGACTGAATACGAAGTAGTCGAACAGAAATGATGTCAAGCATCAGAGAGTCTCCACCAAACATCAGTCTAAGACCTCACAGTCGTCTTAAGTAAACTTAAATAGTTACAAGGGAGATGTGTAGGCTTGACATCGCAAGAGACCCGTGTCTCAGAGACCCTGTCATATGAAGCCACAAGACTGGCTTAGCCAAACACACTTCAGTCACATCTGAAGTAACAGAAGCTTATATAGCCCAAGGCACTTATTGTAATACTCATTCAAGCAGAACCATCAAGACAAAAGAAGATTTACCAGTCAGACAGTCCATGCAAGCCCCTTTGTACAGTATCAGACTGTGTTAGATATATAACCCCTTGAGATCAGTGTAAGGTCAAGAAGTGGTATCTAGCAATGTGTTGGTGTGAAGGTACGATATGATAAGCCAACAGTAGAGTTCAGTTATTTATACTTAATGCGTCAAATTAAAGTTATTTCACTATAATATTAGCTTCGAATATGTCGAATTGGTACTAGTTTTAATTTTAGGTAAATGCTTGGAAAAGCCTTAGATGCCCTATTTTTTTTCGTTTGTGACGGTAAATGGCGCCCGTTGAAAGACGACGATTGAGTTTTGAACAGAATTTTACAAACTAATAACAGATTTAATTCGTTTCAAATGATTAAAGAGTTCCCCCAACAGACGACGGCATTAAAACACCCTGAATCGTCTGGTGCGGAGAATTTCGATGAAACAGGAATTCAGAGTAGTAGCCTATTTACGCGAATCGATTCGCACGGCGCTCACACCCACGAACATTGCTAGCGTCCGCATTAATTTGCAGTCAAGATGATAACCTGGGTACAAGCAAATCTGCTCAGATAATTCAGTTTGAAACAGGCAATTCGAGAAGGACACTAATACGTATTGCAAAAGCTGACCAAAATCTGAAGATATTTCGTCGACATGAAGTTCAATAGCTCTCTTGATCTGACGAAAAGAAGCGACTGAGAGCATACAAGCGTCTGAAGCAGCACATGACTGTTGATAAAATTGAAAGGACATGGTCTAGCGATGAGAAGATATTCACGCTACGAACTCTTACAAACCCCCAAAACAGAGCTGTAAGGCCTCGAGACGTGTTGAAAGGGTTTTTTAGTGCCTTGGTCTCGGTCTCGAGGTGGTGTCTCGAATTATTAGAAACTATCTTGAAGTGAACATCTTGTTCTGTCTCAAACAAGCGGTCTCGATAAGTTTCTCGTTAACTGTCTAACAATTTTGCGCAAAAAACTTAAACCGGAATTTACGAGAAACGGTAATTCTGGTTTACTCGCGAGTCACATGATACTGAAATCAATTTAATTGTCTTGAAGTGGAAAAATGTCTGAGAAAGAACCTGAAATTGTGATGTTTACGGAATTCGAAGTTAGGCCTGTTGACAAACAATAGCTATTGGCTATTAATTTATCATTGATGTAAAACCACCATAACCGAAACGATCGGAACAACTTCGAGTTTCTCAGAGTGAGTAAGGATATGCGCAAATTTATAATATCGTTTGGTATTTGATACTAAATTTGCTTGTTTAAAATCGTCTAGAAAATTTCGGACGTGTCTTTTTACTATTCAGAAGATAGGCCGAAGAAGAAATATCAAAAAAGATATAACTTGGCAATATAAAAACTGTTCTTGGGAATTGATACAATATACATTATAATTAAGTTTCAAATTGAAATTACAAATGAACCTTATTCCCGAAAACTGATACATTAGTATTTTACAGCCATTTATACAGGATCACTTGTCTTTTACTGTCTCGAACTGTCTTCAACTTAGTGTCTCGGTCTCGGCACCTCACTATCTCAGGTTCGGTCTCAGCATCTCACTGTCTCGGTCTCATCTTGGTCTTAAAGTTTAAAGTCTTGCATACAACACTAACCCAAAATAATCGTGTCTGTGATCGCGTTAGGAAAAAAATTGAGATGTAACACCTGGACGGCTGCAGAAAAGAAGAAAACATTTCTCGCAAAGTGTCATGGTTTCTGTTGCGGTTTAGAAGAACAGCTCCGTTTTCATTCCATCCTCTGTTAGGTAACTATTTAATTATTCAAAACGAATCATATCCATTATCAGTTCGCAAAATTCGGATAAAAACTCGGTCATCGTCTGTCAACGGTGCCATTTTGCGTCACAAACGACAATAAAATATGGCAGCTAGGGCAATTCATAATATTCACTAAAAATTAAAACTAGTGCCATTTCAACTTTTTCAAAGTTGAAATATCTTTAATTTGACGTACAAAGCATAAATAACTAACAAATATTGGCGAAGCTATATGTGAGCAAATTTGGTTCATTTATGCTGACCCTACTAGTCAGATGCTTATCATGATCATCAACAAGATCACCATAGACCGCAGTATCATCACGAGCCTCATCTGTGGGTGTCTATGACTATACTAATAATACGGAGCTTTGCCCTTTCCGCAACTCGTTTCAAGCCACTTCATTTTTGGCTGCTCAAATCACCCTAATCCAACTCACAAAGCCAGCGTTACTGTTGTTATTGTTACAGCGTTATTGTTGCCTGCAAAACGCTTCACCTATAATAGACTACTATAGGCTACAATGGTGTCGACCCTCAGTCACGGTGAGAATTTCTACAAAGTTTACGATTGACGACAAATGCCTGTCTGAACAGACTCTGAACAGATCGTGAGATATCTCGATATTGAGTTTCCCAAATTCTGCGAGAGGATTCTGAACTGTAAGACTTCCGTGGTTCACACTTTTGCGTTGTTCTTCAATCCATCACCACCTTCCAGCTTCATCGATTTCGGTTTTGACTGTGTCTATAAATACTGGGTCAATCGCACTGCTTCCGACCCAATAAGCTCCAAATCAACGCTCCTCACAACGCAAAAAAGTCCATTGACAACAACAACTGCAGATATTACTTTTAAGAATGTCTGTTTCCCATTTGAGATAAAATTTTGGACAGGAAGGCGGTGACGTCAATCATTCAAATGCTCTGCGCAAATCTACCAGCAGTGTTGAACATTCGATAGATTGGATAAAGATAACAACGTTCTTTGAACCTCTACATGTATACATGCAAGTGAACAAACAGATATAAATTTCACACATTTACGTAAGTTGTACTGCTGTAATTATTCCATTTAATTATTTGTTTGCTTTGTGTACACTTGCAAACGAACATATCCACTGACTAACTTACTAATAACCTGACTCATGAATGTATGCATGCATGAATTGATTAATGTACTGGTTTAATAAATATTTTATGGAATTTCAATTCGCAGGGTAATAAGTCTAAATTCAATCGCTCTAATAATTCATTTAAAAAAACGCTGCTCTCAAAATGTATAATGGTCCATAATGTAATAAGAAGCGCTCATAAGAGCTACTAGTGAAAAATATAAAAATTTACGCTGATACGGCAGTAGTAATTTACATCAACTGCAGATCTTTAGATGCGATGTGACCGCCTGTTTGCTAATTATTATGATTGGCCATGACGAACGCTCGGTTGATGATTGTGCACTAACGCCGGCGTGACAGAATAAACGATATTTGGCGAAGATCCATTGTGTAATTCATTCAGTGGTGCAAAGGATGTCTAGAATTGCTTATGCTATCGATTGATCATTATTCGTCTAGTGTTTGCTGACCTTCTCTGGTTTGGATCCTGCTCTTATAGCAGGGTTTATGATGTTTACTTTTTTCTTTCAACGTGTTAATTGGTTTCCGGCTCCTCACTAGCTCAAAAAAACACTCGAAAAGCTAAAAGTAATCGCCCGGAATTTGAATTTCTCAACTAAGGCGCCCAGAATTTCTATGGACGTTTTCGGTTGGGAAAGACTTATTAACAGAGACATATTGCAATCGATTGGATAAGTAACTAGAAATCCAATTCATAAAAGTCCATCTTATTTCGTAGTGTGCAATGGTACCTAAGAGTATCTCGTGGTTGACAGTAGGCCTATGAACAATCCTTGATAGGTCTAGAAATAACCCTATGGTTAGTTGATGTTTATCAGTCGATTTTTTAATGTTGCCTGTGAGCTCAATAAAAGTCATAAAAATAGGCAAATACATACAAGGTGTTTCGAAAACCAAACTGACTACTCACGCGCAAGATAATATGGATGGTCAATTTTGGTTATCAATAATAAACTTTGCTCTATCACTAAATCTAATGATCGAAATGACCTAAGCAATACTCGTTTGCTACGGAAAGTCACAGGTTAGGCAATGATTATATGAATATTTAGAACAACACGTCTGAGATTTCATAGCAGTATCGCTTTATCGTATCTACTGTAACATCATCAAATTCTTTACTGTGCTACTGTTAGGGAGTCTAATCATATCAATAAACCTACGAGGTGGGGATTAACTCACTTACTCATTCAATTATTCACTCATTCACTTACATACTCAATTGATCATTCGCACATTCGCTCATTAATGTTGTTTATTCACTTCTACATTTATTCTCTCACTCATTCGCTCTCACTCCCGCTCGTTCGCTTACTATCCCTCTAATCCTCATGCCGATTCAAGAATGTAAGAGTTATTTATTTATCAGTTTTTGTTCAAAAGATTAGTTTACTTCGCTAGCCCAAATGTGTCATGATTCGGTGTTAATAATATACTTATACATAGTTGAAAATGAATAGACTTTGGCTGCTACATAGCTTCTGGCAGAAAGTTTGACTTATGGCTTTAGTTTATATTGAGTGTTTATTTTTGATAAAAGCAGGAACGTTACAGTAATTCTAGCCACTCATTTATACTTGATCAGCATTATGTTTATGACGAATGATATCTTAGCTAAACCTAACATTCAAGCGAACTAAGTATACTTAGAACTTTGATACAAGCTGTTGCATGTCTAAATGTATGTGATTCATTTGACCTATTAATAATTATTAGGAGTTCAATCAAATTGTTTACATATCGTTAGTTGCCCAGAGATTGACCGAGTTACTAATGCGCTGGCGTTTTCGCGACCTAAGTTAGAATCACGAAACAATCACAATAACTTATTCCCTATCTATGTCATGTATCGTATTGCCCAACTGTGAAACTTCGATCGACATCATGTATTCCCTGCAAAAATATTAGTGGGACAACAGGCCTACTGTTGCTGAGTCTTTGTGATTTTCTAAAAATGCGTTGCATAAGTGCTTGAATATAAATAGGCCTACTGTACATACTTATTGTCATGAATCGATGCAAACTTTATTGGCTAACAATTCCTAGCATCTAGCCAGTCTCTTAACTCATTCATTTTATTGTCTCACTTACAATTTTGTCAGTCTACAGTCTGAAGTCTGAAGTCTATCTGTGTCACGTCTTTCTCATTGTACCACTTTCTGTGTCCATGACCTCCCTCACCATGCTTTTCGTCTACTTCATCTATTATGTCTGTACATGTGCTGTGTCAACCGTGTATTTTGTTCACTTATGTTACTTCTACTTTTAATGTGGCGCTTTAGTTGAAGTTGATTTAGTAATAATACAAATAATAAATTTAGTTTTTTTTCAGGCTGATAAGACGTAGTCTGATTACAGGTGTAGCATACAGGGGCATCCAGATAGGAGGTCCAAAGGTAAATGCCTCCAATTTCAGTTAGGGGTATTATTCAGGTATTAAGAAGGAACATCTTGTCTTCCTGACACTTTGGGCCGGGGGCTGCCTCCATCACTCAGAGGGAATTGACGCCTTTGGTAGTAAAAACGAATGATGAGAAGTCATTGCAGGAGTCAATCAATCAATCAATTCAATCAATTCTTTTTTATTGCTCACCATCAAAATATATAACATACAAACACGGAAAAAAAATTATATTAACATAGTCATACTGTATGCTTCTCGAGTCGTCGTCTTTTCTCGCTGTTGCGAAACAATCCCTCGAACAGTGTGTGTGTGTGTGTGTGTGTGTGTATGATAAGTTTATTAATTTTAACGACGCATACATGACAAGGATGATATGCGTCAGATTTCTCGAACAGGAAGAAAAGAATATCTAGGGACGTCTTATGACAGCAGAGGTCTGTTACGTCTTACCATGTTGTTGACTCCTTGTGATTGATACATTTTACCTGTCTCTATAGATTCATCCATCTGGCAAGGGCCCTTCGAGTTGTATTCATTCTCACCATCAGACATAGGGCTCCTTGGTCTTACGGTTTTCCTTATTCTTCGTTTGGTAGATTAAGAGGCAACTGATGTATTATATAGAATCTTACCATTGGTGATCACACCAATGACGCTTACCACCTCTTTCTGCAGACCTGAGATCTAGAGGATGTTTCTTGTGGTGCAATGAATTTCGAGTTCTTGGCGCTTGTTGCGGATGGATCGGCTGATTTTCTCCCGAGAGCATTCCAGAAGGAGATGATCGATGGTGTCCGGAACGCTGAACCCCTCACAGTTTACATCTGGCTGCAGATTGATCGTGTGAAGCCCCTGTTTCAGCAGCACTCGACTCAGACGTAGTCTAGACATCTGGACCTCTTGCCTACGCGGAGTATCCGTGTACTTGATTCTTGTTGACACGAGCGGCTCGATCTACTTGCAGAAGGCTCCTATCGGGTTGTTGGTGTATTGCTTCTGCCAGTTTTCCACTACCGGTACATAGTGGAGTTGACACCCGGTAGGTGGAGTCCTTCTTTCGATGCTGTGTCGTACTTTTCGTTGCCAAGGATACCCACGTGACTCGGGATCCGGACGACCGTGACGTCGCCCGTTCCAAGACTGTTGATGTTTCTGAGAACTTCCGTCATCAGCGTTGCTCTCGAGTCTGATCGCTAGGCTTTCACCGACTCCGCAGGGGAAGATGGCGAATCTTTTCCTCCTGAGCGTTCGGTTCTTGCAGATCCAGTTGATAGCCTCCCGTATCGATCTGCCTACGAATGTTTGAACTGTCCGCTCGCAACGCTTCTATTTGGTTATCTGAATCTAGCAGAGGCCTAGCTTTTGTACGAAAGTATGATTTTATTATACCATCGTTTCCTGGTTTCTGAAATTCGATAGTTAAACATTGTGAATATTTGATGCCCCTGTGTTTAGCCACGTCATTTTTCAGGATCTCGTAAATACTTTCCTCCATAGCCGAGTGCTTCCGACAGGAATACTTGCGGATCTTTCTCCAAAGAGAGCCCATTTTGTAATATTGCTCGATAATCTAGTAGGCCTCCACCTCTGATTCTTTGTGGGCTTCTAATTTTGGTATGCACCTCTCCTCATGGGGAGGTGGAACCCTCGTTCTTGGGGCACAGGAATTTTACTCCTTCTTGGTGCGGGCATTGGAATTTTAGTCGCTCTAGGTGCGGGCAGTGGCCTTCTTGTAGCAGGCGTTGGGGGTAGCCATAGTGGTCTTCTTGGAGTGGGTACTTGGGTTCCCCAAGGCCTCCTTGTAGCTAGTGCTGGTACCGACTTTGGTCTTCTTGCCGGAGTAGAATTAGCACGCGAATGTGGTGGCGTGCAGTGTTTCACTCATAACGTACACACAATGCTGCTTTACTTTTGACTCCTATTCCACACCCAGTGCACGACTTTAGTCCACCACCGACTATAATTATATTATGCGACTTCAAATCAAGCCCATAGCAACTGCTTATTTTAGCCGGACATTTGTCCATTTTCGGTTTCATTGTCGCCGTCGTCATTATCAAAACTTCACTATTATTAAAGCTAAGACAATTGTAATTTACCAACTTCTAAAGCACCACTTGAAAGCTAAGCGTAGGGAACCAGCTTATTCACGAGCGCCGTGTCAAATTAGATGGTTGTCCAAATGATTGTCTGTGGGAGGTCAGAAGCCTAGCGTTGTTTAGGTTGTGGAAACTTAATCGAACCCACAGAATAAGTTTTAAACGATTTGGCAAGTAATTCGCACCAAAGGCCGGCCTCTCTCTCTCTCTCTCTTACTTTGTTTGTCTCTGTCTGCCTGTCTCTGTATGTATCTCTGTGTTTGTGTGTGTGTCTGTCTCTCTGTCTCTTTGTGTGTGTCTCTGTCACTTCTTCTCTCTGTGTATGTGTCTATCTCTCCGACATCGAGAAATCCTACATGCATGTAAGTGCTTTTAATATTTCCCCCATTATTGGTTTGTAATCCCATGTTGTTTTAACCACTCCCACACACTTTCTACATTATTTAGCAGTGTTGTATGCAAGACATGAAACTTCAAGACCAAGACGAGACCGAGACAGTAAGGTGCCACGACCGAGACAGTGAGGTACCAAGACCGAGACCGAGACACTAGGTTCAAGAAAGTGCGAGACAGTACAATACAGTTCGAGACAGTAAAAGACAAGTGATCCTATATAAAATGCTGAAAAATGCTAATGTATCAGTTTTCGGGAATAATGTTTATTTGTAATTTCAATTTGAAACTTATAATTATATAGCACAAATTCCTGAGACAGCAGACTTCCGAGACCGAGATCGAGACACTAAAAAACTGTCTCGAGACGTCTCGAGACCGAGACACTGTCTCGAGACCATACAACTCTGTTATTTAGTCAATTTTCTTAATCTTTATCTTCGGAAACAGTCACCCAATCAATTACTACGTTTGAGCACATTGAAGAAAATTTAATCGTCTTGTATGGGATTCGAATTCAGCACCTCAGTAATTAAAGACGAAAGATATACTTAGTAGTCACCGTTCCGATATGGAATGTCTGAATTCGTTGCCGCAAACAGCACTAGCGACGGCATGTAGGCCCCGTACACGTCAATATTTAGCTAGAATGAGCGTCCCAGAGGCGGACTACGGGGACAGAGGAAGGAGTGCCAAAATGAGGATCAAATCTATTATTGTTTCACATTTTGACGCAAACTAATTAATCCTAACTAAGTTAGTAAGATTAAATATTTACGCCCCAAATATCCTAAGTTAGAAACAGGTTGTCAAGCATGATTTTGGCGTCCTCGGGTTTCCACGGATCAGTGATCACTTAGGTCCCTTAAGGGGCAACATAATACTCACGATGTAGTTCAAAATCTACGCATTTCACACGTAACCAGGAGAATAATCTGGTGCTTTAGATTAAGGTTCAACTGTCGACACAAGGCGCTGATGAACTAATCAGTATCAAAACTCGTCTTTCTGATACGGTTATAGATAAAATTAGGCCTACACCTCACATTGTGTTGGCATTTATACAACAGCATAATATTCAAGAGTTATATCCGAATATGTGGATTGCTATGCGAATTTTACTAGCATTTCCTGTAAATTTAGCAAGTGGACGACGAAGTTTTTATAAATTGAAATTAATCAAGATGCATCTAAAGTCCATAATGCCACAAGACAGAGTTTCCAGTTCAGGATCTCTGTTCATTGATATCGCCCAAAATCTAAACTTTTCTGTCTATAATTAAAGATTTTGCCAATAAAAAGGCCAGAAAAATTAATTTTGGATATTAATTAAAGTCATTTTGTGTTCTTGTCTGTGTTGAATGTGTTCTTTGTACCAATTTTTTGATTCTTGGATCTAAAAATTACATACATGTAGGACCTGCTTATCTCTTTGAAGTCTGGACATAATAAATCAATGAGTTGACGAACAATCAATTAAATTGTTCCAATTTCTCGTTTTGAAAGGGGCGCCTGAAAAACTCCGCCCGAGGGCGCCAAGGAGGCTAAGGCCGGCCCAGGCGCCGAGTAATTAATTTTTTTCTTTACTTTAATATTGACCAAACAATTATTATTTCGTTTCAGTCGTGACCTTTTAACCGAACCCGTATTCTAGCCAACGAATGGCGTTATTTTCGAAATAATTTATTAAGTTACAATAGTCCCTACAAATTTCTCAATATTGCTCTTTGAAGTCTGAAAAAAGTGCGCGCGACCAATTAACTTACAAACTGAGCCCGGACGTTTGGTCAACGGACGGTTGGCCAATGGACTAAAGCTCACACCTCTTTCATAAACCGGCTGATCGAAACACTGGGCATTCATTTAGTTGGCAATTACCAAACATGACGAAAAATATTAAGTGATCGAGCAATTAGTAAACGATAAATAGAAGGTGTAGTAGTTGGTGTCGTATTTTTATTTTTAGAAACGCTTTCTGAAATCTGATTAGCTTTAAGGTTAGTCAAAAGTATACATCATTATCCAGCGTTCTGTTTTCGTAATTATAGCCCTGAACCTAGACAGACGTATGAAGATTTAATAATATATAACACCGATAAAAACTTTCTAAATTGAATATCCATTACTTTTTTGTAAGAGAAGCGAGTAACACCTCGTAAGCTCGTAGGTAAGTGAGAATGTCATTTCTATCATACGTAGCTCAGGTTACGGAAAGCTTATTAATTAAGGAGATCGTCCGTATGAGCGCAAAGCCTATGAGCGCAAAGCCTATGAGCGATCGTCCTATGAGCGATCGTCATATGAGCGATCGTCCTATGAGCGATCGTCCTATGAGCGATCGTCCTATGAGCGTAAATCCTATGAGCGATCGTCCTATGAGCGATCGTCCTATGAGCGTAAATCCTACGAGCGATCGTCCTATGAGCGATCGTCCTATGAGCGTAAATCCTATGAGCGATCGTCCTATGAGCGATCGTCCTATGAGCGATCGTCCTATGAGCGTAAATCCTATGAGCGATCGTCCTATGAGCGATCATCCTATGAGCGATCGTCCTTTGAGCGATCGTCCTTTGAGCGTAAATCCTATGAGCGATCGTCCTATGAGCGATCGTCCTATGAGCGATCGTCCTATGAGCGATCGTCCTATGAGCGTAAATCCTATGAGCGATTGTCCTATGAGCGATCGTCCTATGAGCGATCGTCCTATGAGCGATCGTCCTATGAGCGATCGTCCTTTGAGCGTAAATCCTATGAGCGATCGTCCTATGAGCGATCGTCCTATGAGCGTAAATCCTATGAGCGATCGTCCTATGAGCGATCGTCCTATGAGCGATCGTCCTATGAGCGATCGTCCTATGAGCGTAAATCCTATGAGCGATCGTCCTATGAGCGATCGTCCTATGAGCGTAAATCCTATGAGCGATCGTCCTATGAGCGATCGTCCTATGAGCGATCGTCCTATGAGCGATCGTCCTATGAGCGATCGTCCTATGAGCGTAAATCCTATGAGCGATCGTCCTATGAGCGATCGTCCTATGAGCGATCGTCCTATGAGCGATCGTCCTATGAGCGATTGTCCTATGAGCGATCGTCCTATGAGCGATCGTTCTATGAGCGATCGTCCTATGAGCGATCGTCCTATGAGCGATCGTCCTATAAGCGAACGTCCGCTACATTATCAACTCTAAACGCATTTTCAAAAAAATGGAGTTTCGCTAAGATAATTCTCAGGCGACGTATTGTAGCATAGCTGAATCTGCAGAAAAACGATTTTGGATTTATTGCACCCTGCTCAAATTCTGACTACATGTATGTTTTATTTGATAAATTGCATACACGGCTAACTAAGACTATCACGTACGTCGTATCCATGAATGGTTACATTTAAAGACGATCATATACAACATGTAGGCCTAAATGGCCAAAAAATATGAAAATCAGACTGGAGTTAAGACTAATGAAATGGTAAATGATACATATCCTACAGGTACATTTGCAATGAATACATGTGAGGTGCTCTAACAAAAGCAGGCCAAAGTCGCACTTTGACGAAATTGAGATTATATCATTTTATATTTCAATATTAAATCACTTTTCTAACAGTGCAAAAATTATTGAAATATCTCCAGTAGAACCGATGATATACTAAATTGAAGTCTTGTATCACAAGACTACCGAAACCGATTAAATCCCATCAAAATTGTCGGGTCTCATTACTTTCGTCAGAATCTTCTACAATAATGTGATTATAGCGGGATGGAACACAAGATTTCATCACGAAATCATTTTCTTGTATAAAGTAATAAATCTGTGACTCAAATTTGATTCTAACTCAAAACACACATTATTGACTCTGCCTGTCATTTGTTGCCGTTTTTTCGAAATTGTGTCGTGTGACTTAAGCCTGTTTTTGATAGAACAAATCACGCATTCATAATAATTGATTGCGCATAGCTAAAGAGTGTTACTTCACATGGATCCAGATAAACCGAGGTGCGTTATTCAGATATACAAATCCTCAAGTTAGTCGTGTATTTGCAGCGTATAATATATGAGTAAATCTAACACTTTACTGTTGCTAGTCGCTTATTTCTCTTCAAACGGCGAAAATTGAATGAAGTAGCCATATCGCAGTTTCTGTAGCCTTTTCCTGCTAACAAGCCTCGTGCGATAATGACTCACCATTATTTCACCTGTCAAATTCTCTGACGGGAACTTTCTGCTAATAAGCCTACGTAACTAAACTTCGGGCGCAAATAAACTAATTTCTTCAATGATGGGTTGTGGATTTTATCTGCTTAACAGAAAAAAAATCCAATAATTATGTAGATGGCGCTGTCATACAAATAAAGAAGGAAATTGACTCATCGTCTGCAACTGTTTAGCATTATTACTCAGTGAAACTTAGGCTCAAATATTTCTTACATTTACAATACGATAGGTATAGAATAACTTTGCTCTGCCTATCGGTTACTGTGCAGTGACATGAGCTTTCGACATTTTAGACAATTGTATCTCTTTTTCAATTTTAGGTTTGGAAATCAGTAAATATTCTGATGAAACCGAATCGACTGCGTTTGGACGAATTGTGAACATAAAGAAGAATGGCCAAATTAATTAAGTTTCTTAAAACGAAATGGAAAAACCACCGTAAGCATTGCAATGCAGCTGAATACACCAATTGATCTGTTTTAGCGTTTAAAAATTCGGACAACGTTGAAGATAATAACACAACAAAATAAACAAACAAGCATTTGCAGGCATGTGTATTTTATTACTTCATTCAATGACGATCATTCATTATTTCATATTCCAATAATTATGGCAAGATGAGAGCTATTATTCGCCACATACATGTACGTGTATAAACCTATGATTGAATGCATGCATAATATGTGTGTATGCATTAATTTATTTATAACTATATAATTATATGCTTGCATGCTCTAGTAGACCTATAGACAGACAGAGAAACAGGTGGACACATATTGGGACCCATATTACAAGCAGCCAACTTTTCTAAATTACTCAAATCGCATTTGTTTCGATCTGTTGAGTAGCTACGTTTAGCGTCTTATAATGCGTTATATAAATAGCCTAATACAATACATACATTGCTAGAGTTATTTACAGAAGTCCAGGCATGTAAAAATTAGCAACAATCATACGGTACACAATAGATGCGTAAATACATCAATCGATACGATGGATAAATTTACGAATTTCTATTTTTTTATCCAAACAGAAGATGATCAACCACCTTCGAAGACAACGGTAGGATTATTAACAGTTTAACCTGATTATTCTTAAATAAATAATTATAACTCTTGATTGGAACATTTTAATGAAATCATCAAATCAATATTTGATTGAAAATACAGTTTATGATTTCATTATCTCTATTTGAATTAATTGATTCTCGATAGGTGGCGTAGAAGTTGCAATTGCAGGAGGGAAGGAGATGGAGAAAGAGAAAGATGAGATGGAATTGGATTATACGAGATAGACTAGACATAGGAAGTGGAGAATGATGTCGAGGAAGACGAGGACGTGTATATATGGGAGAAGATGAACAGGAGAGGAGCAGAAATTAGAGGTAAAGTGGAAGGTGCAACTAAACGAGGAGAATCATGTGGAGAATAATGGAGGTGCGATGAAATGGGGAGAATAATAGTAGAAGGTGGAAATGGCGGTGGAAGTGGAGTGGGATTTGGATGGAAATGGGGAGGAGTAGTGTGGCAGGAAGGCGCTACGGGAGTTGGAAAAAGAGTGTTGCTAGGGAGCAGGATGAGAGGAATGTGTGAGCTGAAGGTTAAGAACAGAGAGTCTTAGATGGAAGAAATAGGAAGAGGAGGAGGTGGGAATGTCATAGAAGGATATGGAGGGTACGGAAATAGGTTTGAGGAACGGTTACGGTAGGGTAGCGGGATAAAGAGGAAGTGAAATATGGAGAAAAATGGGTGAGGGAGGGAACTGAAAAGGGAAGCTAGAGAAATGGCAGGGTTATGGTATTAAGGATGGAAAGTGACGGAAAAGGAATTATGAGAAATGAAGGTCAGCGAAACAGAAAAAGTTCACTGTCATAGATATTAATTGAAGGTAGTTTAAAATGACAGAACAAACTCCTTAGATTGTGACATTGTGTTGTGTTGTGACATCTTAGCACCACAATTATGATGAGAAATTTTAATCGTGGTGAAATCGATTAAAATTCATTCATTCATTCATTACAACGATTTATATAGCGCCCCTTGACAGTTTCTATTCATGATCGCTCCCGAACCCGCAACACCTAAAAAACAGTTTAAGGCGAGTATTAAAGGAGTCGTGGAGGACCCTTAGTCATGGCTGCGTCGTTAAATAAACTTATTACACACACACCCTTGGCGCTAACCGCAACGCCAACGGGAACGTGTTCCAGAGCGAGGGGCCAACCACTGAGAAGGCAAGATTCTGCTTAGTAACTTTACGGGCAAATGGGGATAATGAGTAGACATCTCTCAGTCGGGCGAGAGAGCGGCGACCAACTACACTCAAAGTGGAGTAAGAGATCGCAAAGATATGCAGATGCAAGACCTAGCTAGGACCGCCATACCAAAGAGATGATACGATACGAGATTCATTGTTGGAGGGGGAGCCAGTGGAGCACATCCAGCATATAGCCGGAGACATGGCCAAATTTCGGAATGTGTCCGGTAAGACGTGCAGCAGAACGCAGGACCCACTCCAGGTACCGCAAACTCCCAGCTGGAAGGTCTGCATTGAGCGAGCAACAGTAATCCAGTCGGGCTCTGATGAAAGCGTTAACAACGGTAGCTGTGGCGTCGGGTGTAGGACGAAACCCGCCTCTGACAAAACCACCTTGACATAATCCCTCTGACATAACCTCCGCCCTGTTTTAGACAGGACATTAACTCCCCGGACAAAAAGCCCCTCCTCTTGCCCTAACTAGCTTCTGCAATTAGAAGCCATACCATAATAACTGACTATTAAAAAAAGTCTGCACAACATTACAAGTGGCACTCAGTACGACTATTAGTCTAACTCACGGTCGTCCAGATAGGAGCGGGGTATTTTTTTACTCTTACGGGGATATCTTGACTACCTGACATTTGGAACCATGGTGTTTGCCTTCATCAGTTAGAAGGAATTGACGCTCGTGGTCTAACTTATATAAGAAATCGTGTCACAGATAACACACATACGCTCTGCATAGACTCACCTGACGCATCTGAAGAAGCCGTGTCACAGATAACCTATAATGAATAACGCACAGTGGTGCCTTCAGTGTACATATACCAATCATACATGAACAACAAACAGACTAAGAAACAAATTAACTGTTTGCTATTTAACTATTGGACGACGATACCTGAGTGACCGCATCAGACTTTGAAATGACAAATATGACACATGCTTTACTTCAGACTTCAAAGTAAACACACGTTTCAAAATAATACAAGCAGCAAAAGTACAAAAAATGTATTCTTAGATTCTAATGTTTTTTGTCCTACTTAGGGTGGTTTCAGAGGGTGGGATGTCAGAGGGGGTTTGTCAGGGTGGTTTTTGTCAGAGGGTGTTTTGTCCGCGACACATGGCGTCTGGAGTTAGCTAGTGGGAAACAGTTCGAAGCTGAAGCAACTGGTAGTATAAATTACAGCAAAGACAGTGAATATGAGAAGCACAGGCTTTGTCGTCCATTTGGTACGCAATTGCGTATATTGCTTCCATGCAACGTGGCAATTGTACATATTAACTGGTGAACTAACCTTTTGATAGAAACATTAAAGCTTTGATTTGAAGCATTGCAGATGCAATAAAGCCATTTTTTTTCATATTTTTTTGATGTTAAGAACTTAGTAATTTGATTTTCAGTTGAATAAAATTCCATTGGAGTTGCTGGACATTATCTTAGCAAACTCGTTTCTACACTGGTTACTGACTTTTTCATCCATTCAACGAAACGAAGATTTTATCAAAGATTTGGCATCAGTCGACTTCTGTTGGTTTCAACGAATAACAAGACGAAGGTTTAAGAATAGAATTTGGCGACGGCTGCAACGTAGGTTATTTTCCTTTTTAATTCTCTAGAGTGAAACAAAGCTAACTTATATCGCAATCATTTGTTTATATGGAGCAAAACATGTGATAACTACGTTGACGCAGTAAAATTTATATCAACTGTGTTTTTGGTCCTAATCAATGATTTTCTAAAACGATGATTTTCAATACAGCATTTATTATTTAAGTGACATTATGAGCAAGAGAACCAACAACCGATATACTTTATTCTGGCACTATTTTAATGTGTGCAATGCTTCTGAAAATGTGCCTATCTAAGCCTACTCTTAAACGACCTCAATTTAAGCGAACTCAACTGAAAAAATATGCGTAAGATTACTGAGCACCGAACGGGTGTCTTTCACAACCTAGCTCATGACGATTACTGATTGGCGACTGATTTATTTGTGTTGTATTTAGTTAGGCTCTTATAAAATCAGAATCAACCGACACATGCAGAGGCTTCTCATTCACACTGAAAAGAACGATTTTACTGCTGAAGGCATAATAATATTTTTAAATAGTCAATGCAGCCATGTCATTGGTCTTTTTAGATTTGCAAATCACAAGGAAATCTGCAATCATTAGAAACATTCGAAACTATTTAATAGAAAATATTCATCCGAGCGACGAATTAATTGCGTCGCTGTTGTTTCTTAACTGCATAACGAAAGCACAAAGTCAAACGATTCATAAACTACATTCACAACAAGATAAGAACGCCGAACTTTTGTTCTTCTTGAGAGACTTCAGCCAAACCAAGCCTTCAACTTTCGTCAAATGTCTGCGAAGAACCAACCAGAAGACAGTGGCAAGGATCGTCGAAAATGGAGGAGGTGCAGAGTTAATCTTTAATTTCATATCTTATTACTAACACGCTTTGTTTTACAACTATTATCATGTGACCCAAAACCTCTTCCATGGCTAACATTTCCAACAAGATTTCTGTTCCTGATTACTACAATAAAAGATTATCATCCGTCAAGCTTTTTTCAAGATCTCACTGACCATATCTGTTCAAGTTCTGGGCCTCCTTCTAGACCCTTCACCCTGTTCCTATATGGCCAAATAAATGCCCTTTCCAACTTCTGCTTCTTTTCGCCTGCTCCAAATTCGCTCTATTAGACATTCGCCCTCATTGCATGCAGTGTCGACGCTTGTGCATGCCCTGATCTGTTACATAGTAGACTTAGACACGCTCATCAAAGGAACGGCTGTAGATTGTAAAATTGATTAAATGTATACGGTAAAGTCATTCTCCAGACCATCGACCGCTTTTCGCGTTAAGGCATGCGATCAGAGGAGGGATGTTTACGACGACTTCTAAAGTAACCCATACAAAAACATCATTTCAATACGCGCGAACTCAACCAACAGTAGATCTTTTAACTTAGGCTCTGCATAAATGCAACGCTTAACATCCATAAAATCTGACATCCAAAATACAGTCGATATTTAGGCCTCGTGCAGAATTTATCGAAAATAACATTAACTAACTTACTTACTTACTGACTGATATTAGACTCTTGTTTATCTATGGAACTTTGAAAAATAGCAACGCTCGTTTAATATCTACGACGAACTCGAAGCATAAACTGATCGCTTCACGACATTATATAAAAAGTAACGACATGTGGCGCTCCATCGTATACGTAAAAAATGCGGTTTTGCCGAAACGGTAAAATCGACCGCAAGTTCCGAACCGTAAAACGTCGATCTCGAAGATATCGTGAAGTCACCAACTATGAGCGAAACGGCAATAGTTGAAGTATCAATTGCCCGATTAATTACGTCGAGCGGAGGCAGTTGCAATGGCAGCGATGACGGACATTTTAACCAAATCAGAATTTATATGGTCTAAGAGTATATAAATTTATTTCGGACCGAGAAACATTCGCTCTCGAGCATGGATCCAACTTGGCAACACCCGTTTCCAGCAATGACAATTGGCCATAGCGGGTCGGGAAAGTCACAGTTTACTCTTAGATTCATCGATCACTTACCGCACATGGTGAAACCTGCGATCGATAAGATTCTATGGTGTTACGGAATATATCAAGAAATATTTGACGAGTATCCACAAATTCAGTTTCACGAAGGTCTGCCGGACTTGAATATTTTCGACGTCAAAAAGAGAACTCTGCTTGTGTTGGACGATTTTATGAGGGAGACCGACGACACGTTACAAAATATTTACGAAGATAGGTCATCACAGAAACGTTTCCGTCTTATGTCCGATGCCCACTTCGTTGTGACTTTTCACTGTTGTTTGTTCTGTGCAATATGTTCCAATTCTTGAATTCGCTTATTTCCCCATTCCCTATATTGTCTAGCCATTCTTTGTGAGGATTTCCCCTTTTATTCTTTCCTTCTATACTTCCAAACAACAATATTTTGATTTTTCCATCATCACTCATTCTGCATATATCGCCAAACAAACCTAACTTTCTTTTAATTACTTTTTGCATTAGATTTTCTATTGGTTGTATTCTTCTGTACAGTTCTGCGATGCTGACCTTTTGTTTCCAGCATATTCTTAATATTTTTCTGTAACATTTTCTCTCAAATGTCAAAATTCGCCTTTCTATGTATTTTGCTACTACCCATGTTTCGCAACCATATAGCATGCATTTAGCATTTCTGGTGCCGGACAAGATTATTTGAATTTATCGAGTACTCAACTGTACGTTAGAGCCAAAATCTTACAGAAGTTATTTGAAGACGATTCTGAGCTACAGATCCCCGGAAACAATTCTCAACTCACCTCGTAGCTTTATTACAAAGACGTGGCTCGACATCTGGAAAATGCTAATCCGCACGACAACGCCGCTCTAAACTCTGGCTTCAAGAAACGTAGCACTTTAACCAACGATGGAAAAGCCGTGGACATGTTGGGATGCATTCACAGCGAATTATTTGTCCAAGATCGATTCCTTCCTAACGACTTTAATATAAATATGCGACTCGTCAGAAATAAAGATCCATTCTGTCTAATGTCATCCATTAATGACGCCACGTTTAAAGTACGAATCTTGGATTGCAAATGTACGTTAGAAAAGTGAAACTCAGTCCCTCTGTATTCATGACCGCCAGAATGCGCTCATCTGTGAATGGCTGAGTTTCACCTTTAGTGATTTTTTTAACAGACATTGCGAACATTGTGTTTTTAACGATAAAGATTTACAAAGTTCTGTTGGTCGATTCTGCGAACACTATTCCATTTTATACTGTTTGCATAGATGCAGAAATAAAAACCTTACCGCAATTACTAATGGGCTTACTTCGGATACTGGACTTCACGATTATTTGGTTCATAATTACGTGTGTAAGATGTTCGCCAAATAAATTTATGGAAACGTTTCCGTCATTCTTTTAATGCAAAGGAGTTAGTAATTTCCTAAGCGCATCGCGATATTACATATACGCTTGGAATGAAAATTGGGTTGCCAGTTGAAACAGATGTTGACTTTATTGCCTTTCACTAGCGTGCCACCCCAGACCCCATGGAGGGGGTAAAGGGCCAGCCGCCGCCAATGGCTGAACAGCAAACCTACGATTGACGAGTGGCCGTGTTTCTTCGTATGTGTACGTATGTGTGAGTGTATGCGTGCGTGTCTGTGTCCGTAGCATCATATGTGTATATGTATGTGTGCGTATGTGTGTGTGCGTGTCTGTGTCTTTGTATGTTGGCGTGTATGTGTGCGTGTCTGTGTGCGCATATGTGTGCGTATGTGTCTTCGTATCTGTCCGTGTCAATGTATGTGTGTTTGTATGCGTGCGTGTCTGAGTGCTTGTATGTGTGCGTGTATGTGTGCGTATGCTTGGATACACGTGTGCATGGAGTACAGCCAATGGGAGGGCGCGGTTGCCTTTTGCCCTATCCAATGAGAGGGCGAGAAAAGACATTGAAATGATTGACAGCCGATGGCGCCCGGCTCATGAATATTAATTAGGTCGACCAATCAGCGAGCGAGAATAGCAATTAAGGTCTAGAGGAGATCGAAAGGGGCTGTCGCACCCCCACTGATGATAAACAGCACTATTAACTTATCTCATATCTCTCGAGTAATTAGTTTTATTTTAAATGGTCACTACAGGGCTAAAATATTCGATGTTCTAAGTTTTGAGAGATTTTGGCTTCATTTGAACCTCATAAAATATAATGATTGCCCTTACCATAGGAGATATATACTCTCTTCCTCGTCCGGAGGCACCTGAAGGTCTTTCTGCTCTCCGTTTGGATGTGTCCTGAGTAGGACACGTCTCTTATCTTGAGTGGCGCTATACGAGTGCTCCGTTACAATTACAATTGCAGTGCCATAAGATAAGAAAACGAAAGTTGCTAAAGCTTCATAACCATGGCAGAATAATGCGATTCGAAACCATTGACTTTGAGAAACCTTGTCTGCAAATTAGACGGCTAAAAATGTGCATATTTTATAATGTTGATCAATATATTATTATTTGAATACGTGCCTAATTTTAAAAACGACAGATGATTTCTTATTTCCCAGTTTTAGCACAAGTGAATTGAAATAGATCGTGAAATGGCCGTTAATCCAGAAGGCTAAGAATTGATTTCCATTCTTTAATTCTGAATTATAAAATTCTGATCGATTTAATTAAACTTTTACTATGAATATCATCGTCATCGTCAGTTCTTGACAATTGTCATTTTGCGTCGAGGACTACAATCAAATTATCTTCATTGTCCAGTTTTTCTATTGTTTGTTCAAGTAATCTGCTCAATTATATTGTGCATATCCATCGTATTCTTGTTAAACCTTTGCTCTCTTTCCTTCGATTATTGCATTTATTTTGGTGTATTTGTATGAAATTCAGAGACAAAACTGACTTTGTAATATATTTATTTCTATTTTTAGTCGTAATAAAAGTTGAAGTACAATATCGTGATGCAAAGTGTACAACTCGACAATTTCACGAAAAATTTGAAAATCTTCGAAACAAAACGATGTCAAGGTCACAGACAACTGAAAAACTCACCAGTCAACTGAAAGCTGAAGGTGTAGAAATCCTGAATTCTCAGCTGGACAGAAAGACTGTGGTCGTTTGGATCTGGTGTCATTCACAAGCAGCACTTGAATATATTCAGAGGCTGTATGAATCGAATAAACTGACAGATGTTTTACATGGTCTTACAGATATTGGACGATCTGCCTCTGAAATAAGCCAATCGACAACGATCAACATTGGTCGCAATGAGTTCAGCAAAACAGTTGGTAGGTTATCATCAGCGTTCTCAAAATAAAATTTGGTCAACACTTATGTCTTGGATGAAGGAATTCATCAGATTAGTGCTGGATAAAATTGCCAGAATGTTGAGTTTTAAAAGACGGGTATATCTTTTGAGTAAGAAAATGGATGCATCAAATAGGAAATTCTTAGACCGTGCTAATTCGGCGGTAAATCTTCCAAACCACCTTCATTTATTCCTTTGTAATATAATTAATGTCAAATCGACCTTCCTCGTCCTTTCTTTTTATTCTCTTATTTCCTTCCAGTTTAATGTGAGATTGATCTTTTTTCGACTGCTAATAAATCAACGGTAGTTACTTCTATGACACTTTCACATCTTCTGCCTCATTCCTCTTCCATTTTAACGTCTTGTTCCTAATTCTTATCCACCTCCTTCCTCCTTCTTTTCTCCTCTTCTGTCCTATTTCCTTGATTCACGCTTTCTTTCCATCCTTCCATCCAATTTCTTCTCAAAAAAGATTTTCGCTGTGCATGGCTGATTGCCCATCAGTTTCTTTTCTACAACAGTACAAAGCGTCCATGCACGCTTATGCAAGTGTTGAAACACGTATCAGTACAGGTACCGAAGGAATATAGGAGGCGGAGCTAAACGGAGGTCCGCCCTATATAAGTAAAATAGTCAGCTTCGCTGCGTACGACCAACCAATGGCGGAACGCCGTTTCCTCTTGCCCAAACCAAGGAGGCCACAGTTATGACAAGGATTTAGCATTTGTCAATGACAACCAACATTATGATCAGAAATCAGCCGCCCCTAAGGTCCATGGCAAGTAACAGCCAGGTCCCGCAGAGGCAGAGTCGAGCAATGACGGAACGCAATTGCCTCTGGCCCTAGCGAATCACCGATCGAGAAAAGCTATTAAGCCACGTCTTCATGTTGATTGAAGGGTCAGTAATGGGCTAAGGGAGGGATGGGAGGAGGAGGTTTATGCCTGTACACACCATCTCGATTCCCTCTGCATATGGCTAACTACTCACACAACTACTCTCGTGGAGAGCAAGTATGAAGACATTATTTTGTAATAATAAAGAGAATGTCTTGACGTTTAACCGTCCTTACCGTATATTTATGGCAACATTTGTAAAATGCGCATAATATAGCTTCTGATTATGGAAACTAATGTAAAGGAGAGCATAATAATAATAATATTAATAATAATAATAACAACAATAATAATAATAATAATCAAGTCTTAATTGGTTTAAGTGAATTTATCCTCTGACTGAACAAATAGTTGCCATCATTTGCCTACATTCTAATTGCCTAATTAAAATAATCAACAAACAAGGAAATATTAAATAATGCGTATTGTCAGTAAAATTAGTAGTCAATTGAAATGAAGTATTTCAATTGACTATAACCACAATGAATAAACAGTAATTGATTTCTATTTTAGTCTTGTCTTCGCTTTCCGTCGGCTTAACTGAGAGAATTGAGGTAAAGAAAAACAAAGATGAAATGTTGTACATATTTGGAGTGACTAAACTGCGAAATGAAATCTACGTCTTGTGTTGGCAATATACTTTGGATTCTCGTGTAATTCGTGTGTTTGAGGATCGAAATCCATTTCGTCTTCAGAGAGAATTCAATATAAAAGAGATCACTATTCCACGTGACATCGCATCCAGTGAGAAAGAAAATTGTCTTTACGTCATAGGCAATGGGGAGAACTGCGTCTGGAAGATTACAAGAGAAACGGATGATCAACACAAAATCATCAAATGGCTGACCACTAATTATCAGCTAGAGAGGGTTCTGTCAGTGTCCAGTGATGGTCAGTTATTGCTGTTGAACTATTCACCGCCAAATCTGATGATCTACGGATCAGATGCAAAACTTCTTCGATCGATTTCGTTACCAACAGACATTGAAAGACCAATTCATGTCGTGGAAACATCCATCGGGAAATTCATCATCCTTCACGAGTCAATGAGGGAGGAGAGGGACATTGAATGGAAGAATAAATGGTCAATGGGGGGGATGAAGGGGATGAGATACTTTGAATGGTGTGTAAGTGAGTTGAGCAGCGATGGACAGATGGTTGTCCGTCGTTTTATTCCTTCAAATGAAACACAACAACTGAATTACCCTCGATACCTCTCTCTCGATTCAGACGATCAAGTGTTTGTGGCTGACACAAGGAATCAAAGAGTGATTCTTTTGGATTCTGATCTCAAATGGAATCCAATTCTTTATTCAATGGAAAAGAAAGACGAACCTGAGATGAGAGATCCTTTTAGATTGTGCTACGACGAAGAACAGAAGCAACTGATCGTTGCAAGAGAATTCTCGGGAACAATTGCAGGGTATCGACCGGGAAAAATTAATGTTTGCACGTTCAGTCAAACATAATCACTTCTTATGCAATAAATCATAAACTAATAACATATTTTAAATATTTGTATAATTAAATGCAACGCTCAGAAAGGAAAAATCGCATACATTTTGACTAATGAGCGTACGCACACGGACAAGCAGACATACGCACTCGGCCATCCAACCGTTTATGCGCATCAAACCTTCGGTGCAAATTTACGCGTATAATTAAGTTCATCCTTCAAAAGGATTTAATTACATACTTTTAAATATATATATATACTTTTAAATATATATATATATACATTTAAATATATATACATTTAAATATATATATATACATTTAAATAAATATAAATACATTTAAATATATATATATACATTTAAATATATATATATATACATTTAAATATATATACATTTAAATATATATATATACATTTAAATATATATATATATACATTTAAATATAACTCGTGTGTTCGTATAATAATATTAAAATCATGCATACGATTATATATACATATCCACCACATGTATATTTATATATATATATATATATATATATACTAGCTTAGCCAAAACTTAATATTAATACAATTTAAATTTATTATAAACACAGGCATAGATATCACGCGATCGAATCTGATATCATACGAGAAAGATGCATCGCTTTTTATCCTACGAACAATTTTAATTTCAATTTATAATTATATTCCTCTTTTAAATATTAATTTTCGCTCCCTTCTAAAACTGTAGTCTTATAAACATTCTAAAAGTGTTTTTTAAAATTCTTAAGAATAATCGTAGGCCTATGCATGCATATAAAACGCATATATTTTCCTCGATATTCGGGGCAACTCAATTGGCTCTTTGCTTAAAGGCGAAGGTTTCTTAATGAATTTATGTACAAGTATTTAAATAATTTATTTAAATCATGCTTTGGAAACTTTTTCTTTACTGTTCTCCAACTTAATTCTTATCCTTCGTAACACTGAAAACGTCAGATCATGTCACTTTCGAACTAATGTCCGCAGGTTTTCTTTAAAGGCGAAGGTTTGTGGGCGGGCAGTTGTGCGACAAACTGCTCTGTACCCCACCCACCTGCGACAAACAAATCAATCAAACCTGAACTCATTGAGTGGAACTACAGTCAATAAGTGCCATGTTCAAGTCCACCGCCAATCAATTCCTTTCAACTGAAATGCCTGCATGCCTCTGGGCCGTTCTCTGTCTGTCTGTCTCTGTAAATACAAATACTTATAATATATGTATATATATAAAGCCATGAGCCAAAGCGCAATAGGACGCATACAGGATATCTGCCCATGGACCATTATAGCTGTATAAATACGGCGGTTCGCTAAGATCACTCGGCTCGTGGACCATTATAGAAAGTGGAGCAATCTTGGCGTGTTTATGTATTGTGCATTTTTTACTTTTATATACTTACTTATATTTATATATACCTACTTATGTATGTATATATATATTCTGCTACGTTTAAATAAAGTCATTCTATTTCCATATATATATATGTATATATATATATGGAAATAGAATTAATTTATTTTTCGTTTTTGGAGGTGCGTTGTGCACATAAATGATCAGCTATACCAATGATGCAATTTATTAAAGCTACGAATGTCCTCTTCGTCATTCTGTTAACGAATTGTCTAATTCAGAGGCTCATTTTCCACCTCAGTGACCTCACCATAGTCACGTCTCGTGAAGTCTGCATTCCGAGTATGAAACAGTATCAGATTTTGGAAGCATTCTACCGGAAACAGCAAAACTTACAGTACGAATGAATAGAAAGAAAACCCTAAATGTGCCATTAACGAACGAAATAGCTTAAATCTACGCGAGTGCGAGTTGAATAGATATCCATCGGGCGTTTCAGGTCATCTGTTACTTCTACAGTTTTTTGGACTTTGTTGGATTCATCGATGAGTCAGCAAAACTCAGTGTCAGATCCCGTTTTGTACTACATGGATTCTTGACCTTGAAGTACTTACTTATTTGATGCCATATTGATTTCGTATTTTAGTCACATTCAGCATTATGTTGTTTCTAAGCAAGGGTGTAACAAACGGAGGCAGGAGAGCACCACACCCCCCTAGTTTTATTGCTCGGACCATCCCCAGTGACCCCAAATCTGTTTTCTGTTTATTTTTCTCCAATCTCTTTTAATAGGCCTATGCAATGACGAAGGTATTGTGA